>JAVJIF010032535.1:155000-249814 GCA_038442645.1 Agave tequilana | reverse complement strand
CCCCTGGGCCTATTCCTGTGGGAGCGGTGACATTCTATTCCTATTCGGGCGTACAAATAAGTCCCGGTACCTAGCGGTACATTCCGGTTCAGCACCGGATACTCCTTGACCGTTGTCCCGGGCATGTACGGGCCCATTCTAAGCATGGTTCGTCGATCTCCATCAGTGTTTCAATAACTTACTCTCCGGTCTGTATGCTGAGGTATGTGGGATGGGACACATACTGATGTATACAAATCAGATGAGTCTTAATAATTTAATAATAACATGCTCCTGATATATGACTAGCTATACTATAGTTTATACTGCTCATCACTTATACATGTGGTATCTTGTTGGATTACTTGATTGCTTCCATACTGTTTCATTATTATATTATTGTGAAGGCAAAGTCAGATTATATAAACTCAGATTTCAGTGACGTGAGGTATAGGGTATATATATGAGGGTTTCCTTGTTTGAATATTCCTTCGATGTACTAATCTCACGGATCGGTAATGTGAGCTTATATAACTGGTTTTCGATGGTTACTTTACTTACTGTTCATTTCATGTTCATATATGCTTATATTCACGGTACACATTCATCTACACATGTACCTATTATGCACGCCATTTGGCTATGTATATGCACTCGCAGGGTTGCGCATGACAACCCTAGATTCTCATGTCAGATTCTAGAGCTTGTATCATGGTGGCTGGCTGTAGCTGATCAGAGCGCGCAGCGGATCCTCCACGTGGTGGTCAAAGTGCAGCAGAAGTTTGGGCATCAACGTAGTTCTTCCTCCCAGCTTTTCTCCTGTTTGGATCTTGAGGTTCCTCTTGCTGCTCGTGAGCATCTCTCATCTTTTACTGTGTATATCCCTTCATGTATTGTACCTTATATCTTGTGGTGATGTAATATTCTGTAATATTGTATCACTCTTTGTGATGACCATGTACTTGTACTATTTTGTATTGGAATGTATATTACCAGTGTGCTTCCGCCTCTGATTCTTGCCTGTACTAATGCTTAGCATATATACGTGAGGGTATTTCCGACCTGCGTATATACGTCGCAGTGGCGTCTCCGTACCCGCGGGATCGGGGCGCCACAACTTGATGTGGTCTTGATGCATAGGCTTTGAATCAAACCGTGTTAGCTCCAAAACTTGACTTTAAATCCTTTGTTGAAGCTAAACACCTACTAAGATCTTGATCACAAATCTGAGACTAATTAAACACAAGATCATTAGTACTATAACTACATGAGTTAATCATCATCAAAACTAGAGTGATGGGCCTTTGGGCCAACACATTTGTCATTAGATTAGCCATACACCTATTCACCCCCTCTAGGTGTACTTACAATTGGTATCAGAGCCTACGCTCTTGATATTAAGTTTAACCACCTAGGAGTGAGATCCTGGCTAGCTAATCTAGTTTTGCATTTGCATACATATTTGTTTACACACACTCATGAATTTCTTGACCCCTCCAATGTTTGATGTTTCTAACATCGACGAAAGGAAGCTTAAGATGAGTGTACCTAAAAATCTTAGGTATGCATGTTTACCTGCTACCACTAAGAAATCCTATCTTGATATTAACAAGCATATAGAGACCAATGCACAAGCCCTAGAGGCACTTAGGCGCACCTTTACAAAGAATATTTGTCTATGGTTTCTCATTGTGATTCCGCTTTTGCAGTGTTGAACACTTTGACCTCTCCAAAGGTTCAAACGACAAACATTGTGGAGAAGGAATCTAGTGAGGATAAATCCAAACAAGCTTGCTGTAGGAGCGGAAAATTTTGGTGGTCGGAGGAAAGTGGTTTTAGCTGTAAAAGATTTCCTTGATTCAAGCGAAAACGATTACAACCAAAAGAATACTCTTCCTCTCTATTTTCCAGTTACAAGGGAGGGAGGATGTCTGAATCTTCCCTTTGTTTAAGGCTGGGTTCTTCGTGTGGCGATGGAGAGTGAATCTTGTTCTCCGTTGACCAGATGACCGTCCTGGACCGTCGGGGTCTTCTCTTCGGTCGGTAGAAAGAGTAACTCAGCTCAGTCTACCAAAACTCTCAAAGAGGAGGTAGGCGAAGAGCGGCTAGTACTCAGTAAGCTCGCTGAAGAGTCGTGCTCTCTCTTTGATGATCCTCCTGCCTGGATTCGATCGATCTTGTGATGCCTTGACCTTCTTAATTCTCGACCTTTCCAAAGCTTCGATCTTTCAAAACTCTCCTCTTTTAAAATACTTCGATCCCCTCTTCATAGCAAACAAGGCTATTATAGGGGTCTCAGGGGGAAGGTGCCTCCTGAAAACGCTCCCGAATGAGGGGCCACTACCCGTACATGCGCCGGTGACTGGCCCCGCAATCAGGCAGTTGCAACTGAGACGTGGGCATTGAGCCAAACGCGCCTTGAAGTTTGAGACGCGGGCGTCGAGCCAACGCGCCTTAATGCGAGACGTGAGCTTCGGGCCTTCACGTCTGACGAAGTGAGGGCGGGCGTCGGGCCGACGCGCCTGATGCTGAGACGCGAGCTTCGGGCCTTCACGTTGGACGCTGAGGCGCGGGCGTCGGGCTGACGCGCCTTGATGCTGAGACGCGGGCTTCGGGCCGACGCGTCTGGACGTTGAGGCGCGGGCGCGGGCTGACGCGCCTTGATGCTGAGACGCGGGCTTCGGGCCGACGCGTCTGGACGTTGAGACGCGGGTGTAGAGGCCAACGCGTCTTAATGCTGAGACGCAAGCATCGATTCCTCGCGTCTAGAGCTTGAGACTCTGCTTCTTAATGGCTGGTCTGTTAGTCATTTTAGACAGCCTACAGAACCCCTCCAAAGTTTCTGATATTCCGCGGTTGAATGGGACGGATTTCAGAATACTTTGGATCTTAGCCGTGTTCGCGTTTATGACTGGACTGTTGATGCTTCGGGCTTGATCTTATCTGGAATTGTCTTTGTGAGTGTACTGTTGAACTCTTTGAAGCCGTCAGAGTTGATCGTGTTGAGTGTCCAGATACACAGTCTAGACCTCCCGATTGCTTTTAGTCTGTCACGGGTGTGCTTTTGGCCGGGAGTGGTTGGTTGTCTGTTTGCGTCAGTGTACTGTTGAACTGACTTTGCAGAAGCGGGAGACTGGACGCAGGTTCCTATTTGAAAAAGCAGAGACTGCTTTAAAGACGCGACTTATTAGCGAGACGCGATGTTTGGCCTGTTTGAGGGGACGCGGACTTTGGAGAGACGCATCTCTTGAAATGCAGACGCGATTTTCTGGGTGCATTTATGATGATGCTGACGGGGGCATGTCCACCGAAGAGCCGCGTACTTTGAGGCGCGCACCTGTGCCATGTCATGATTACGCGCCAGCTGGACCTGGGGAAACGGCGAGATTTCGCCTTTGGCGCGCGGATCTCCGGTTCATTAAATGAACTGCTCCACGTGTCAACTTCTGACTTGTGGCGGGGTCGCGACGCATGATCTTCCCTGTTCAAACAATGATTTGGCTCCACGCGTCAGGCAGCGATTCGCTGCAGCGTTTATTGGGCCAAACGCTGCGTATCTTCGCGAATCTCGTGCCTATAAAAGGCAACAGTTGGAGAGATGTATCTTCTTCTCCGAACGAACGCATTCTCTGAGAAAAAGAACTTCCTTCTCTGTTCAACTATTTCATCTCCTCGCTCGGATTTCTTGATCTTCAATGGCTCCCAAGACAAAACCGACTGCATCGACCTCAAGGGCGACCGTCGCCGAAGCTGAGAGAGATGCTTCTCTGCGCAGGAGGGTTTTTCTGAGGTAAAAATGCACCTTCGGTGTGGGTTCCGCCATTAAAACATGTTCATAGAACCCTAAGGACCTTTAACACAATATCGTGTTTGATTCTCGGACGCTGTCCTTGAGATGATAACCGGGGCGCGGCCTGATGATCCGACGCTGGTGAACTCTGCACTCTGGGTCCTCACTTAGAATATTTCTAATTGTGAAGGTCTCTGGACGCGATTTGCAGAACGCGGATTTGATCCATGCGTTCTGTGCCGCGTTTTGTGCCATCAGGCGCTGGCGTTGAGTCCAAGCACTTTGAAATTTCACAAGTCTTGGTTTGCAGAACGCGGGTTTGATCCTTGCGTTCTGTGTCTTCAACCGCCGATTTTGTAGAATCTGGCGTTTGAGTCCAAGTACTTGGAATTTTCATAAGTCTTGGTTTGCAGAACGCAGCTTTGCAGGTCTGGACGCGGATTCGAAAAATTCCTGCGTCCAGTATCTCTTCTGCGTTTTGGTGCAAGTTCGCGCAGGTCTGGACGCGGATGATAACTCCTGCGTCCAATGTCTCGGCTGCGTTTTGAATTATGAACACTTAGCGTCTTCCCTTATTTTTGGCAAAGTATCTGACCAAGTGTCTTTTTCTTTTGCAGTGCCGCATGTTTCAGGTTCACTTGCCAAGATGCACCACTTTGGCGCGTGGGTGGTGCTGACGACCGGGGCTTGACCTTTGTGCAAAGAATGAGTGTCCCCGTGACTGCTGACCAGTTACTGGATCGCAGGCTCTCTAATGTCAACAGGAGAACCTTTCGGGCACTCATGACCGATATGCCGCGCTCAAAACGGATGACGGCGTCAGGTTGGAGAAGCCTGCCTTCTTCTTTGGGGATCATATCTATGATGATGGCCGTCGTGTGTCTGAGGGGACCTATAAATGGCTCCGTGAGATAAAGGGCGGAAGATTCTTTCTTCCAGACATGGAGAGGATGTTCCCAATGTCCTACTTTCAAACATGTCTGTCCCCCGGAAGATGGAAGGGACATTTTCCCAGTATATCCCTGAGATCGCCCTTGGTGACTTTGGCCTCCAGAAGGTAGACCGCCATGATGGTCATGACGGGTCAGTTGTCGGACTGTTCCCTGCGTCGTCCAAGCCTGAAATCCCAATTGGAGAGATCCCGGAGCTTGCTACCACCTTCCTCAATTCCTTCATAGAAGCAGGGGGGTGACTATCCTGTCGACTTCCGTGCGTATGGATGGGTCCATTCTCCAGAGAATTACTGGTGGGGCAGGATGGTGGGTTTTGTCCTTACCAATCTTGAGGGGCCGCTGAAGCGTGTGGGGCTGTACCCAGCAGTCAGGGCCGTGCAGTGGGGCGTCCGATGAGTTCTCATAACTTCTTTGGGATTCTGGAGCGCTACAATCCTCGGACGGGGACATTCTTTACTCGGTCGGAGAGATGGGCCTTGCCCTACACGAGTTGTATGAGGTTTCCGGGTTGTCGTCAGGGGATATTCCTTACGAGGAATTTGTCCCAACCACCAGGAGCTGCGCCTTTGGAAAAGGAATCTCCTCAAGTGTATGAGACCTACTGGGAGGTGATGTGCCATTTCTACATCTGCGGTCAGACAACTGCCTGGAGGTCAGGAGGCGTCAAGCAACTATCCTGGGCTGATTATCTGTTTAATAATGTCAGCAATAAAGATCTCCCAGTAATCCGACTAGCTCCTAGTTCTGGTGGGGAAGTTGAAGACAGGATCGACGCAGCTTCTGACAAGTTCTACACCACGGAGTCGAACGAGGACGGCTTCGACCCTGACTTGGTCTTTGAGAGCTTTCACCATCAAGCCCGGACCCCTATTTCTGATCAGGCGCTGTTGGCGGGTTCCTGATGTTGTGGCTGAAGAGGTGTGTGGTGCCCACGCTACCACATGAAGTTATTGTGGCAGATGTGGTGTACCCGGCGGTACTCTTGGCTCATGGCCACCCCATAGCCCTTCTTCCCGCCGTGGTGGCTGGTATTCAAAGCGGGCTGCGGGGTTGACCAAGAGCTTCTGCGAACCCCAAAGACTGCTAATTCTCGTGGGGAGCCGGTATACCGACTCAGAGGGGAACCCGACGGTGAGGCACCCAACCCGCGGATTGAGCTGCCTTACACGTACCTCATGGCTTGGTACGTGATGCATTGCCCATCTCTAATGACGGCGGCGCGTGGGAGCGTGGATTATCCCATTTGTGCAGCGGCTGGAACGTTCGGAGTGGCATGACACCTACCTGTATTACATTAGGAAGCGTCTTTCTGTGCCATGAACTATCAGCTTAACCGTTGTTTTCCAGAGGTTCAAGGTGCAGCCCCGGGGAGTGTTCACGGATGTCGCTGGGCGGGATGACTTCTCGCAATTGCCTGCCGGAGCCTTCTGGTGGTTGATCAATATACGACCAGGATATGTGCTGTTTCGCCAAGGAACTTCCTGCACTATCGAACCGTATATGCCAAGTCGTTTTGCCCGACAATTTGGCTATGATCAGCTTTACGTCGGGAATCCCAATGCTCAACTTGCCTTTGACGGGAACCTGTTCGAAGGCGCTCGGGCTTGGTATTACAGTGTGGCTGGAGGGACGGGAGCAACGTTCCATCTACCCGACGAGGCGCCTAAGTGCCGTATGAGCTTCAGCTTCTGTATTTGGTACTCCCAAGCCGGCCAGACGCCAGACTTATTCCGGAGTCTTCATGTCTTGAGAGTATCAATGCCAGTCTCGAGGAGAGGTCTGAATCCAGTAAACGTACTAAACTCCTCGACCAGTACCTGAAAGCTCAGAGGGAGGTCGAGAAACGATCGAGGAGGGAGCCCCCAGTAGTGAGGGCGGCACCGCGACCGGCAAGGGCAAAGCCGCAAGCGACGAGGGCGGAGCCACCAGCCATGAGAGTGGAGCCGCGACCGGCAAGGAGGTCGAAGCAATTGGCGAGGAAGCGTCGTCGACGCTCTGCTTCTGTAGTTGAGCCTGCCCCAAAGAAGGCTCGGAGGGACTTAACGGCTGAAGTCTCTCAATCCAGAGCTATCTCTGCTGGAGTTGAGGTTCCTCCTGAAGGTGTCCCTGTTAGAGTTGAGGAACCGCTGGGAGATGAAGATTTTCCAAGCTTGGTCCGTGCTCCTAGGTCACGCAGTGAGACCGTGGAAGAAGGGGAGCTCGTTGAGCGACCCCTTGTTGCTGGTGATACCGAGTCACCGGAGGTTGACATAATGGGCGAGTCTCCTTCTGCTCATGAAGGGAGAGACGAGGTACAGCAGCCGGGGTCTCCAGTGTCTTTATTTCCAATCCTCGGGCAGTGACCCTAGTCCTACCATGGGGTGATTGGGGGTAAGGTTCCTGTTGCGGAGCTTCCTCGCGTGGCGCTATCGTCTTCTTCGTCATCGGGAGAAAGTGACTTTGAAGATAAAGTCGACTATGGCGATGAACCCGCTCTTCCTGATCAGGGCGGATTCTTGACGTCTCGGAGGAGGAACAAATGAGGGTGAGCCCTCGAGGCGCCATCGTCACTGGTGACAATTGCTCCCACTGAAGGTATCTTTTCTCCTTCTGTTTAATTTCTCTTTTCATGTTGAAGAGGATGTTCTAACATTTCTTTTGTAATGCAGGGTCAGCTGGAGGTACCGGGGCTCAGCCCGAGGGAGTTGAGGCTTCGGTTGCCGAGACAACCTCAGGGGGCAGCTGTTGAAGTTGGGGAGCCTTCCCCTTTGCCAGGAGGGGAAACAACCATTGAGGCTGAGGAGGCTCTCACTCCGCGTGGAGAAGGCTACTGCTGAAGCTGGGGAGACTCCCATTCTACAGGACTCGACGCCTCGGACCTCGAACCTAGTAAGGCAGCTCTGACTGAGGGGGCTCAGGTGGGGAGTCTGACGATCGGCACCCTTCCAGAAGGCCACACAGCTCAATCCTCGGTGGAAGTTTCTGAAGAGGTTGTGCTTACAACTCCTTCCTTGGTCGTGGAGGCTCCTGTAGAGGCGGCGCTCCAGGAAGCGCAAGTGGGTAGTCTTGCTCTTGCCACATCGACGGCCGGCACGGCTCTTGTGCGAGAAAACCCGCCTTATATCCCTTATCCCGTGACAGAAAGAGGGTCGGGAAGCTTCTTAGGTGGTGAAGACATGGGGGAGCTGGCACGTCAGATGGTGCAACAATTCTTCACCTCGATGGGATCATGTATTGCTCTCATCTTCCGTGGACACAGCACCTTCCAGTTCGCCCAGAGGCTTCTTGAAAATATGGCATGAGCGTCGAATTGGCGGGAGGCCCTTCACTTGCCAGGGCATGCCTGCAGGTGGTAGAGCAACTTGGAGATAACCTGCGGGAGTTGGAATCTTTGGAAGATGCTGGTTCTTCCGGTGAGGCCCAGGCCATCCTGACCAGGCTCCTAGCTGCTCAGGAACGGGAGCGACAGGAGGCGGAGGCACAGATCACTGCCGAGGTCCGTGACCTTGAATATTCCAAGGCTGAATTTCAAAAATTAGCCGGAGATTCGAGGGAATCTGAGCTCAGTGTGCAGAGCACGGAGCAAGTCATCCTCAGAACTCGGGACATTATCGCCAAGGCGGAAGCTGTTCTTGCGCTAAATGAGGAGAAACTTGTTTCCCTCAAAAAGGAGCTTGAGGAGCAACGGGCTGCTACGGCGCGTGCTGAAGAGAGTCTATCCCTACAATCTTCCAGGGTGGAATCTCTGCGGATGCAGCTGGCTGCCAGAAATTTCTTATCTGAGGCGGAGCTGCGGGACCGGGCTATCATGGAGGCTGAGGACGCGCCAGCATGAGATTCACCGCCTTAGGGAACAAATCCGCCTTGGCGAACCAGGACATTTAGCCTTCTTTTCTTCTTTCTTTTTTTTTTGTAAAGAAAAGGGACACTCTATTTATTAAGAGTGTTTGTATCCACTTCTATCATTTCTTGATATAATAGAAGTTTTCTTTAGAGCTTTTGTCCCAATTTCTTTGTCCTGTTGTGGATGAGTCCAACTCTTGATCACTAGTCGTGATTACTGAACTTAGGTAGGACTAAGTTCTTTTAATGAGACGCGGTCTTGGCGAGACGCGGCATTAATCCCATAGAATGAGACGTGGCATCAATCTATGGGGACTTAGATTTCACCAAGCCTTTTTGACGAGACGCAGCGTCGATCACAGGGTGAGACGCGGTCGTCAGTCTACCGGAACTTAGATTTCACTAAGTCCTTTTACTGAGACGCAGCATCAATCATAAAGTGAGACGCGGTCATCTCATTTCATAAGAACTTAGATTCTACTAAGTCCTTGAGACGCGGCGTCAATCACAAATCGGAACGCGGTCTCCTTGATGAGATGCGGCGTCAATCAAAAGATGAGACGCGGCATTGATCCGTAAAGTAAGACGCGGCTGTCAGTCCCTGGGGTGAGACGCAGCGTCAATCACAAGGTGAGACGCAGCTCTGAATAACGCAAATCTGTCTTGCGCGGATCGGGCAGACGCAAGAGATGCAGCCTTGTCTGCTGAAGGGACGCGGTTTTCCATCTGCGTCTAATGTGATCTGACTCAAAAGATTTTAGGAGATCTTTGCTCGTCAGGTCTCCACTGTCGATTGGGATTCCGAGTCATCCGTTGATTCCCAAAGCAGTATCCACGCGTCAACTCCTCATTGGACTCAGGAGTTACTGCCCTTAAATGCAAAACCGACGCGGGCGGTTGAAAACCGGCGCTTGCGACGGTTTCCAAAGCGGCGTTCCACGCGTCAATCCTCCACTGGGCTTTGGCAATCGTGCGTGACGGTTCCCAAAGCGGCGTTCCACGCGTCAATCCTCCACTGGACTTTGACAATCGTGCGTGACGGTTCCAATTAACGCCCCATTAATGGCAGTTATTAGGGCCTGCCTATAAATAGGGTGCGCTCCCCTTCTATGATCCAAGCTTGGATTATTTCTCTTTGGATTGCTCTGAGAAGTCCCACCTTCTTCAGAAAAGAGTTTCTTGATAGGGACTCCGTCTCCATGGACGAAGGTAATTCCGAGGATGAAGATGACCCAGAGCTCTCACGCTTCGGTTTGGTCTCTTCAAGAAGAACCCCCTCTCGGATCATCTTGGACGCCTGCGTTTGGGTGCAGAGAGGCCAACTCTGGCCAGAGGTCTCTGCTGGTATGTCCCCCGATGATGTGTATAGCCTGAACTTCGGCATGATCATCTGAATGAAGTCCCGGTGCATTCCTCCTCTGGAATTTGTGCCAGTGACTTGACTTCTCTGAATGCAGGCGCTTGACGCTGGCTTTGCCCATTGCGTTTTACTGCCTTGGCGCGTTTCAGACCTGAATCTTGCAACTCTTGTTCACCCAACAGAGAGATGGCAATTTTTGGCGTTCTGAAATTCTTTGCGTCTGGTGCATTAGGCGCGGGTACAAACTGAGGCCGCGTTTGAATCCTATGCGTGGCGCAGTTTGACTTGCGTCTGTTGACTGTGCGGGTCATTCCCGCGTCTGAAGTCTTGAATGGCTGCCGCGTTCTGTTACTCAGTTCCTTTATAAAAATGTACTGAGTTCTAGATTTTCTGACTCTCTTGCTTATTCTTTGCAGGTAGGCTTGCTTGTCCTTTTTCAGGTTTGCTGGGCCCCAGAAAGAATATACCGGCTGGCGAACTTGCTCCACGTTCGTTTGTGAGAGATTAAATTATGGTCCTCGTCGTTTGTGAGAGATTAAATATATCTCTGACGAGGACCCAACCCTCGCCAAGGTCTCTTCAGATCTGGTGCAAGAGACGGATAGGCTGAGTATCGGCGAGGGTGGTCCGGCGGTTACGGTGGCGGAAAAGATCCTCTTCCTCTCCCTACTCCAGAAGTGACATCAAGGACATTCCGTTGGATGGCCTGCTGGGGAAAGGGATGGTGATGAATGCAGGACTCTCTGCTGCCGCTGGACCTAGTGGAGGGTAGCATCCTTTGTGATGACTCGAAACTTCCTCTCTCACCCCAAGAGTGACTCCATGTTTGTTGGATGGTCTACTAGGGAAAGAGACGCGCCTGAACGAAGGGTTGCAGGACCTTCTGTTGCCACCGGACCTCAAGAACACCATTGCTCTTGGCTTGGTCAGCTAGGGCGCTTTCGAAGTTGGCGTCATGCATCAAAGTGCAACGGTTCCAACAGTCGCCACTTCTTCAGACATCATGCACTTAGGATCAGATGCGGCTTCAAGGAGTGAGTACGGCCTCAGAGAGAGAGAGGGACTTCTTTGTACTCCTTAATTGTAACACTCAATCTTATTGTATAAGAGAGCGTTTTGTATCACTTTCATGTGTTTGATATGAATAAAAGTGACACTTTTCTTTTTGCCTCTTTTGTTGTCTTGAATGTTTTGTTTTAGAAGCAAAAGAATGATTTTGGTGGACCTGCCACTTTATAAAAGAAAGTGACAAGTGGAGTGGTACCCCCAGAGAAGGTGAAATTTATCAAGGATTTGGGGTTTAACTTGATTTAAGATCAGCTGGGGATTTTGATGGAAGCATTGTTTATGGTGTAATGTTAACCAACACTGCCTCCAAAATGAATTTGATACTCGGTTGGGGAGAATATCAAATGAAACTAGACTCGTGGGGAATCTAGTAAGATTTTACCGTTAGAGGTGTGATATTAACTTAACGGTTTAGAAGTAGTCTTGTCAGAAGTGTAATGTTAACTTGACAAGGATGTGAGTTAGAGGTGTGATATTAACCTAACTCATCAGCATCTCAGTTTTATTTGGGAAAACTGAGGGTGTCACTGTCATAGGTGTGATGTTTAACTTAACAGTGATAGTAATGCTAGAGGTGTAATGTTGAACTTGGCATTAGTCGTCTCGGCTTAAAGAAGTCGAGGGAAAGGTCATAGCCATAGGTGTATTGTTGAACTTAGCAATGACTCGGATGCTAGAAGTGTAGTGTAACTTGGCATCGTCAAATTTCAGCTTCGATATGGAAGTCTGAAGAAAGGTGACTATCAGAGGTGTGATATTAACTTGACAGGCACTCGATGTACGCTTAGAGGTGTAATGTTAACTTAAACAGTAGTTTGTCAGAGGTGTAATGTTAACTTGACAAGGATTTGCTTGCGATAGGAGCAATTTGAGGACCTGTCATTCTATTGATGAGAATGACAAGTGGAATTTGAAGTGCCAGAGGTATAGTGTTAACTTGGCAAATTTGAGAGTTTGTTACTCTATGCAGAGTTAACAAGCAAGGTTTGTACTCGACAAAGAGTATTCATTACCAGAGGTATAGTGTTAACATAGTAATGATTGCATTTTGTGGTCCTACCATTCTATGGATGAGAATTGGTAAGGGATTTTTGGAGGGAAGAGTGGAATCAAGTCCACTTAGGATTTTTAGCAAATCCTCAGCTATCAACGGATTTCATGCCTTTACCAACTACCGTTTGAGTTGGGCTTGCCATGCTATTCCCCTCAGCATGATGAGTTGTCGAAGACTTATGTTGGACTTAAAAGCCAACATTTTCTTCTATCCTTAGCCGTCGGAGGCGTCGGATCAAATGGGAACGTGTCCCTTAGGATTTTTAGCAAATCCTCAGCTGTCAACGGGTTTGTCATGCCTTACCAACTACCGTTTGAGTTGGGCTAGCCATGCTATTCCCCTCAGCATGATGAGTTGTCGAGGACTTATGTTGGACTTAAAAGCCAACATTTTCCTCTATCCTTAGCCGTCGGAGGCGTTGGATGTTTCCGATCAGAGGTGTATTTTTAACTTGATCGGTGGAAGAATGCCATCTAGGGATAGTATTTCTTCAGGAATTTGCCATTGATGGCATCATGAGTGTATCGCCATTTGAGGTTATGAGGCGATACGATCCATTTGAGTAGACTGACTCTACTACAAACGGTCCTTCCCATTTGGGTTGGAATTTTCCTTTCGTCTTGTGCGTCATGACCATGGGTCTTCGGACGGCTAAGACGAGGTCGCCTTTCTTGAAAGTTCGATTTGACTTTCTTGTTGAAGGCTCTGGTGATACGAGCTTGGTAAAGCTCGATTTGTTGTTGGGCCTGCAGACGCTTGTCATCCAAGGCTTCCAATTCTTGGAGTCGCTGTCGATGCTCTCCTCTGTTGTCATTTCCGCTGTCAAGGCGACGCGAAGAGATGGAATTTGGATTTCCAGTGGAAGGACGGCTTCGCATCCGTACACCAAGGAAAATGGCGTGGCTTTAGTTGGGGTTCGCACAGTCGTGCGATAGGCCCATAAGCATTCGCCCAACTTATCGTCCCAGTCTCGTTGACTTTTCGAGACGAATTTCTTGAGAAGCTTGCCAATAGTCTTATTGAAAGCTTCTGGGAGGCCGTTAGCGGGCGGATAGTATGCCGTTGATGACACACTCTGGATTCTGAACTTGGCGCAGAATCTCTGAAAAGCCTGGCTGATGAACTGGGGTCCATTGTCATGGACAATCCGCTGAGGCACACCGAAACGGTAAATAACGTGATGTTTCATGAACTTGATCACGTTAGATGATTTACCTCCTTCAAAGGGATAGCTTCGGCCCACTTTGAGAAGTAATCGGTTATCGCTAGGATGAACCGATGTCCCTTTGATGATGGTGGGCTGATAGGACCAACCACATCCATCCCCCACATTTCGAACGGCCAGGTAGAGGTCGTAGAGTGGAGGTATCCTGGTGCTTGATGGATGAAATCGCCATGTATTTGACAGGCGTGACATCTTTTGGCATAGGCAACAGCATCGGCAACCATCTTGGGCCAGTAGTAACCAATCTTTGAGTCGGTTTGCCAGCTTCGGGCCAGGTTGATGAGCTCCACACGTACCATCGTGGGCTTCTTTCAACACTTCGTGGGCTTCTTTTGATGAGAGGCACCGGAGCAGGATCCCATCATGCGATCTACGATACAATGTTCGCGAAATCGCATTGTAGTAGAATTTGGAGGCTTTCCTTCGGATGGCAGCCGCCTCCCTGGTGTCTTCGGGCAAGATGCCGTATAAGACAAAATCAATGTAGGGGAATCGCCAGTCTTTAAGCTCTGGATCGGTTGACACTTCAAGTGTTTCCTTATTACCGCGACGATCTCCCGTTGACCTCTGGTAGTCTCCGAGGGGACTTTTTGGGCAGTATAGGTCGTGGCTATAGACGAATACCTCTCCATTGCTCCGGCTGGAAGAGCTAAGGAGGCAGCAAGGGATGCAAGTGCATCTGCATGCGCATTTTGCTTGCGCGGGTACATGGTCGATGTAGAAGTTTGAAAATCTCTCGGCATGTGGATTGTCGCGTTGTAGTAGGGTACTAGATCTTCATGCCTGACCTCATACTCTCCGCGAACTTGGCTGACGATGAGTTTAGAATCACCGTATGCCTCGAGATTTTTAACGCCAATCTCATCGGCGAATTGCATCCCAATCAAAAGAGCGTTGTATTCCGCCACATTGTTGGAACAGGGCTCGGTTAACGAGATAGCTCGGGGAATCACGTAATTTTGTGGGGAGACGAGTACCACTCCTACCCCCGCTACTGTGTGTCCCTTCGAGCTTGTTCTTGATGCACCATCGAAGAAAAGTGCCATACTCGTCCTTCGAACAATGTCTGGGTCAGGCAGGCTTCGGCGACTCGTCTGGGAGATCCTCGTAGAGTTTAGCTGCCATCGGATCTGGGTGTTCGGCTAAGAAGTCCGCCACCGCTTGTCCCTTAATAGCCTTTTGTGGCAGAAAATGCATCTCATATTGTGATAGCAATATGGCCCATTTTGCCAGCCGGCCATTTAGTGAAGAAGGCTTTGTCATAAGTAACCTCAGGGGGTTGACTTTGGATATGACATTTATGGTTGGCCCACCAGATAGTGTCGCATTTTCTGAATGGCGAACACCAGTGCCAAACATTCCTTCTCGATCGGGTTATACCGATGTTCGCTCCGATCATCGTTCTACTTAGGTAGTAGATTGCTTGTTCTCGCCCCTGGTCATCATTCTGAGCTAGTAGAGCTCCCAAAGAATGATCATTGATCGGACGTACACCAGGAAAGGCTTTCCGGATACCGGAGCTGCCAGGACTGGTGGTTGGGTGAGGTAGTGCTTGATCTCCTCAAATGCCTGCTGGCAAGCGTCGTCCCAAATGAACGAAACGCCCTTCTTCATCAGCTTAGCGAAGGGTTGGCATCTCCCGGAGAGATTGAAATGAATCTGCGGATGTATGCCAATCGTCCTTGTAATCCTCTGAGCTCCTCTTGAGGCTTCTGGGGGGTTGCATCTCTTGGATAGCACGGACTTTCTCCGGATCCAAATGGATTCCTGTGGAAGTCACAACAAACCCTAGGAATTTGCCACTGGCTACCCCCAGGAAGGACTTGGTGGGGTTCATCTTCAATTGATGAGCCCGCATGATGTCGAAGACCACACTCAGGTCTGCTATGTGATCACTTTTAGTGCGGCTTTTCACCGCGATGTCGTCGACATAACATTCCACCGTTTTGCGTATATGCCGATGGAAAATGGCATTCATGGCCCTTTGGTAGGTTGCCCCCGCATTTTTCAGACCGAAGGGCATGACGGTGTAGCAATATACCCCTAGAGGTGTCCTGAAGGAGGTGTGCTTTTCGTCATCGGGATACATCTTGATTTGATTATATCCTGAGAACCCGTCCATAAAGGACATTCGCTCGAATCCACAAGTATGTCAATCATGACATCTGTGATTGGCAATGGGAATTCGTCTTTGGGGCAGGCCTCGTTTAGATCACGGAAGTCGATGCAGATCCGGATCTTCCCGTTCTTCTTGGCGACGGGGACGATGTTTGGCTACCCAATCGGGATGCTGTTCCTCCCTGATAAAGCCGGAGTCAATAAGCTTCCTGACTTCTGATTGGATTGCCTCCATTATCTCTGGACGGAACCGTCGCTGCTGTTGTTTAACAGGCTTCATGTCCGGATTGATGTTGAGGCGATGCATAGCCACTTGAGGATCAAGTCCAGGCATGTCCTCATAATTCCAGGCGAAGACATCTATATACTCTTGTACAAGAGATATTAAATCCTTCTTCTCCGAAGGTGACAGGCCGTCACTTATGAAGATGGGTTTAGGATTGGCTTCATCTCCTAGGTTGACTTGAACAACCTTGTCTTCTGTGGGTGGCTCACGCTGTTCAAAGCGGATGTCCCAAAGAGCATTCAAATGTTGATCCAAGGGTTCTGTATCAGATTGGATCATTTCTTCATCTTCATCCTCCATATGCTTGTCGAAACCATGTTTACTGAAAGCCCTTTGAAGATGTTGCCGACACTGACATCTGATCCCACGACGACGTGTCTGATGAGCAGTCATGACTTGACAGTCTCTCCGAATCAGAGGCTGATGGCACTGGGTTGATATATAGCCCAACCCCCGGCGCGTCTGATGATAGTAATCAGGGGTTTTCCCTTTCGGTACAAAGGATCGAAGCAGTGTTCTTCTTCCTTTTCTGAAGTTCAACCCAGGCCTGTTGGTTAGATCATACCCCATGCGCTTCATCATCTTGAGCGTTTTCGGTTCATAATGATCGAACTGAGGGGATTCATCCTCACCTTCCGATCTTCGTGGGGCATTGGTTCGATGCGATTCGCCCAAAAAGTATTGGTCTTTGGCCTTTTCGTCTGGCTGGAACCATGAATACAGACTCTTGCGCGTCACCATTATCTGGTATGTCCCGAAGGATGATTTCACCGGTACATGCAAAGATGTCAAAGCATCTATTGCCGACCAGAGGTCATCGTCCACGTCGGTAGTGGTATCCGACGGTATTGAATCGGAAACATACAAGGAAAATACGCAAAGTCTAAATCTTCATTAATGTACCAACCACCCGCATCGTCGGTGGTATCAACATCGAGCTTATTAGTGCTCTTTACAATGGGCTCCAACTCCCACAGGCACTCTTCTTTCTCAGGCTCAATGTCAGCTTCATTACCAGAGTCTGGCTCCTCTGGTTGTGGGGTTTCATTAGTCTCCTCCGGATCCTGATATAAGAGGGAGTCCGTGAAATAATTTTCAACCCCTTTAAACGGATGCTTTCGGCAATCAACGTTCGGACTGTCCACTCTCGTCAATGTATTTCAGACTTGGTGGAGAGTAGAGGGAACGATGGAATTGCGGTGAATCCATGGTCGTCCCAGCAACAGGTTGTAGGAAGTGTCCGCGTCAATGACGTAACAAGTCACTTCCGACTTGAGGCTCCTGATCTGGCATTTGAGCTTGATCTTCCCCATTGGGCGGGAGCTGTTGGCATTGAACCCGTAAATAGTCGTCTGGGTAGGGCTCAGACGATGGGTAGGAATGCCTAGAAACTGCATAACCCGGCGAGGTATGATGCTTAGCGCAGACCCTGGGTCTACCTGGATGCGGTTCACCTCGGATGACCCAATATACCCTGTGAAGTATAGGGGTCGGTCATGCTTCCCTTTAACCTGCATGTCGTGTTGTGAAGGTGATGCAGGGAGCATTTGGGGAGGCGTGGAGGCAATCCTCTACATCTTCCTCCCTTGGCACGCGGGTCATAAAGACCTCAGCATTGGTCAAAGCTTCTTGTAGAGCCTCTCTGGTTGACTTTGATAGCCTCAGGAGCTCATACAAGGTAATGCGTGCCGGGATGTTGGCTAATTGAGCCAAGACATCAAAATTGTAAGGTGTCGAGGATCCTTCCGTTACACCTTTTAGAAGAGCCCGAGAAAACGGGTTTCTTTCTGTTTCTCCACAGGTGGTTTCGTGGAGGGCTTGGCTGGTTCTACGGCTGGTTGCGGAGAAGCCGCTGCTGTCTCGCCGTACTGCTTCAAGTATGCCTGTCCTGAACGGGTCCCCGCCGTAGGTTGGCTGGGCTCTGCGGCCAGGACTATTGTTTCCTCTTCTGAGTCAGTCAGCGAGGGAACATCAGTGTCCGCTTCTCGAGAGGAAGCGCATATCACATGGCAAGATGAAGTCTTCCCTTTGCCTTTGGACTTCCTGTTGGTCACAGTCGTCCATTGTTGCTCGTCGACGAGGTCAGGTGGACCCACATGATTTCCCCCGAGGTGTAGGGATGGGTACCAAGCCTTTCTCCCGCTGCTGATGAGGGTCTGTGTTGACCACCCTCAGTTCTCCTTTCGGGACAAAGATCACCCCACGGGTGTCGGGGGTCGTGTCCCAAACTGGAGAATCGACGTCATGTTGGCCGTCATCTTCTTCTGCTCCGGTCGGAGTTTTAATACCTCCGCGTCAATCAGAGCTTGAAGGATGTCCTTAAAGACGTAGCAGCTTTTGGTAGGATGTCCGAGCATCCTGTGGTATAAGCAGTAGGTGGGATTGTCGGTCTTGCCGACTTCCTCCGGGCGCCTAATTTCAGGGAGCTTCAGTCGATTGCTCTTGTTGAGTAGCTTGAGAGCGAATCGACGTGTTCCTCCTTGAAGGAATACTGCTTGTTGGGGCGTGGCTGGCTTGAAGAGCCACTTGCCCTGCCTGTTTGAGGTTTGGTGGGAGATTTGGTCTCCGTCGTCAAATTATCCTTCCGCTTCGTCTGGAGGGATGTGTCTGGTGCACGCCTTGTCGACCTCTCTGGCCTGGGCTTGCCTTCTTCCGCTCTGACGCGGGCGACAATCTCCTCAGCCTGTTCACCTTGCTGGACTAATTGTTTCCAGGTGCGGCTTTCAGCAACTCCTATTTGAGCAAGGAGTGAGGTTTGGAGATTATGGCGACATGTTTCCACCAGGGTGGCCTGGGTCATGCCGCTTGGACATCGGAGTGCCATGTTCCGAAATCTTTCTACGAAAGACTTGACGGACTCTCCCTTTCGCTGTCTTTGTAGCTAAAAAGGGTAGGCATTGTGACTTCGGAGTCATCTTCGAAGAAGCGTGTCAAGAACAGCTTCTCTAGATCCCCCCAGTTCTTGATAGAACCCTCCGGGAGCTTCATAAACCACTCAAAAGCCAACCCTTTCAGGGTGCCGATGAACAGTCGCGCCAGGATGGCGTCATTATCTACCACGTTCCCGGTCTGGGATTGAAGTAGTAGATATGCTGGTTGGGTGACCCCTTCCCGTCGAATGCTTGGAGGGTTGGAGCCTTGAACTTAGGAGGGTATGGAACTAAGTCCCACTCAGCCGGATAGGGCCGGACCACTCCTGCTTCTTGGAGGTCCTTGCGATTGGCAAGGGCCTCAAGGCGTCGTTCCAATTGACTCACCCTCTTAGCATGAGTCTTCTCCTGGTCTTGGTCGCTTCTTGCCTGCGACGAGGGCTTGGACACATCCGAGGTAGATCGTCGTGTCTCGTCAGAAGATTCGGAGGGTGGGCTTCCTCCCTTTCTCCCTTTCCCCTTCGGTCGTCTAGGAGGAGATCTCGCTCTTTCTTCAAGCAATTTCTCAAGCATATGCTTGAGGGAGTCAATGGATCTCTGTTGAGAGGCGATTATATCCATCTGGTGCTTCTGCGTCTGCTCTAAACGCCTGGTCGTCTCCTCAGGAGTGTCGGCCATGTAGGCGGAAGCCTCCTTCTCGACGGAAGAGTTTGAAGCCTGCGACTCCACTATAGCGGAGTGAGAACCACCCATTCTAATGCCGCGGGCTAAGGCATTATAGTCAATTGGGGGAATGGCCCCTGTCCGGGTGCGAGTGTGTTGATACACCCCCTCCGGCTCAGAGTCTGATTCCTCTGAGTTGACCATTAGTTGTTTTCCCTTGCTTCTGCTAGTCATGTTTGCAGTAAGCTCCGGGTATTCAACATCTGAGAAGGTTCTCCTCCTGTGGGAGCGTCTTCTTTTGGCTGACGGGGGAATCAGGGTCAGCTGTCTGATTAAAGACGGCTGGTGCACGCCTGACTCGCAATGGCATCCAGAGAGCATCTGGATGAGCTGTTGACAGCAGCATGAGAAGTGGTCTGATTGGCACTCCTTTTCCTTGTCAAATAATCCCTCAAATCTGTGGGAGGGGATTAAAGAGACTGGTCTCGCAACGTCGACGACGGGAGACAGTCATGTGCTGTTCAGCCTGGACACAGGTTTCAGAAACGCGGCTGTTGCGTCGCGGCTGCGTCACGCGCGTCTGGCGTCTCTTTTGATATGAGACGCGACTTTCGCGTTGCTGTCTGCTGCGTTGGAGCAGAGAGACTTTGGAGAGAGTGGGTGCTGGGCCCCACGCCTATGGGCGCGTGCTTCCTGCGTTTGACAAGACGCAGAAGCTTCGCTTTGGCGTTTGGCAAGTTGGTCTTCAGAAGGCTCAACTTGGGGAGTCTCGCGTTTGGGTCGCCAAACACGGACCTCTCGCACTGGACGAGGTGCGGGCAAGGCATCGGATCGTACGCTGCGTTCAACCCCAGTCAGAAAACCAACGGTTCCGACCGAAGTGTTGACGCGCGCGTCTTCTCTGTCGACGCTCGGCATTCCGATTGCGCCGTGGAGGAAGAGAGAAGCCAACAACTTCCTGGTTTGTAGAACCAGGGGTGTTTGCCACGCGGGTCTCCTGAGAGACGCTGACGCGGGCGTTCCGTGCGACACGGTCGATCGCACCAGTAGATGTGCGGGGACCACGCGGGCCTTCAGAGAGGCGTTGGCGCGTGTGTTCTGCGCGACGCGGTTGATCGCAGCAGAGGTGTCTGAGGTTACGCGGGCCTTCTGGGAGGCATCGGCGCGTGAACCAAACTTGGCACAGTGGGCAGCAGGAGCACCCGACAGAGCCTCAGATTGGGCTTCAGGGGGCTGTCCACTTGAGACCCTGCGGCAGACGCGGGTCTTTGGGCTCTTGGAGCAGAAGAGAGGAACTCTTCATACTTCGCCTGGACGAACTCGACGACGAGTGATTCGACCATTTTCCCCTTACGGAGAACGTCATCTGCACCACGGTGCGCTCGTCAGTAACGAAGGTAGTCCCCAGCGGAGTCGCCATCTCTTGTAGGAGCCGGAAATTTTTGGTGGTCGGAGAAAGTGGTTTTTAGCTGTAAAAGATTTCCTGATTCAAGCGAAACGATTACAACCAAAAGAACTACTCTTCCCTCTTTTCCAGTTACAAGGGAGGGAGGATGTCTGAATCTTCCCTTTGTTTAAGGCTGGGTTCTTCGTGTGGCGATGGAGAGTGAATCTTGTTCTCCGTTGACCAGATGACAGTCCTGGACCGTCGGGGTCTTCTCTTCGGTCGGTAGAAAGAGTAACTCAGCTCAGTCTACAAAAACTCTCAAAGAGGAGGTAGGCGAAGAGCGGCTAGTACTCAGTAAGCTCGCTGAAGAGTCGTGCTTCTCTCTTGATGATCCTCCTGCCTGGATTCGATCGATCTTGATGATGCCTTGACCTTCTTAATTCTCGACTTTCCAAAGCTTCGATCTTCTCAAAACTCTCCCTCTTTTAAAAAAACTTCGATCCCCTCTTCATAGCAAACAAGGCTATTTATAGGGGTCTCAGGGGGTGAAGGTGCCTCCTGAAAACGCTCCGAATGAGGGGCCACTACCGCTACATGCGCGGTGACTGGCCCCGCAATCAGGGCAGTTGCAACTGAGACGTGGGCATTGAGCCAAACGCGCCTTGAAGTTTGAGACGCGGGCGTCGAGCCAACGCGCCTTAATGCTGAGACGTGAGCTTCGGGCCTTCACGTCTGGACGCTGAGGTGCGGGCGTCGGGCCGACGCGCCTTGATGCTGAGACGCGAGCTTCGGGCCTTCACGTCTGGACGCTGAGGCGCGGGCGTCGGGCTGACGCGCCTTGATGCTGAGACGCGGGCTTCGGGCCGACGCGTCTGGACGTTGAGGCGTGCGGGCGTCGGGCTGACGCGCGCTTGCCTTGATGCTGAGACGCGGCTTCGGGCCGACGCGTCTGGACGTTGAGACGCGGGTGTAGAGCCAACGCGTCTTAATGCTGAGACGCAAGCATCGATTCCTCGCGTCTAGAGCTTGAGACTCTGCTTCTTTAATGGCTGGTCTGTTAGTCATTTTTAGACAGCCTACACTTGCTACATGGTCCAAGGGAATGACTCCCTTGAGGTAAACTCGAATACTCAACTAGATGATAGTGCTAATTCTTCCGGTGATGACTATATGGATGTCGCTGCTTTAAATGAAGAAATATCTCTTGTGTGTAAAAACTTGCTAGAAAAATACCAAGTTTTGAAAAAGAAAAGTTTTAAATTAAAAGAAGAAAATAAAAATTTGTCTTATAAAACTTGACTTGATTTTGCAAGAGAGGGATGAGATTTCAAATGAAAGGGACTCACTAAAATCCTAACCTGACCTTGCTTAAAAGAAAATAAATTTTTAAAGAATAAAAATTGATAGTGATGATATTGTGAAGAAAAAAATAAAATTTGTCTTCAAAACTTGATTTTGTTTTAAAAGAGAATGAAACTTTGAAAAATAAATTGCTTTAATTTCAAAGGAATTGGATTTGGTTTCTAATGAAAATAAATCTTTGAAAAATGATTTGTCTTCACATGTTGCCATGCTACTATAGCTTCAACATCTAGTGTTGCATGCTCCACTTTGTCTTCAAATATTAAAAATGATAATTGTGTATTGAAGAAAAGTGTTGATTGTTTGGGCTTCACTTTGAGCCAATGTGCCATGAACCACACACTGTTGGAATCCATGTTTCACAAGAAACATGCTTCTCATATACATGCACACAAACCACGGCATACACATGCTTGTCATGCTCACACACATGATTCAATGTATGCTCATGTGTACACTTGTACACATTGTGGACGTAAGGGTCACCTTGCAAAATTTTGTTATGATAGATTAAATAATTCAAATTTTGCAAATAAATTGTTTTGGTTAGGAAAGGTGCTAACCCCCATGGACCTAATAAAGTATGGGTACCAAAAGCCACTCTTATTTTATTTGATGTAGGTGTGGGCTCTTACTTGACGTGAGAATAATGGTGCCTTGATGGTGGATGCTTATGTGCTTGATGGACACTACATTGGAGGCATCACCCTCAAGGAAGTTTGGTGGGAGGACCACCATAGTTTGGAGACCTAGAGATAAACCCTATTGGTTTTGGTAACTATCTCTAACTCCTTATTTATGTTTACATGCTTTTAAATTATTGATTTTTAGCATGTCATGTTTTAATGCTCATATGTTATATGCCATAATAATTAGACTTATGACATACATGTATAGTAACATGTTCATATGGATCTATAATTTGTGTTCTCACTATAGTTTAACTATTGTGTATATCATAACTCTAAAACATGTGCATTTACATAATGATCATATTGGCTTATGTTTTTCATTTTATGCTTCATATTTTAATTACCTGTTTAGATGTAGTTTTCATTAAAACTTATATTTATATTTGTACAACTAGTGAGCCACATTGATTATTATGTGCTTGTGCTATGTTACTCATTTGTACTTATTACATGTACTAGTATAGCCTAGTTTTGATGATTCGTGTATTTTGATTTGTATTCCCTATTTTTTTTGTACATGTTTTTTATGATCATGTGTTTAGCTTCATGTATATGTTAATTTTGTTTAAAACTTTAGATATACATGTATACCCTTGAGTCACTTTCTTTCATGCAAATTCTATTATAGACTCATTTGTGTTTAGGATATGTATATATACTTTTAGTTTTAACTAAACATGCATATCTTGAAGTATATATATTAAGCTTCTCATGTTTTTGATAAAGGAATTTCATATTGAGCTTAAATGCCTTATTCCATGATTTTGTTGATTACATGAATTTTTTTTACACTCTATATTTGATGTTTACTCATGATTTGTTTTCATGAGATTATATGAGCTTTATTGCTACTTGAGTGTTGATGATTGTGTGATTTTCATGTTCATGGATATATTCTTATTTTATTCCTTACTTGAAAGACTTTGTACTAGTTTACAAGATTATCATAAAACTAGTTCGTATTCCTCAATTGGGAGAGTTTTCAAACATGTTAAAATATTTTCAAATCCTATTTTTGAAAACCCTTACCAACCAAAGGGCAGTTGATGGGCGACCATGCCTTGTATGCTCAAATTGAAAATCTATTTAAACATGTGCATGGATAGGGTGGTAGGTATGAGTTATACACTTGATTCTTATTATATTTTCAATTGGTATCACAATTGATTTTTATGTTTGTATACTCATATTTGTGTTTTCTATATATGTATGCTTCAAATTTCAAATAGTATCAATTTTGATTAGTATTTACATTTTCATGCATATATATGATTTGATTGTGCTTACAATATCTTTACATCTTAAAGCACAAATTATGTTTATGTTAAGCTTGATTTAGTTCTTGATGTCAATTATTTTTCAATTGTATTTTATACAATCTTATGCATTATTTTTATTAGTATTTTATAAAGGGGAGAAAAATTCTGTTTTATTTTTTAACCGGTTTCATTTTCAATTGGTATCCTATCCCACTCTTTATGTTGAAAAATATATAATTTTGACATTTTCAATATTGGTATCAAGAATCTTAATTGATATTATTCTCAATTTGGTATCTTTATTGCAAAATGATTTGTTTATCCAAAAAGTTGGTTTGTTTTTTCAATTGGTATCATATTTCATTTTAAATTGGTATCTAAATGGATATGAGTCATGTTTACCTAAAAAACTGGTGTTTACTTTCAATTGGTATCAAAATTTACTATATATATATATATATCAATTGGTATCAAAAACATACAATGTTTCATTTTCTATTTGTATCAAAAAATTTACAAGATATTTTCAATTGGTATCTTTTGGTATCTTAAAAATTTTTGTTTATTTTCAATTGGTATCATAATTGATATCATAATATTTTGATATATACCTTTATCATAAATTGGTATATTTTCAAATGGTATCATAAATTGTTTAAAGAGGTTTCATAATGTTTTGATATGTATTGCTTATATGTAGGGAAGCTTAACATCTTCTCTATATATAGATTCATGTTGAGTGTATCTCATATTGAGGAGCTTGACTGCTTGACCTCTCTTCTCTATGTCTTACACGTGTGGTGGGGGGAGCTTCACATTTCCTTTTATGCATTATATATTATGTTTATGTGGTTAGGGTTTAGTCATCTCTTTTCATATAAATGCATGTATGCAGGGGGAGTTAACTTTACGTCTCTCCTCTTCATGAATATATATCGCATATATATCTTTATTGTTTGATTTGACAAAAAAGAGGAGAAGATTTTTTTTGAGATTTTATTTATGCCCCTTTGTTGATGAATTGACAAAAAGGTGGAGAAGTATTGATGAGTTTATATATGCATGATTATGCATGTTTATTTCATTTCCTTATCTTATACAAAAAGGAGGAGAATAATTTTGAGAGTTTCTATATATGCATCCAACATTCGAATACAAGATCTATTCCGTTAAAGTTGATATATATTATATCAAGTATCTATAAACCAAAAATTAAATGTTTTGAATAATTTTTGCCTATGCATCAAGTAGGGAAAAACAAACGGCCAAAATAGTGAGTGGTTATTTTAACGGTGTAGAACATTTGAAACCTAACAAAAATTAGTTTGTAGGGGTTTTTTAAATGTTTAGGTCATAATAAAATGGCCGGATCAAGAATTTGTATTTTTAAAGATATAGATTTAACAAACTCACTACTTTCGGCCGTCCATTTTATGCCACTTGATGGATGAGCAAAAAGAATTCAAAACACTTGATTTTTGGTTTATAAATGCTTGAAATAATATAGATCAACTTCAATGGAGTGGATCTTGTATTTGAAAGTCGGAGGTTTGTATTTGAGTTGGAAGGATTGGGCTCAAATTCTTTTGGAATGACACAAGTGTGTGCGTCTCTCTCTCCTCTCTCTCTCTCTCTCTCTCCTCTCTCTATATATATATATATTATATATATATATATATATAATATATATATATATATATATATATATATATATATATTATATATATATATATAATTAAAGGTTTTAATACACATAGGGTGTAACATAAGAGTTTACATACACCCAAAAAATACACCCCAGAAAGGAGAAGGGTCGTTGGTCGTTGTTTGAGAAAGTTGAGCCGATCGGGTGTCTTTAGTCAAGCGATAATACAGAGAAAGAACAAAACAAAGTGAAAGGCCAGGGGACAAGGGAAAATAGTTAAGTTGATAATGCTCGACGATCAAGAGAAGCAAAATGAAATAACAATTTGCCCAAAAAAGATGCAACGCTATGGATACCATGATCAATCACCATCAAGAAATTAAAAACACCAAGAGGGAGTGAATAGGTATTGTGCTAATCAAATGTGAAAATAAAACTTAATGGACAATCCAACTCAACAACCAAGAAATGAGTCGTCTAGTGAAGGGCTCTGAACTTCTCCTCGTGATTCCTCTTAAAATAAGAGTTGAGGTGCATAATTACTTTCTTAATTTTAAACAGTGAGTGCAAGCATATAAAACAATATCACGTATTTAATGATAAGCAAGTACAAGATATAAATAAGAATGAGTAGAGTTAAGTTGAGAAAGAAAATTAAGCAATCGCAAACACGAGAGATTTATTCCGAGGTTCGAACAACTTGCTCTACGCTTCCACCTTCACTGCTATAAAGGATTTCCACTGAGGACGATCCCGCAACACCTACAAGCTTCCTCACTCGTTCTCACAAGAACTCCAATACACATTCCCGCAAGCTCAATTGAGGTCGCAACCTCCAAACACTCAATACAATAATTTGTAACACTTGATGATCAACTCGTTGATCACAAACAAAAAACTCTCACAAGACAAGTATCCATATAGAATAAATTTAAAAATAAATGGCTCAAGCTTGTATGAGAAAACAGAGAAGATCTAAAGTTGAAAAACTTTTGTAAACTGAAAAACAAAGATATAAAATTAATAGCTCTTGAAAAACGTAGCCAAAACTTATTGATAAACACTCTCAAATCACTCCTATATATAGAAGTAGGATAGAGACCAAAAACTCAGCAAGTTTTGTAATGAAAAAAATGTGAAAACATGAAATAAATATTAGAAATGAATTTGGATGGGTTACACAAGAAAATAGTCATTAGGAGACAAAACATTAAAGTTGACTGCTTGACTGTCGACAGTACACTCATGTCTGTCGACAGACATTGCTCAACGGTTACATTTTTTAAAAAATTACATAATACCTATCAACAGTTAAGTGTGGTTGTCGACAGACTGAGACAGATTAAGTCTGTGGTAGAGTGGCTATCGACAGAATGAGCTCAGGCTCAATTCTTTTGAACTCCCTGTGAACAGCTATTGGAGATTGTTGACAGCTGAGTTGCACTCAGCCTTTTGAATGTCAGTATCAACAGTCGACAGCTACTCTCTATTGTCCATTGTCCTGGTACGCTGGACTGTTAAAATAATATTTTTGAAATCTTTTTAAAAATTAAAATATATATCTATAAATCTATAAAATAAGTTTTTTCAAAACATGTATAAAACAAAAAACAAGTTATTAAAACTCTTTGAAGCTTTAATATGTATAGACAACTCCAATACATATATAAACCGATATAAACTTATTTTTGCGATTTTCTTTTCATAAAATCAATTTTTGATAAAACAAAACTTTAAAACTTTTGATCATGAAAACCAATATCAAACTTTGGTTAGTGTGTAAGCTTGAGCAATCAAATGTACACTATTCTTTACAAAACTTCTAAACACTTACAGACTTTTTATAAACTTTAAGTCATCTTCTGGATCTTGATCTTCTTTTTCATTTTGATTTGATTCAAACATGATTCAAGTGAGATAGACTCCTCTTTGAGTACTTTATGTGTCATTTGTACTTGAGCTCTTGAATCAACCTGTGTTAGCTTCAAAACTTGAATTCAAATCTTTTGAAGAAGTTAAACACTAATCTATGATCTTGATTAAACCTGAAACTTGTATATCACAAAAATCATTAGTAACTATAACTAAATGAGTAATCATCATCAAAGGTAGAGTGATGGGCTTTTGGGCCCACAGAAAGGATAACCACCATATCCATGATTTAAACTATTGATTATGATTTACATGTTTTAAAACTCATATTTATCAAAATTCATATGAACATAAAATTTATATCCCACAAATCAAAAAAAATCGTTTTTTAAGACTGCTACAGAGCATCCATTTTAGATCATGAGATGGAGGGGGTAAAAAGTTTCAGTACACAAAAATTTGATCCATGAGAGTTTTAGAACATGTAGATCATAATCAATGATTTGGATTATTGATAAGAATGAGTTACGGTGTATTTCATAGATATATGTAAACTTTTATGGTACACCCTATAATTATTAAAACATTTTCCATATTTGTGTATGGGTGGTAAAGTGTTTTTAGTGTGCCTTCTTAGATAGCATCTAAGAAGACAACTCTAAAATCTTACTATGGACCATCTTTTAAGGATGGTGCCTTTCTTCCGTCTTAATTTACAGGTCTTAAGATGATTGTATATACAATTTCATTCACTTTTGAAACTTTTTAAGTATGTATCAAGTACTAACAAAACGAACCATTTTCAATAATTATCCAAATTACATGATTTTTTATATACAATCATATTATGACATGCATAACAAGATGGAAGAAGCAGACCATTCTTAAAGATGGTCCATAATGAATTTTTAACTGCCTCCTTTGATAGTTATCTAAGGAGATACACTAGGAGCACTTTACACATACATACACTACATAGTCTCAATAATTGAAACTATAAGTTTTATTTTCTGCCTTTATTAAAGGGATTGCTCTATTAGTGCTAAGACCGTAGTCTCTTACAGATAAGACAGATTTAATAATGCACTTGCTAAAAGTGAGTGGCTGATTAGAATTAGAGTTGGGTAAAAATGCTCTATAGTCATATCTTTCTGATACAGTATTGACTGTATCCATTGTCTTGGTCTATTCATCAGAGTCAGGTAGAAAGTGTTATCTAGAATTTTTTGTCTAAGTTTTTCAACCTCGTCTATCATAGGTATGTCTTCCTTTTCAATATAAATATTAAAGTCTAAAATATCTTTGTAAAAATAAAAGACTCTTGCTGAGTGGCTTCACTAAAAGTTTTTTGTGAAGGAGTAGTAGCTTGGTATTTAACTACTTTCTTAGATGATGATAATGTTGCTTGGGTATTACTGGCAACTGAAGCTATCTCTATAAAGAAGTCTTCATTGGCGAGAGCTTTAAATGTATTAATAGTGGAACTATTAGTTCCCTTTTCAGCAATAGTGTGCCGAGTATTTGGAGTATTACTCCTGCCTCTTTCTCCAATAGCGTGTCAGGCATTTGGAGTATGACTCCTACCTTTTCCTCTTCCCCCAGGGGGTTCTGCTCGCCTCATGGGTACCCTTAAAAATTCACGAGTTAAAAAGTCAGGTTAAAAATTAAAATCACTGCAAATATATTCAATAGTAAAATCATATACTGATAATTCAGGCTACCAGCAAAGATTTGTTTGGTATAAGATTTTTAACATTCTTTTCAATAATACTTTTGGCATAACTGCAATTAATTCATAATCAAAATGTTTGATTTAATAAATTATCCTGAAATTTAAGAAGACACTTAATAATTGAAAACATTTCCTTTTTAATTATGGGATAATTATATTGGATGGGATTCCACTTTACAGAGGTAAAGCGTACCAGAACTTCTTTATTAGTTCTGGATTAATTTGCTTTAAAATCCTCTGCAAATACTTGAAGCATTAGTTTCAACAATTTTATGCCAATTAGGATTTGCCAAATGTATGTATGGCAACTGTGCAATATTTACCTTAATTTATCTGACAGCTTTATTATGCTTGCCAGTCCATGGAGAAGGATTATTTTTCAATCTGGAATAGAGAATGGCGGTGTGTTTGGCTAGATTTTGATAGTAATCTGCCATATAATTAAGAGCATCTAAAAATCTTTGTAATTGTTTTGTATCAGTAATAACATCAGGAAACTTAGAAACAAATTCAATGCTTCTTTCTATGGGACCTATTGTTCCTTAGTATATGTTATGTCCAAGAAACCTAATTTCAAGTTGGAATAATTTCATCTTGGGTTCAGAGATATGTCTAACTCATTTCGTATAACTATATGTCTAAAGATCTCAAGATACTTAAGATGCTGATCAATAGAGTTAGAAAAGATCAAGATGCCATCTACATATGACAGGATAAATTCCGTATAAGGAGTAAAAACATCATTCATGATATTTTGAAATTTGAATGGCGCATTCTTTAATCCGAAAGGCATAATATTCCATTCAGAATGTCCAAATGGACAGTAAATGATGTTTTATATCGATCATTATCATGGATTTGTATTGCCAATATCCTGACTTAATATCAAATTTTGAAAAATATTTTTGCATTATGAATGTGATTTAATAAATCCATTTTATTAGGAATAGGATATCTAATTCATTTTAGCACTTTATTAAGGGGTTTGTAATTAAGAACAAGATGATGAACTCCTCTTTCTCATTCTGTTATATTGTTTACATAGAATACAATATAGCTCCAAGGGGAGTATGACTTCCTTATTAAAAAAAATTTCTAACAAGGAGGTTTTTTTGGCATAAGTCTTGGTTCATCTGACAGGGTCTTGCTCTAGTCAGGATGTCTTCTTTAAAATCTTCTTCATATGCACTAGTACAGAATTGGGTTTTCACATCCACGATTTCGTAACACAACGATGTGAAATAGAGGTGGTGGTATTTATGTAATATATTGAAAAACTTACGATGTCAGTTCTCCAAAGAACCAACGTAGAAACTCAAAAAAAATAGAGGCAATGATATTTTTGTAATATGTTGAAAAACTAACAACGTCGGTTCTAAAATAAACCAACGTTGAAATTCAGAAAAATAAAGGCAGAGACATTTTTGTAATACACTGAAAAATGTATGACATCGGTTCTCCAAAAAGCTGACACAGAAATTCAAATCAAAAAACCAATGTCGGTTCTCCAAAAAAAAAAATTAAATTAAAAAGACTTAACACGTCGGTTCTAACAATGAACCAACGTCTTTCCCTAAACCATTTAAAAACCCCTCTCAAATTTCCAAAAAAACCAAATCCTGCGCCACCACCTCTCCCTCTCAAATTCCCCATCAGATCTCAATCCCGCATCCACCGCCTCCTCGAGCTCGCCTTTGCCCTCGCCAGCGCCTCCACGAGCTCAATTTCCATTCCCTCTTTCTTTTTTTCTCACAAAGATATCTCCCACACTGTTGTGGCCTCCTCATCTATGGAACTCCAGCAATGGTGACAATGTTATGATCGTTGCGTGAGTGTTTTTTACATTTGAGGCTTTCAATATTATATTTGGCATTTGTTGCGTAATAGGTTTATTAGATTTGGGATTTTATTATGTGTCAACCATATCAATGAAATTTTTTCTCAAAAGAGAAATTCATGTTTTGATTTTTGATCATGGGGCCTGCTGAGGACGATCATGCATCCATGGAGGCACGCCCACTGGCGCCGGAGATGGCAAAGCTCCGAGGAATCGAGTCACCGGGGCCCGATAATTTTTTATTTAAAAATTGAGTTTCAACATCGGTTCTAAAAGGAATTGATGTAGTAACTGACAAATAGACATCGGCTGAAAATGAACGTGAAAAGTACTCGACTTTTTACATCGCCGGAATATATCCGGTACGTTGTTTACATTGATGTCGGTTTTAAATTAACGTGAAAGCCTTTATCTATTATAGTGATGGAAGAGTAACAATATGCTGCTTTTTGTCCAAAAAAACACTAGGTTTAGATCCACATACTGTTGTTATAAATTTATTTTGTACTTGAAATATTATTTATTTTGTACTTGATTATTGTAATTGCTCACTTATTTGAGCACAAGAGATTACTTCCGTAAGAAAGTTTATTTGCTTTTCTTTAAGAAGAATATATTTTACCTCATTTAAATTTTGTTTAAGGATTTGTTATAAACTCAAACATTATAGAGTTGCCTTTATAAGTGGCACTAATCCCTTTTGTATATATAGTACCAATGGCATGATATTACGCAAAAAAAAGTGTCCTTAGTATAACATATTACGATAAGTTTTTGACTAGTACAAATGGTGTTAGCATGAACACATTGTTTTGATAAATATGTGCATCAGATAATTTATAATTTATCTAATATTGTAAGCAGTTTATGTAACACCCGGATTATTAAAGCCTGAGTTAAAAATATTATTGGGTTAATAATATTTTCCTAGAATTATGCATGGATGTATATACTGCATGAAATGCTCGTATTAAATACTGGGTATTGGTATTCATACATGTTTTTGATTGTATTAAATAAATTGGAAAAAAATAAAAGAAAAAGAATAAAAAATAATATGAAATAGTATTGATTGATGAGGTATGGGATGTAATGGGAGTAGGTGGGAGTAGGTGGGGGAGAGAGAAATAAAAACACTTTCTCTCTCTCTCTCTCTCTCTCTCTCTTTCACTCCCGTTCACTCTCTCTCCCACTCTCTCCCACTCTCTCTCTCTCTCTCTCTCTCTCTCTCTCTCTCTCTCTCTCTCGGCAGCGCCGGCGAACCCCGACGCCGGAGGCGCGCCGGCCAGGCGGCGCAGCGCCGGAGGCCAGCCGGCGGTGGGGGGGGAGCAAAGCACCCCACCCCTCTCTCTTTCTTTCCCACTTCTCTCTCTCTCGCGCGGGCTGACTGGACCGGCGCCGGAGCGACGCCGGAGCGGCGCCGGCGTCGAGGAGGCGGCCGCGCCACCGCGGGCTGGGCGGCGGCGGCCGCGGCGGCCGCAGGAGCAGCAGCAGCGCGCGGCTGCTGCTGCTGCTGCCGCTGCGTATGGGGAAAAACCCATATTGGGTTTCGGGTTTGGGTTTTAAAGTAAACCCGACCCGACCCGTTATATACCCATTCATTAATAAGATAAATTTCATTTAGGCCCAGTGAGATTAAATAATTACTTTGGGGCCCCTGGAAAATTACAAACAGCCCCCTGAATATTTTCAGTTATTACGTATCTAACCTTTTATATTGGTTTTGGTTTCCGGACGATATCTTGGCCATCCGAAGTCGGATTCGGACGATTCTTGAGCCGTTGTGATCGTGGAAACGAGAGCTACACATCCGGTATATCAGTATACGGTATTGGGTGTTCGAAATATATCGGTATACTCGGTGAGTGGAAGTCCTAACTTAAAATCCTATTTTTTCCCAATTTAGAAATAATTGTTGTTGGGAAATTATTGATAATATGGATTCATTTGAACTAAGAGATTTCATCATTTATAGATGATTGTGACAGTTGTTGTGAAAGTGAATTAGTGTTATGGAACCCAAATTCAAATAGGGTATCCGAATAAAGAATCACGGATGTGTTAAGTATATGTGTGTGAACATAACACGGGTATGATATCAAATTGTGATCTTGTTATTTATAATTCATAAAGACATGATCGGTAAGTGCTTGAATATATATTAATATGAGTGAACATAGAAAATACCGTAGGAGTTATACGTTTGTGAGTTTCTGGACATGATGTATATGTTGCGAGTATTTATTAGAATTTAGAACCGAATAACTAAACACTGGGTTTCGATAGGAATTGTTAAGAGTAAATCTTCAGCTAAAACCATCTACCTGTCTGTGAGGAATGTTGAAGTGACTTAATCTGAAAATCGTTAAGTGGGTAAAGTACCCCTGATTCCTTTAAACACTGTATTGCATATGTATGAACTAATAAGATAAGAATGATGGTCGGTAAGTGAGGATGTATATTATATACAAGTGATGTCCAATCCGTTATGAAAGTAATAGTTATGGATAATAATAATCAGATGTTGGTTGGTTAACACCGGTGTACCCAGTGGGTAGACTAAACAGTGACAACTGGGAATCGATTACAGATCATGAATGTTTATTTATTAATAAGAGATAAATTAGAAATCAGTTAAGATAGAAGATCACTTGAGACCCAGCGACCATGATTGGATAATCATAGAATCAGTTATATTGATACTGGTATAAGCAGAATTCTAAGTTGATATTAGGATTGAACTAAGCAAATGAACATGGGAAATATCTTCGAGTAACTCGACGTGACTGTGGTATAGAAACTCTGCTAAATGGGATACATGTAATTGATGCAGTATGATAGAAATAGCGTACGGGTTAAAATATTGAAGGTTTTGTTAATATTGATAACTCGGATGAAATCGGGACATTTCTGTTAATTAGCCATTGTGAACGCGAACCGATAATGATGGAACTAATCAAGTAATTGATAACGAACTGAATTAGAGTAACTGAATTCCTAATACTACCGAACATGCTCCATAAATAGCTTGAACGTCAAAGCTTATTGTTAAGCTAAGTACGCGGAATACTCCAATGTGATGTAGTATGTGAGTATTGACCTTGCGAATACTGTTTTCATATTTGCGGTGTTTCATGATTAAGCAATTTGATAGATAAATAGTTAAGATTTATCGAACCTAATGAGAGGTGGAAGAATAAAACCTTTGAACCAGAACTCGCAAGTAGATACCGCACTTTTGGCGATTAATGTTTATTAAGGAAAACTACTGATAAGATCAGGTCTGATGATTATCAGATAATGGACGACCGGTGATGTTGCAAAGTATCAAGCGAGTGATTAACTGGTGAAAACCTGTTAGAGTCAGTATTGGGTAAACCGGACAATTTAATATTAAGTATATCGACTATGATGAATAATTCGATATCAACAAAACAAATACCGATAGCATTGAACTAGTATTTCGGTATGCCTACTCTATACACCGGAGACTTTCGGGTATCCTTGCAATTGATTTAGCGGAACATCAGAATTCTCTATTAGGCATGGAAGTCACATCTTTATAGTGACACCGATTATATCTAACCGGTAAGAGTTAGACAATTACCTTAATAATTGAAAGTTAGTAATACCGACGAAAGATTGAGCGTCGGGTCAATGAGATTAGTAATCCAGTATGGGTAAGTGATATGTGTATGTGTACGCATGTACATATGTGTGTGATTGATTCATATGCAAACGCAGATAATGATTCGATTAGTAAATGACTGTGTGATTTGGAACTAGAAGATAGAAAATAAGCAATAACAGAATATGTCGTATAGAAGTCAGTAGCGTTAACACCAGTAGTGGTGGAACCCGAGATAAATTTGGGATGTACCAAATAAAAGTACTAAAACCAGTCCTTACGTGAAATAAAGGATAATTATGATGTTGAAAGTGTAATAATTCATTAATATCAGAAGTAATGAGAAGATTCTGAATTTAATCAAGTTGTAACAATAGACAGTTTGCCGGAGGATAAAAGAGGCAAATGATGACTAATCCCAACTGTTAATTATATGATAGTGGTGAATGAGTATTATGATTAGGAAAAGCGAATACCGGTACTACGAGTCAGAACTTGACTGGTGAGATATTGGGGATCCTTAAATTGCATGCTTACATGGGTACATGATTGACACGTTATTGTGTATGCATTGTAGTCTAACACATGCTTCTTAAAAGGAAATAGTTTTATGAATGAGCATCATACTTGACTTCATGCACATGTTTGGCTACACATATATTGGAATGATATAACATGTTAGTTATCTTAAAAGGCTTGCATGTTGTTAGTATAATAAATGGTTACTTATACATGTTAATGTCTTTCTTATTATTGGCATCATGTAAAGTAGGAACCATGTGAATTCCTATGTTGACATTATCTTATGAATTCTTGCATGTGGTTATTACATGAATTTATCGCATGTTTGGAGGAAGGGACCGGGTTGAACCGGAGGCGTAGAAGGGGAGATTTCATGGAGGAAGGGACCGGGTTGAACCGGAGGCGTAGAAGGGGAGATTTTACGGAGGAAGGGACCGGGTTGAACCGGAGGCGTAGAAGGGGAGATTATATTGTATGTATATGGATATGATTGTTTATGATACCCGAATTATGGATGTTAATAGGTATGACACCTAGTACATGCATATGATTGTTTATGATATCCGGTACATGGATATGATTGTTATGACATCCAGTATATGGATGTAAGTATTCCGTATTTCTTCATGTATGAACACATTCATAATTAGATACTATCATGAGTAGTGTGTGATGTCATTTGTATATTGCGGAAGGTGCAATATTAAACCACACTTTAACTAATCTAGTAAGTAAGATTAGGCTCTCTAAGAGTTGTGTTGTGATCATGACTTAATATAGGAAATACGAACATGTTACAAACTGGGAACCGGAGAGGTGATTATAAGAGACTAATGAGTAGGTCAAGTATTGCAAAATCATTGAGATTGTATGTTAATGATATATATTGGTCACGCGTACACAGAAGAATACATATAAGAAGTATCAGATAATAGAAAGAGTCTATGATTTATAAACTGCAGTATCAACTCAAGTAGAAAGTATTGAAACTGATATTTTTTTTGACATTGCTCAACCAGTTAATACTTCAAGTACAATGGTAGTATCATATAAACTTTATTTTGAATGACTTCTCTCACTGAGCTGTTGAGCTCACCCCACCACAGATTGATTATTTTCAGGTCACGGCAAGGCGAAGGTTCGACTTAGAGCTACAAGGAGGTTCTCCTGAGTTAATGTATGTACTTATTGTAGGATGTAAACTCTGATGTTATTAGTCACCATGAGTTAGAATAGTATATCATGGGAGCACTCTTCTGTATATGTTTATGTGATGGACCTTGGGATGGACTATATGATGATTATGAGATCTATAAGTAGGCTGATGTTAGCCGAAATTTCTCTTGTATATCCTGATTAACGAGCATTAGAGTTGATGATCATGAAATTTTGTGGTAATTAAACCTGGGGTCGTTACAGTTGGTATCAGAGCTTAGGCTTAGAAACTTGGAGTAGAACTCAGGTGTAGGTCTAAGACAGTATTAGCCTCGAGATTGATTTAAGTCGTTGGTTCAGGAATGACGTTGATTGTTATAATTAATGTCTGTAAGTGTGCAGTTTGTAAGAATGAAAGTGTGCCTTGATTTAAGAAGTTCATAGGTGTAAGGGTTCTTATGCGTATGATTAATCTCAAAATGCATGATATTTAACTTTTTCTTATATTCGAATGAAAGTATACCCGCATATACTTTGATTCGGATGAGTCTATTAGGGGTGCGGGCCCTTAGTATGAACTACCGGTGGTATGGGACACTGGAATAAGGAAATGACAAAAATATCAGGCAAGATAAGATCTAATCAGAACGGAAGAACCATATTGAATATATGTGATGGGTGTATCATCAGGTATGGTATGTGTATGTGCTGGTACGATGTGTGATGATATATAATAAATTATCACCAAGTGTGATGTGTGTATGTAATATCATATGATGTGTATATCACCTAGTATGATGGTGAATGTGGTGATATAAAGTATGTGTAAAATATATTCTGTATGAAAGTGATAATATTGGACACATATTGCATGTTGTGAACACATAAGGAAATGCATGATCAGAAGAGAACAAAAATTATCTTATTAAAAGAAAGATTTCATGATACAAAGAAGAAATTGAAAGTATTACTCTTACCTATTATCAGATGTGCCAAGTTTCGAGGACGAAACTTTTTCTAAGGGGGGTAGGATGTAACACCCGGATTATTAAAGCCTGAGTTAAAAATATTATTGGGTTAATAATATTTTCCTAGAATTATGCATGGATGTATATATTGCATGAAATGCTCGTATTAAATACTGGGTATTGGTATTCATACATGTTTTTGATTGTATTAAATAAATTGGAAAAAAATAAAAGAAAAAGAATAAAAAATAATATGAAATAGTATTGATTGATGAGGTATGGGATGTAATGGGAGTAGGTGGGAGTAGGTGGGGGAGAGAGAAATAAAAACACTTTCTCTCTCTCTCTCTCTCTCTCTCTCTCTCTCTCTTTCACTCCCGTTCACTCTCTCTCCCACTCTCATTCTCTCTCATTCTCTCTCTCTCTCTCTCTCTCTCTCTCTCTCTCTCTCTCTCTCTCTCTCGGCAGCGCCGGCGAACCCCGACGCCAGAGGCGCGCCGGCCAGGCGGCGCAGCGCCGGAGGCCAGCCGGCGGTGGGGAGGGAGCAACGCACCCCACCCCTCTCTCTTTCTTTCCCACTTCTCTCTCTTTCGCGGGCTGACTGGACCGGCGCCAGAGCATCGCCGGAGCGACGCCGGAGCGGCGCCGGCGTCGAGGAGGCGGCCGCGCCACCGCGGGCTGGGCGGCGGCGGCGGCGGCCGCGGCGGCCGCAGGGAGCAGCAGCAGCGCGCGGCTGGTGCTGCTGCTGCCGCTGCGTATGGGGAAAACCCATATTGGGTTTCGGGTTTGGGTTTTAAAGTAAACCCGACCCGACCCGTTATATACCCATTCATTAATAAGGTAAAATTTCATTTAGGCCCAGTGAGATTAAATAATTACTTTGGGGCCCCTGGAAAATTACAAACAGCCCCCCTGAATATTTTCAGTTATTACGTATCTAACCTTTTATATTGGTTTTGGTTTCCGGACGATATCTTGGCCATCCGAAGTCGGATTCGGACGATTCTTGAGCCGTTGTGATCGTGGAAACGAGAGCTACACATCCGGTATATCAGTATACGGTATTGGGTGTTTGAAATATATCGGTATACTCGGTGAGTGGAAGTCCTAACTTAAAATCCTATTTTTCCCCAATTTAGAAATAATTGTTGTTAGGAAATTATTGATAATATGGATTCATTTGAACTAAGAGATTTCATCATTTATAGATGATTGTGACAGTTGTTGTGAAAGTGAATTAGTGTTATGGAACCCAAATTCAAATAGGGTATCCGAATAACGAATCACGGATGTGTTAAGTATATGTGTGTGAACATAACACGGGTATGATATCAAATTGTGATCTTGTTGTTTATAATTCATAAAGACATGATCGGTAAGTGCTTGAATATATATTAATATGAGTGAACATAGAAAATACCGTAGGAGTTATACGTTTGTGAGTTTCTGGACATGATGTATATGTTGCGAGTATTTATTAGAATTTAGAACCGAATAACTAAACACTGGGTTTCGATAGGAATTGTTAAGAGTAAATCTTCAGCTAATACCATCTACCTGTCTGTGAGGAATGTTGAAGTGACTTAATCTGGAAATCGTTAAGTGGGTAAAGTACCCCTGATTCCTTTAAACACTGTATTGCATATGTATGAACTAATAAGATAAGAATGATGGTCGGTAAGTGAGGATGTATATTATATACAAGTGATGTCCAATCCGTTATGAAAGTAATAGTTATGGATAATAATAATCAGATGGTGGTTGGTTAACACCGGTGTACCCAGTGGGTAGACTAAACAGTGACAACTGGGAATCGATTACAGATCATGAATGTTTATTTATTAATAAGAGATAAATTAGAAATCAGTTAAGATAGAAGATCACTTGAGACCCAGCGACCATGATTGGATAATCATACAATCAGTTATATTGATACTGGTATAAGCAGAATTCTAAGTTGATATTAGGATTGAACTAAGCAAATGAACATGGGAATTATCTTCGAGTAACTCGACGTGACCGTGGTATAGAAACTCTGCTAAATGGGATACATGTAATTGATGCAGTATGATAGAAATAGCGTACGGGTTAAAATATTGAAGGTTTTGTTAATATTGATAACTCGGATGGAATCGGGACATTTATGTTAATTAGCCATTGTGAACGCGAACCGATAATGATGGAACTAATCAAGTAATTGATAACGAACTGAATTAGAGTAACTGAATTCCTAATACTACCGAACATGCTCCATATATAGCTTGAACGTCAAAGCTTATTGTTAAGCTAAGTACGCGGAATACTCCAATGTGATGTAGTATGTGAGTATTGACCTTGCGAATACTGTTTTCATATTTGCGGTGTTTCATGATTAAGCAATTTGATAGATAAATAGTTAAGATTTATCGAACCTAATGAGAGGTGGAAGAATAAAACCTTTGAATCAGAACTCGCAAGTAGATACCGCACTTTTGGCGATTAATGTTTATTAAGGAAAACTACTGATAAGATCAGGTCTGATGATTATCAGATAATGGACGACCGGTGATGTTGCAAAGTATCAAGCGAGTGATTAACTGGTGAAAACCTGTTAGAGTCAGTATTGGGTAAACCGGACAATTTAATATTAAGTATATCGACTATGATGAATAATTCGATATCAACAAAACAAATACCGATAGCATTGAACTAGTATTTCGGTATGCCTACTCTATACACCGGAGACTTTCGGGTATCCTTGCAATTGATTTAGCGGAACATCAGAATTCTCTATTAGGCATGGAAGTCACATCTTTATAGTGACACCGATTATATCTAACCGGTAAGAGTTAGACAATTACCTTAATAATTGAAAGTTAGTAATACCGACGAAAGATTGAGCGTCGGGTCAATGAGATTAGTAATCCAGTATGGGTAAGTGATATGTGTATGTGTACGCATGTACATATGTGTGTGATTGATTCATATGCAAACGCAGATAATGATTCGGCTAGTAAATGACTGTGTGATTTGGAACTAGAAGATAGAAAATAAGCAATAACAGAATATGCCGTATAGAAGTCAGTAGCGTTAACACCAGTAGTGGTGGAACCCGAGATAAATTTGGGATGTACCAAATAAAAGTACTAAAACCAGTCCTTACGTGAAATAAAGGATAATTATGATGTTGAAAGTGTAATAATTCATTAATATCAGAAGTAATGAGAAGATTCTGAATTTAATCAAGTTGTAACCAATAGACAGTTTGCCGGAGGATAAAAGAGGCAAATGATGACTAATCCCAACTGTTAATTATATGATAGTGGTGAATGAGTATTATGATTAGGAAAAGCGAATACCGGTACTACGAGTCAGAACTTGACCGGTGAGATATTGGGGATCCTTAAATTGCATGCTTACATGGGTACATGATTGACACGTTATTGTGTATGCATTGTAGTCTAACACATGCTTCTTAAAAGGAAATAGTTTTATGAATGAGCATCATACTTGACTTCATGCACATGTTTGGCTACACATATATTGGAATGATATAACATGTTAGTTATCTTAAAAAGGCTTGCATGTTGTTAGTATAATAAATGGTTACTTATACATGTTAATGTCTTTCTTATTATTGGCATCATGTAAAGTAGGAACCATGTGAATTCCTATGTTGACATTATCTTATGAATTCTTGCATGTGGTTATTACATGAATTTATCGCATGTTTGGAGGAAGGGACCGGGTTGAACCGGAGGCGTAGAAGGGGAGATTTCATGGAGGAAGGGACCGGGTTGAACCGGAGGCGTAGAAGGGGAGATTTTACGGAGGAAGGGACCGGGTTGAACCGGAGGCGTAGAAGGGGAGATTATATTGTATGTATATGGATATGATTGTTTATGATACCCGAATTATGGATGTTAATAGGTATGACACCTAGTACATGCATATGATTGTTTATAATATCCGGTACATGGATATGATTGTTATGACATCCAGTATATGGATGTGAGTATTCCGTATTTCTTCATGTATGAACACATTCATAATTAGATACTATCATGAGTAGTGTGTGATGTCATTTGTATATTGCGGAAGGTGCAATATTAAACCACACTTTAACTAATCTAGTAAGTAAGATTAGGCTCTCTAAGAGTTGTGTTGTGATCATGACTTAATATAGGAAATACGAACATGTTACAAACTGGGAACCGGAGAGGTGATTATAAGAGACTAATGAGTAGGTCAAGTATTGCAAATCATTGAGATTGTATGTTAATGATATATATTGGTCACGCGTACACAGAAGAATACATATAAGAAGTATCAGATAATAGAAAGAGTCTATGATTTATAAACTGCAGTATCAACTCAAGTAGAAAGTATTGAAACTGATATTTTTTTTGACATTGCTCAACCAGTTAATACTTCAAGTACAATGGTAGTATCATATAAACTTTATTTTGAATGACTTCTCTCACTGAGCTGTTGAGCTCACCCCACCACAGATTGATTATTTTCAGGTCACGGCAAGGTGAAGGTTCGACTTAGAGCTACAAGGAGGTTCTCCTGAGTTAATGTATGTACTTATTGTAGGATGTAAACTCTGATGTTATTAGTCACCATGAGTTAGAATAGTATATCATGGGAGCACTCTTCTGTATATGTTTATGTGATGGACTTTGGGATGGACTATATGATGATTATGAGATCTATAAGTAGGCTGATGTTAGCCGAAATTTCTCTTGTATATCCTGATTAACGAGCATTAGAGTTGATGATCATGGAATTTTGTGGTAATTAAACCTGGGGCCGTTACAGTTTATTTATGGTTTTATTAATTCTTAGTAAAGGGTTCTAATTCAAGGCCTAATTAGTTTGTCACTCAAGTGCGACAAATGTCACTAAAGGGCTGTTTGGTTAGCTACAAGTGCAAAGCTCACTTGTAGCAAAAGGTCAGCCCATTTTGCAGCAAAAAGGTTTGATGCTATTTGTCTCAGATATGAATTGGAATTGGACTTGCAGCCCACGTGGGCCATAATCATCAGAGTCCCCAACTACAACTGAAGTTTCAAGATTATTTTACGAGTGGCGGAGATGGGGAAATCTGCAGCTGGCCCTTCATCCCCCACTTGAATATCTCTCTTCATTAATTATCTCTCTCTTTTCAGTTTCTCCCTCCCCATCTCAAGTCCCCCCCCCCAACTCCCCCTTCCCCGCCTCCCCCCACCTCACCCCTTAGCCCCTCACCTGCCCCCTCTGCCTCCTCACCTCCTTCTGATCTCCCTGCCTTCTCGCCTCACTCCACCTCGCTTACTCCCATCTCGTTGACTCCTCGCCTCCCTCTGCCTCTGTTGTGCGCAGGAAAATAACCTCTCTGAGGAATCTAGTAACCAGGCGAAGACTGATGCAGCCGGAGACGTACTCAACACGACAAGAACAGAGAACAATAGAGAAAAGCAATCAACACAGTATTTAACGAGGTTCGGCAATGTGCCTAAGTCCTCGAGGCAAGGGAGAGAGATTTTATTGATTCAACAATCAATTACAAATTATTCCTTCTTCAAGGAATTTTCAATTGAGATTTTCAGTGGGATATAATACATGAGGGCTCTAGCCCTTTATTTATAACCACAGAGTCTCTAGGTTTTAGAAAACCCCGACTGAATTCGATCCCAATCAGAAAAAGAATCTGAATCCAGAAAGGAAAGCCAAAACGCGTCTGTCGGTCGACTGACCTATGTCCACGGTCGACCGGGCGGTCGACCGGACCCAAACCGAGAGCAGCCTGCTTTCAGTCGGTCGACCGGGCTAACCCTATGCACGTTGTGCACACCGGTCGACCGGCCTTCTCCATCGGTGACCGGGAGCATATTTGGCCTGCTTCAATGCGCCGTCTTTGCTCCTTTGTCTTCCGATCTCTGTGCTACCTTCTTCCATCTCCTCTATCTCCTCTCTCCCTACAATTCTCCATCTTGGTGAAGATTTTTCAAATCTAAGCCGATCTTCAACGAACTCCAATCTATCACCTGGCGAAATCGACACACGATCTCGGCGAAATCGACACACGATCTCGTCTTGAGAACCTGTAGCTCAGCTATCAACTGGGATGCACCATACATGCCTTCCCTACACTTCACCTTAGGAGAACTTCCATACAAGCCGATCACTGAACGTGTCTCCAACTCAGCAACTACATGACCTCACGAAGAACTAATCATGAGTCAATACTGACTCTCAAACTGACTGGCTCTATCCAGTCTACATGTCTTCAGCTGATGGTCCAACCAAGTCTGAGTAGAGCACGCCGAACACCATCATCGGCTTCAACAACTGGATGCATACCCTCCTTATGCAAGCTTAACCATCTTCTCACCAGAAGATCAACTGTTCATCGAGATCACAGTGCTTCACCTCTACGTGAAATCCAACTCTCCACCTCTACGTGAAGTCCCAATCAGCTTCTCGAGAACCCAAACAGCTTCATATAGTTGCATCACCAAATGTGGCTGCGCCTTTACAGCTGCCTACGTACCTTACCCAAGGGATCAAGCCAACCGTAGTTCATTTAAATGAGCTCCATCAAGCTCAAGCACTTGTACCTGAATCTTCAACAGCGAACCTATCTAGCTGAGTCATATGAACCTCCTCACTACCGTCATGGAGAACAACAGCCTTCAACTTGAGCTTGTCGTGGTCACAAGCTTGAGATTCATGCTTCTTTACCCACGTGCGTGGTTTTACCTTGGTTCCAATGGCTGCAAACAATTCGACATTCTCAGTAATGTCTTCAACATGTTCAGTATCAACCCTGGTTACATGATCTCCACCCGGTGTCACATCCGGTGAAATCTTCACTGATACCGAACCAACTGGAGATGGTGGAGTAGCATCAACCTCCACCCGCTGCGATACTTCCTCAGTTTCTGTCCTCTCCACCTACTGAGAGACGGTAGATTTCAACACTGAAGTCTCATCAAACGTGACATGCCGACTCAACACGATCTTCTTGTTTTCGGAGTCCCATAACCTGTAGCCTTTCATATTTCTCTTAATACCCAGAAACACAAACTTCTTTGCTCGCGGATTCACCATGCCATCTTTGGCACTAAAGTAGGTCGAACTTTCAAATTCCCGCAGCAAACCATGATCTTGAGCAGCTTCCCCAGACCAAATTTCTAATGGAGTTTTACCTCCTATCGCAGTCGATCCATTTATGAGATGGCCAGCATACACAATCCCTCAGCCCAAAATGATTTGTCTAATCTTGCATTAGACAACAAGCACCGAACCTTCTCCAGCAAGGAACGGTTTACCTCTTTAGCCAACCCATGTATACCTTGTGTGAAGTGAGTATCAATACTAGTGTTCTGGCCAAATCGTAGGAATTGGTCCATGTATCTTTCAACATTACCAATCTGTAGCTCTTTGATCTTCCTACCTGTTTGCTTCTCCATTCTTTCTTTCCTCTTCACCAATATATTTAGGGCTTCATACCTTTATCTCATGGGATATATCCAACAATGCTTAGATAAACTATCAATAAAAGAGACAAAGTACCTGTAACCTCCAAGCGATGCAGTCTTAGTAGGTCTCCAAACGCTTACGTGAACACAATCAAGAAGACCTCCTGAGCGGTGAGTACTGATACTGAATTTCACCTTCTTCTTTTTTAGAATGCTGTGTTCACCCTCCAAGTTGCAGGTAGCAGCACCTTCCAATGATCCCTTCTTTGCAGGAGCTTGTAAAGACTTTTCACCTCCATGTCTGACCTTCACCTGCCAGACCTTTGTGCAACCATCATCTGAAGAATCAGAAGTCTCCACCTGACCTGTAACCGTACTGCCCTTCAAGTAGTAGAGATTTCCCCGGCGGACGCCCTTCATAACCACCATTGAGCCTTTGATCATCTTGAGAACACCATCTCGTATAGATACCACAAGACCCAACGCTTCCAAAATGCCAACAGAGATAAGATTCCTTTTGAGTTGAGGTACATACCTCACCTCCTTCAATTCTAGTACTATCCCATCTTTCATCTTGATACGGACTGTACCCATCCCTTCTATATTACACGGATGATCATCACTCATGACCGTGTAACATCCATCTAGCTTCTCAAAATTAGAAAACCTGACCCTGTTCGGGCACACATGATAGGTGGCTCCGGTATCTAAGATCCACTCAGCATTATCTGAGTAATCAACAGTAGGAGTAGTAACAGAGAGAGAGAATACCGATGAGTCTGAATCCGATCCACCCGCCTGTGCGAGATTTGCCTCGGTGTTTGACTCCATCTTCTTACCTTTGGCCTTCGGGCAATCAACTTTCCAGTGCCCTAACTCCTTGCACAAGGCGCACTGATTCCTCTTCAGATATCTGAAGTCTGATCTAGACTTTGATCTTCCCTGATCATCTCTTCCCTTCCTATTACAACTCCTGCCTCTTACCGCCAATACCTCTGCTGTTGTGTTCCCTGAAGAAGACAGTCGGTCCTGTCTCCTTGCTTCATAACTCACAAGAGTAGCAGACACCTCACTGTAGTTAAGGGATTTTCTTCCATTGATCAATGTAAGAGTAAAGGTCTCATACACTTTCCTAGGAAGAGACTTCAATAGTATTGCTGCCTTATCCTCTTCATTGGTCTCCACATCCACATTAATTAGATCTGTAAGAAGTTTCGTGTAGCGATTCAAGTGTTCATTGATGAAACATCCTCTTTGCATCTGAAAACTATAAAGCTTACTCTTCAACTACAACCGCGATTCTATACTTTTCATCAGATACTTCTTCTTCAGGATCTCCCACAGCTGCCTGGTAAATGTTTCATGCAACACATGATACTTGATGTCTTATGTCAAACAAGACCTGATCAAGCCACATGCCCTACAGTTCATCTTGTCCCAATCTTCTTCCGTTGTTGATGCGCGCTTCTTCTCCAACCGTAGAGTGTCTTCGAGGTTTGATGTCGTCAGCGCATCCATCACCTCACACCTCCACATACCGAAGTTGTTCGTGCCGTTGAACTTCACCACATCAATCCTCAGCGGATGTGGATTCATGAATTTTCCCGACAATGTACCTTCTCCACCCATCTTCTCAACTGATTCCTCAAAGCAATGCGGAAACAAACGGAGTTAGATAAAACAAACTAGATAAAGACATGATCTTTACCTCCACGCGAAACCCTCGAAGAGTTTCCGAAGCAATCTACTCCTCCAAATTGATTCCTCGAGCTATCTACACGCTGTTTTGAGATCGACACACGATCCCATAAACAGTCCCAATGCCGCTCCGAGATTGACCCACGATCTCCGCCAAACAGCAACTGATGCCCTTGGAATCAACACACGATCCCACGACTAACCTGGGATGCTCTAATACCAATTATTGTGCGCAGGACAACAACCTCTCTGAGGAATCCAGCAATCAGGCGAAGACTGATGCATCCGGAGACGTACCCAACACGACAAGAACAGAGAACAATAGAGAAAAGCAATCAACACAGTATTTAACGAGGTTCGGCAACGTACCTACGTCCTCGGGGCAAGGGAGAGAGAGATTTTATTGATTCAAAAATCAATTACAAATTATTCCTTCTTCAAGGAATTTCCAATGGAGATTTTCAGTGGGATACAATACATGAGGGCTCTAGCCCTTATTTATAGCCACAGAGTCCCTGGGTTTTAGGAAACCCCGACTGAATTCGATCTCAACCAGAAAAGGAATCCGAATCCAGACAGGAAAGCCAAAACGCTTCTGTCGGTTGACCGGCCGGTCGACCGACCTATGTCCACGGTCGACCGAACCCAAACCGAGAGCAGCCTGCTTTCAGTCGGTCGACCGGGCGGTCAACCGGGCTAACCCTGTGCACGTCACGCACACCGGTCGACCAGGAGCATATTTGGCCTGCTTCAATGCGTCGTCTTTGCTCCTTTGTCTTCCAATCTCTGTGCTACCTTCTTCCATCTCCTCTCTCCCTACAGCCTCCTCCCTATCTCTCTGCCGCTCCACCATACTCCTCACCCCTCCTTCGTCTCCCTATCTTCCCGCCACCACCCAGCACCTCACCTTCTCCTAGATTCCCTTACTCGAATAGTTGAACCCACCTCCCACTCTTCCCCATCACACCTCATCGCCACGCCCCTCTCTCTGCCTCCCCCACCTCGTCCTCCCTATGCCCCCACCCCGTTACCTCCTTTAGTGAGACCTCCTCTTCTCCCTCAAGCTAGTTATTGCCTCCTCCTCCTCCTCGAAATCGTTGTCGCCCGCCTCGCTCTTGTCGTCACCCTCCCCTACCTCAAAGCTTGATCTCGCCTCCCCCTGCCATTCCTCGGCCCCTACGCTCTCTCTGCTTACTGTCTCTCTCTCCCTCTTTATCTTTTCTTCGATCTCTCTCTTTTTCTTCTTTTTCTTCTTTTTTTTTGTTTTGTGTGTTGCATAAGGAGTAAAGTCATCATTTTCCTCCCATCGTTAACAGTCGTGCAGTAGTTTCTTACAAGTGCCAAAGTTCATAGTAGCAAGTTTTGACAGTTTATGGTATTTTTTTAAAATGAATGAAATAATAATTAATTAATTAAGAATATTGCAAATGGGTTTATAAGTGGCCTTTACAAGTGGGCCACAAATTTGCAAATACGTCTACAAGTGCAAGTGGGTCTGCAAGTAGGACACAAAATTATTGATGGGTCTGCAAGTGGGTTTTGCAATTCAAAATTCAATTAAGCAAAGTAACTTAGTTGATGCAAGTTTGCTTTGCAATCCGGCCCACTTACAGTATATCAAACAAAGAAAGTTGAATTCTTATTTTATTTTACATTCCATCCAAACACTACATTTGATTACATACTTTCTCACTTATACTTTCACATTATCAACTAAAAGCTTGAAAACTTACTTGAGCAAAACTTTTTTACAAATTCAAAATAGTTTATCACTTACAAACTTGTGCTTGTGGCCACTTGCAGGCAACCAAGCAGGCCAACCGATTACATAGGATGACATGTCTAGATATTTCTATATCTCCTTTGTTTCCTTTGAAATTTCAACCTTTATTTTGGGGGAGGGGACTTGTTGGAAATTTTAACTAAAAAATAAAAAAGGTTAAATTTCATAAATAATAAATATTTAATAACATTGACTTAGTCACTAACCACCACTTCTTTTGTGGAGTTAGTTAACACAGTTAATGGAGTTAGTGGATATTATGTTTAGAGATTATGTCTCTAACTATTTATATTCTATAAATACATTAGAGAAATATGGCATGAAAAACAATATGGGAAAAATATATCTCTCTCATCTCACATCAGATTTCCTGCTATCGTCTTTATTATGAGCACATCTAATAGTTCGTGGTCATCTACCCATCATGGTCGTACATGTAAAGGATACTGGCAGAGAAGGGCGGTACCACTAAGAGGCACATCTGTCTTGACTGACCGCATTAGGTTGGCAATATGCCTTTAAGTGCAGCGACTATGCGTCTTTCCTGAGACCAATAATATCTTTTTAATTCTTTTTTATAAGTTGTTTGGTTGATTTATTTTTGGATAGGAAAAATTCCAACACGCACAATATATATTTTCTACATTATAGTACCCTCTACGAGCTTATTTCTCGATCCAAATGCCATGCACGCAAGTATTAAACATTCGAGCTAGCTAGTTTGATTTTCATGAAAATATATGCAAGTTTCCTACTTAAGTGACTAGTATTTTGCATGCACCAAACCCGCATGCAGCATTTTCTTGTTTTGCCAAGGGCCAGCAGCAAGCTTCCATTTTAAACAGCCTCCTGCAGTCGGAATTCTCTTCTGCTGTCGTCAACGTTTTGCATGTGATTCAAGTAATACAGCGTTCCGCATGCCCAAGGAGCTGGCATTTGACTCTCTTCTCTTCTGTCTGCTTCAATCTTTAAAAAAAAAAAAAATGGAAAAAATGTGCCCTTGTGAAAAGTTGGCCTTGTGAAAAACGCCTTATTGTCTGAACCACTGTGAATAAGTCCCTGTCCCTACTAAAAAAATCACATATCGCCCATACTGTCTTTGATTGAATACCTTGTCTGAGTTGATTTGAACGCCCAGCATGATAGGCAGATTAATACTTGTCACGAGCGCTAGTCGCGTAGGCCGGTTTGGAGAGCTTTTTTGTCTACTATTTTGTAAATTATGTCCACGCGGTGGATAAGTTTTTTTAGATTGATATTTTTTTGCATAGATAATTTTTTTTCATATATGCTATTTTTTTGTCCACTCTTCTCTAAACTTCTGTCCACCTTCTTATATATTCTGTCCACTTTCTTCAAAATGTTGTCCACTTTATTTAATATTTTGTCCACTTATTCTAATTTTTTTTAATATTATATCTATTTTCTTTAACCTTATATCTACAAAATTTTGTCCACTTTCTTTAATATGATTTCTTTAATATTTTGTTCACGTTTTCAAAACTTTATGTCCACCTACTCTAGTATTTTAATTTCCTTGTGAATGATTTTATCCACATTCTCAACAGTTAAGAATGTAGACAATCTTCAGCGACCCTGGAGCTGGCGGGGGCGAAGTCGGGCCCTTTTCTCCTTTTATATTTCTGTCCAACTTTTGTCTTTTTTGTCTACCTTTGTTAATTTTGTCCATTTTTTATATTTATGTCCAACTTCAAGGTGAATAAATATTTTTGCATTGATAATTTTTTTTGTTGAGATTATTTTTTTTGCATATATGTTATATTTATGTCCACCTCAAGTTTGAAAGTTGGATAGAAATATAAAGAAGTAGAAAGAAATTGATGAAGGTGGTAAAAAAAGCGAAAGTTGGACAGAAATATTAAAAAATAAACAGGAATTGATAAAGGTGGTTAAAAAAGGTGAAAGTTGAACAGAAATATAAAGAGTAGACAGAAATTGACAAAGGTAGAGAAAGTGAAAGTTGGACAAAAATATAAAAAACATAGAGTTAAATTGACGAAAGTGGAAAAAAAAAGACAAAAGTTGGACAGAAATTATAAAAAGTAGAAAGAAATTGAGTAAGACAGACATAAAAGGAGAAAAGGGCGTAATCTCCTCCACCTACCACGTGGCCGCTGAAGATTGTCTACATTCTCAATAAAAATTTTGAGAACGTGGATAAAACCATTCACAAAATAGCCAAAATACTAGAGTATATGGACATAATAGTTTGAAAATGTGGACAAAATATTAAAGAATGCGGGCATAATTTTAAAGATAAAACGTTAAAGAAAATTAATATAATATTAAAAAATTAGAATATGTGGACAAGATATTAAATAAAGTGGAAACATTTTGAAGAAAGTGGACAGAATATATGAGAGAGAAGAGTGACCAAAAATATAGCGTATATAAAAAAAAATTATCTCTGCAAAAAAAATATATGTTTTGAGGTGGACAGAAATTAAAAAAGAGTGGACATAAAAAGCTTTCAAACTGGCCCATGCGACTAGCGCGTGACAAGCATTAAATGCCTATCACACTGGGTGCTCAAATCAACTCAGATAAGGCATTCAATAAAGGACAATATGAGAAATATGTGATTTTTTTGTGGGGACAGAAGCTTACTCACACTGATTCAAACTGTAAGGAGTCTTACGCATGACATCTTTCACAGAGGCTTAAACGCATTTTCCCAAAAAAAAAAAATTATTAAGAAAACGATAACTTTCTTCTCTACGAGCTTCTCTCTTCATCAGATCACTGCCTTTCATATCCTTTATGTCACCCAAATAATTCCAAATAATTGTTAGTTACGTATAATCTCAGGAAATCTCCTCTTAGCCTTATCGTGCTCTTTCAAGAAACATGATATTAAAAATAAAAATAAAAATAATGGCCCAGCTAGCTACCAACCAATTTACTCTCAGTGATGAAAACAACACTAATCAATTTACAACTTTAGTGGTTAATTAAGAGTTATACGTAATAATACTTGCACTAATCATGTATTGGGACTAGTTAAAAAACTGACTAATTAATTAATTAGTATCTGTATTTATATTATCCTATCAAAGAATAAGAGATTGGGAAGTTAACATGTGGATGAAGCTTGATGAAATAAATTAATGAAGGAGATCAATTTGGGCTGAAATCAAACCCAAGAAGCTTCATACACATCCCTGAGCTTTGAAAAAAAAAAAATCGGAGAACGCCATCCGTGATGACCTAAATATTTTCAAAAACCATTCACCCAACCGCGAAAACTTTACATTCAAATTTAGACAGCCACGAGAACAATGTGCCACTTGTTCTCGTACGTGCGAGACGAGACGAGAGAGAGAGCACTTTGGTACTTTGAAAGTAGGCCAAGGATATTGACACACCCGTGCCTTGACTGTATTCTGATCACAGAGGTAAATTTTTTTCGTAACTTGTTATCTTCTGCCAATTTTGATAAATGACTATATTTCACACATAAATATTTTAGAAAATAGCACCGTATTTTCAAAACAAGTATTTTCTATAATTAGGTAACAAATGATATATATTTTCTTAAATTTAAAATATTTAGATTAGAATTGATGAATACTTTGGAAAGGACTTGAAAATCAAATATTTCTCATTCAAGTTCAATGTCACGGCATTCAATTTGAAAGATCAAATCTACTGAAATTGATTTACATCATTTAAAAGTGCTAAAAATATAAACCAAGTATTTTGAAGTCACTTGGCATATGCATCAACCAGGCAGTAACATACTCTTCCAAAAGATGCTACTGGGGTCAAATTATATGGCTAAAACTAGAACATAATTAGATCTATGATTTTGGCAATATAAATTCCTGTTCGGTTACTTGTTCATGATCTATAAACCTAAAAATCCTTTCATAGTAATATTTGGCTGGTGTCAAATATTCTAAACTGTTTAAATATTAATCAACTTACTATTTAGATTTTGATTGTTCATTTTGTTCCTATTTGATCTGTAAAGAAATTTTTTTTTAGGACAATAAACAAATTTTTATTTCTAAAACTCGTAGCGATGTAATCAATATAACTAGAATAGGTCTTCAACTTATTCTCCACAATTAATTTAGTTTCGACGAGATAGATATGCTTGCTACGATAGATCTCTCGGTGCTTTCACAATTATTCTTATTATTTGGTGGTGTCTATCGCAGCAAGGTATGCTTACGAGTCTTTTCTCGAAAAACTAACAGTATATCTCAAGATATTTACATCACACACATTTATTTCTCAGTACAAATGAAATGACACGCACCAAGTAATGATCTGAGAATGTTCCCTATTTTCAGGAAATACATGAGAGTTCCCTAAATTTAAAGAAGAGGTGACTTTAATTCAGTAGTTCACACGAAACAAACGTGTCGCATTTTGTTGTTTCAGCGTCAGCATTATGTCATTCAAAAAGTCGTTAGTTACGTAGAATCTTAGGAAGCCTCCTCGTATGCATGTATGCATGTTCTTAAAAAAAGAGAAAATCGGAAGGAAAAAAAATTTACCTACTCTTACTTCTGATTGAACACTACACTTGTCAATTTATGGCTTTAGTGGTTAACTAATTAAGAGAAATGACTGTGGATTAATTTTCGGTGACCTTTTGACCTTTTGTTATATTGTGCATAAAGCTTATTGCTTTGGCTTACATAATCTATTTAATTTTACAAATCAAAACCCTGACGCTTCTACTTAATTATTCCCGCTGACCTTCTTCAAAAAACTTTCAAAAGCCAACTAACAGCCAAAAGATATAAACCCGGATGACCAAATCGCGTTCAAATTTAGACAGCTACGAGAAAAATGTGCCACTTGTTTCTCTCAAGTCCTATATAAACTGAGCCATTCCCTCTCCTTTCAATCCATCATCCAACTCAAAAGTTTGCTAGTAAATTAGCTACCATACATGGCAAAGTTTCTAGTGCATTTCCTTTCTCTCTCTCTTCTCTTGCTTCTCAATATTGCAACAAGTGAACCTGTACTATCATGTAGCCAAACACCCTACCCTCAAGTATGCAGCTCCATGATACCCACCCCCAGCGCCCAATTTGTCCAGGACAAGTCCCTGGTCAGTTTTCGCGACTTGGTCGTTAGAGCCACCATGGACCTAGCTCTTCGTGCTTATACCCTTGCATCAACCATGAACCTAGGCTCACTTGATGCGCGAGCCAATGCTGCATGGGCTGATTGCTTGGAGCTCTATCAGGACACCGTTCAACAGCTAAATCGCACCATGTCGGCATCTTCATCCAGCGAAGATGCTCAGACCTGGCTTAGTGCAGCCATTGCCAACCAAGAAACGTGCCGAAATGGGTTTGTCGAGCTCAATTTGGTCTCCAACTATCAATTCTCACCTTTCTCGGCCAACAACATATCTGAGTCTGTGAGCAATTCACTTGCTATCAACAAGGCAATGGCTCCCCCAGTTAGCTCCAGAGGAAATCGCAGATTGCTTTCTGGTGGATTTCCAGAATGGGTTTCGGTTGCTGATCGGAAACTTCTTCAATCGCGGAGGGTCGTTAATGCTAATCTCGTGGTGGCTCAAGATGGTTCAGGAAATTACAAGACCATCTCCGAAGCTGTTGCAGCTTCTGCAAAGCTGAGGAAAGGAAGTACTTCAAGATTCGTTATCTATGTGAAAGCTGGAACATACAAGGAGAATGTTGAGGTCACAAAGTCGATGAAGAATCTAATGATTGTTGGTGACGGCATCGATAAGACTATTGTCACTGGCAACAAGAACGTTCAAGATGGTTCGACGACTTTCCGTTCAGCCACCTTCGGTGAGTTCTTATCCATTGTTCGTTAATGTTTATATGCTTAGTTTTATTGATTATTTCTTGTTGACCTTCTTACAATATTTTTAGTCAGTAACGTAATCTTTTTAACCATCTTAAGAAGTCTAAATATCGCATTCAGTTGCGCGCAACTTCAAAGTGCTTCAGTTAATATATTGATGCATATCTCTTTCACTGCATGAAAAGTAGCAGTCCGTTTCCAAATGATATTTTTATCTATTCGAGGAAAAATTCAGTTTCAACCATGCCAAGTATCATTCTGCAAGAATTTTACGTTCACAAAACAAAACTAAACTCATGAACATTGACTATTAACTAATTGCTTCAATTATCTGTACGCAGCTGTAACCGGTGAGGGTTTCATCGCACAAGACATGACATTTGAGAACACAGCAGGGCCACAAAAGCACCAGGCTGTTGCTCTGCGATCAGGGTCAGACCTCTCAGTCTTCTACCAGTGTAGCTTCAAGGGCTATCAAGATACACTCTACGTCTACTCTCAGCGCCAGTTCTACCGTAACTGTGACATTTACGGCACGGTCGACTTCATTTTCGGTGATGCAGTAACCGTGCTCCAGAACTGCAACATCTACGTCCGAAAACCGATGAGCAATCAGACGAACACCGTGACGGCCCAAGGACGGAAGGACCCAAATGAGAACACGGGCATTGTGATCCACAATTCGGTTATCTCACCCGCATCAGACCTTGAACCGGTGCAAGGCTCGTTCAAGACCTATCTGGGTCGGCCATGGAAGGCGTACTCGAGGACGGTGGTGATGAAGACATCACTTGGTAGCTTAATTGATCCAGCAGGGTGGCTCCAATGGAGCGGCAACTTCGCACTGAGCAGTTTGTATTATGGAGAGTACATGAACACTGGGTCTGGGGCCGGCACCAGTGGACGGGTGAAGTGGCCTGGATTTCGTGTCATAAATAGTGCATCCGAGGCCGGGGAGTTTACAGTGGGGAATTTCTTGATGGGTGACAATTGGATTCCGGCCACACGAGTTCCTTTCACTGCTACTCTTTAAGATTTTCTCTGTCTTTTTCCAAATGTTTATGTATACTTTAATTAATTATTGTTTCATTTTTGTTATTGTATATGACAAATTTGTTCAAGGTTGTAACTTGCAAGGTTCTCATGAAAGTTTAATGATTTAGTGATGCTACATATATGTGTACTCTAGACGGCCTGGTCAAAGTGGATTCCTCAGATTTTAATATTTTGTAGGAAAAAACGTTTTTAAGTTCTCAGAGAGAGAGATCGACTTGTGTCAAAAAATTCTTTGAAAAAAAAAAATATTATAATAATGACGTCGCACAAAGGGTTTTTACTCAGAACTGTGCAGAACACACCACGTCAAAGGGCATTTTGCTCTTTTCAATAGCGCTGAAGACCCAAATGCTTATGCAATACGTACACGGAGACTTGGATTAATTAAATATCGTATTGGGAGATTTTTTAACACTATTTTTTTTCCCAGTGAGTTTTTGAGTGAGTTTTTGAGACAAGTCAATTTTTCTGGAGACCTAAAGCAATTTTCTCAACCTAAATGTCAATATATTTCCAATTCTATTTCTTTTCTACTGCTTTTTCTTTGTATTTCTTTTCTACTGCTTTTTCTTGCGGCAAAGTTTCTTCTCAACTTCCTTTACCTGTTTGGTTAAGGATGGAAGTGAGGAAGTGAGGAAGTGAGGAAGTAGTAATAATTCCCTTTGGAACTTGGGAATTGATTAGTAAGTGTTTTGGTGTTTGGATGTTGTTGGGAAGTGTGATTTGGAAAATATTTTGTCTTTTCCGGCGTTTGGATGGTAATGTGAAAGTGGAAATGGAAATTGACCACAAAGTTAATCATAAAATAATATTAAAATAAAAATTAATTAAGAAAAATAAAAAATAGACTGTAATTAGAATGCAAGTAAGATTTACATGGTCAAAAAATTAACTGTTTTGTGCTACAATTTATTACAAATGTGATTTACATGACCACAAAATTAACTGTAGCACTCTGGAAGTGAGGAAATAGTTGTGTAAAAGAGAAAAGATAAAAGGAAAAGAGGTTTTTCTTATTTCCTTTTCTGGTGTTTGGATAGATAGGGAAGTGAGCAATTATACTTTCCTATTTCCTTACTTCCGCCTGTTGGAAATACAATAGATTTAATGCGGATAAAATAGGCCATGAATCAAAATCATAGAACATCTCAAAATTAGAATGCATAATCAAATAACCCTAATACTCAAATCTCCATACCTGAAGCCATTGAAGAAGATTGGATGAAGTTTGAAGAAGACTTTGATTCCTTCCTTTTGATCCTGCAAACCCTAATGCAATGATCCTCTTTTCTCTGTCTCCTTTTCCTTTCACAAAACCTCCAGAAAATCTTTTACCGATGGCGTTCTCAAAAATGAGCGATAGTTTTGTATTTCTTTGCAGGAGGAGAAAAGTGGGTCGCACATTTGCAAATAAACCCCTTGAAATAAAACCTTTCCATCATGGTACCCTTTATATTTCAAGAGACTATATAACTATATAAATGTGACTTTAATATGGGCATAATATTATATCAGTTAACTTTAATAGGAATCCAATGTCAATTAACCAAGGTTATTGGTCCATCTTTAATGTGAAATTAACATTCTCCCACTTGGACCATTAACCGATTAGGTTAAAACTTTAGAAAACAAATAAAAGAAAAGACTCATTTGTAAATCATTTTTGACTCCATTGGATTCCATACCGAAAAACCTTGACACGTGATCACGAATTTTAAAAACAACAACTGATAAGCCCAAATATGAAATACTGTAATACTATAATTAGCTTGGACCACCAATGCGAGTCATAGCGGTTATACAACATCTATGTCATACTCCCTTCTATGTACCACAACATTGATAACCCTTACTAATTGAGTCTATAACCAAAATGACCCCTGTAATTGTCTTGTAAAGACATTTCCTGTTTAACAAACATCCATACATAACATGTGCACACATAATTGGATAACAGGAAACACAGAAACAAACTTTTATTTGTACAATAATGTCAATTACATAAGTACCAAAATATACATTACAGATTGCCCAAAAGACCCATTCTAACAACATGTTCCTTAAATGTCTTTGGAGGCAATCCTTTTGTCATTGGATCAGCAACCATTAAAGTGGTACTTATACTTTCAATTGACACCTTTTGTTTCTCAACTCTTTCTCTAACCATCAAGTACTTAAATTCTATGTGTCTAGAACCATTAGAGTACTTACCATTCTTAGAGAAGAAAACGGCTGCTGTATTGTCACAATATATCTTCAGCGGCCTGGCAATAGAGTCAACTACACCAAGTGCTGAGATAAAATTCCTTAACCATAATGCATGATTTGTGGCCTCAAAACAAGCTATAAACTCAGCCTCCATCGTGGATGAAGCAATGATAGACTGCTTTACACTCTTCCACGATATTGCCCCACCTGCTAGCAAGAAAATAAATCCTGAGGTAGACTTCCTGCTATCTGGGCAACCACCAAAATCTAAGTCCGAATAGCCGATCACCTCCAACTGATCTGATCTCCTGTATGTGAGCATATGGTCCTTCGTCCCTTGAAGATACCGCATAACCTTCTTAGCCAACTTCCAGTGCTCCATTCCTGGATTGCTTTGGTATCTTCCCAACATCCCAACTGCAAAACTGATATCTGGCCTGGTACAAGTGCTTGCATACATCAAGCTCCCAACAGCTGATGCATACGGAACTTTCTGCATTTGACCCTTTTCTAAGTCATTTCTGGGACACTGGCTCCCACTTAATTTGTCACCCTTCTGAATGGGTGCAGGACTGACTGAACACATTTCCATATGAAATCTTTCCAAGACTCGGTTGATATAACCTTTCTGAGACAGTCCTAGCAATCCTCGAGATCTATCCCTGAAGATCTCTATGCCAATGACATAAGCTGCCTCACCCATATCAACCATCTGAAAGTTCTTGGTAAGATAGTTTTTAGTTTCATACAGCAGACCAATATCACTACTGGCTAACAAGATATCATCCACATACAGAACCAGAAAAATAAACTTGCTCCCACTGATCTTTAGATATATACACTGATCAACAGTGTTTTCTGTAAATCCAAAAGATGTAATGGTATCATTAAACTTTATATACCATTGCCTGGAAGCTTGTTTAAGTCCGTATATGGATTTCTTTAATTTGCAAGCCAAGTGTTCTTTACCTTCATTTGCGAACCCTTCAGGTTGCTCCATGTAAATTACCTCATCCAAATCTCCATTCAGAAAAGCAGTTTTCACATCTATTTGATGTAACTCCAAATCATAATGAGCTACAAGTGCCATAATGATTCTAAGAGAGTCCTTCTTTGATACTGGAGAGAAGGTTTCTCTATAATCAATGCCTTCCTTCTGAGTGAAACCTTTAGCCACAAGTCTGGCCTTATATCGTTCTACATTGCCTTTAGAGTCGCGCTTGGTCTTAAAGACCCATTTACACCCGACTTTCTTACAGTTATCAGGCAATTCAACGAGATCCCAAACTTGATTTTGGTCCATAGATTTCAACTCATCATTCATAGCATCAATCCATTTACTAGAATCATTGCATTCTATGGCTTGTGAAAATGAAACTGGATCTTTATTAATCCCAATATCATAATCAGATTCCTGTAGATACACCACATAATCATCTGAAATGGCAGATCTTCTTTCCCTTTGAGATCTTCTCAAAGCTGCCGGTTGTGGTGATTCTACAATATTTTCAATGGCGATATCCTCATGGAGTGGTGAACCAATATCAATATGTTGTTCTGGTACCTCAACTTGATGATCAAGCTGAGGGACAACAATTTCTCTTGAAGGAAAGGTAATTGGGATATTTACCCTTACTACTTCAAGATCTACCTTTCTTGGTTCATCACTCCCACTAAATTCACCATTTTCTAGGAATCTGGCATTACCAGTTTCAACTATTCTTGTACTATGGTTAGGGCAATAAAATTTGTATCCCTTAGACTTATCTGGATAACCAATGAAATACCCAGATATTGTTTTTAAGTCTAATTTCTTTTCTTGTGGATTATATATTCTAGCCTCTGCTGGACAACCCCAAACATGTAAATGTCTTAAACTAGGTTTCCTACCAGTCCACAACTCGAAAGGAGTTGTTGGGACTGCCTTACTAGGAACCCTGTTTAAGATATACATAGCAGTCTTTAAGGCTTCATTCCACAATGAAATGGGTACATTAGAGAAGCTCATCATGCTCCTAACCATATCCATAAGAGTTCGGTTTCGCCTTTCAGCAACACCATTCTGCTGAGGCGTACCTGGCATTGTGTATTGAGCACAAATACCACGCTTTTCTAGAAATTTGGCAAATGGGCCAGGGTGTTGTCCTGACTCATCATATCTTCCATAAAATTCACCACCTCGATCTGATCTTATGATTTTAACCTTTCTATCTAATTGTCTCTCGATTCTGTAATGAACACCTCAAGGATGTCAACAGCCTGAGACTTTTCATTAATTAGATACACATAACCATAACGTGACAGATCATCTATAAAGGTAATGAAATATCTCTCCCCCGTAAAACATGTAATTGAGAGTGGTCCGCAAATATCTGTATGAATTATTTCAAGGAGTTCTTTACTTCTTGTGGCACCTTTCTTAGTGTGTTTGGTTTGCTTTCCTTTTATGCAATCCACACACACATCAAAATCAGTGAAGTCTAGGTTATCCAAAATCCCATTCTTCACTAATCTTATTATTCTATCCCTGGAGATATGCCCAGTCTTCTATGCCACAAGATTGAGGATTTTTCATTTATTAAGCCACGTTTAATACCAACATTCGAATGCAGAGATAATAAAGATTGTGCAAACTCATCATTCAATGAAATTTTATATAAACCATCACATAAAATTCCATGTCCAACCGGAATTGAATTATACATTAAACTGAGTTTTCCACAACTGAATAAAACAGAATATCCAAAAACATCTAATTTGGATATTGACATTAAATTCCTAGAAATCGAAGGTACATAAAAAGTATCTTCAAGATCCATCTGATGTCCCGTCTCCAAGAGTAGTCGATAAGTACCAACATATTCGACCTCCACTTTGAGACGGTTCCCCATAAAGACGAATCTCTCACTTTCCTTCGGTTTCCGGCTTGTAAGGAATCCCTGCATTGAATTAGTTATGTGAGTTGTGGCTCCAGAGTCAATCCACCAAGTATTAGAAGGAACTTCAGCAAGATTTGATTCAAAACATACAAAAGAAAGATTTATACCTTTCTTTTCGAACCAAGCTTTCCTCTTGTTGCAGTCCTTCTTCACATGTCCCTTTCTGCCACAGAAGTAGCACTTGACAGTGAAGACCTTTCCATGACCTTGGCTACTTTCCCCATGGTCATGCCCTTTCTTTGATGGAAATCTCTTACCTCTTCCATATTTACCTTTCTTATGGATACCTCCTTGAGTTACTGCCAATACTGAGTTATGCCCTTCTTGCCTCAGTCTCACTTCCTCTTGTACACACATACCAGTTAGCTCATTCAAATTCCACTTATCTTTATGAGTGTTGTAGTGAATCTTGAATGGCCCAAACTGAGAAGGAAGTGAGTTAAGGATGAACTGTACCAAGAAGGATTCATCCACTTTCATACCCAGTGATCCTAACTTAGCAGCCTTATCAGTCATATTTAGAATGTGTTGTTGAACTCCTCTATTACCATCATATTTCATGGTGGTAAGTTCAGCCATGAGGGTGCCAGCTAATGACTTATCTGCAGACTTAAATCGGTCTCTTACAGCAGATAAAAGTTCAGATGCACTAGTAGTATGTGGGAGGGAAGTCTTGATGTTATTGGCTATGGTCATCTTTATGAACATGAGACTGAGTCTATTCGACCTTTCCCAAGCTTTGGCATGGCTAACCTGCTCTGCTGTACTTTCAGCAGTCACTTCATCAGGCTTCTCTACCAAAAGAGCCATGTCTAGGTCCAGGACACCCAGTGTAAACTGTACATGCTCAAACCACTCAGAGAAATTTGTACCATCCAGGGCTGGAATGCTAGTGGCATGAGTGTGAAGGGAAGTAGGGACGTTCACTGAAACATAATAGGACATTGCTCACATTAGGCCACTTATCAATACAATAACTTTAAATTTAATTAAGATGAACTATTGATATCACTTTGATTTCTCCTTTGGGCGAAACCTAAGCATATTTAGTGTTCACTCTTTAGGTGAGAACTTTTATCACCTACGTAGGTCTAATATAATTTATGTCACTTAGATAGTAAGTCATGTTATCTTTGGGTATCCAATTCCACACCACTAAGTTACATAAATTATACTACCCTACCCCGGTTCATAATTATTTGAAAGAGACTTTCCTTTGGGCCAGTCCCAATCTCCTAACTAGAACCGCCATCGAGAATATTATTGTCTTTTATGCCACCCTCATTGACAAGTCTTTTATGTAGTTATATATTCATAGGTTTACTAACATAGGTCACTTTGGCAACTACTAAATCAATAAGCCATATGAATACAAAACTAACCAATAATATTCTCTAATCCTTTTATTTGAGTAAAGCCATAATACCTCAATACATTACTTGACCAAGCATCAATCAATATTAACACAATAACTTAAATGTGTAACATACTTTAATGATTGAACATTAACAAGCATTAGTCGACTACAATGAAGGATTAGTCGACTTGGGTCAAGTCAAGTCGACTACACATTTAGGTCCAGTCGACTAGGGCAAAGAAAGATTAGTCGACTATACCCATATAATTAGTTGACTATAAATTTTTATTGGTCGACTACAAAATTTTATTAGTCGACTCCTGTTGGAAGACAACTCTCGGTTAAAAATTAGTCGACTTGGCAAAAATGGTTAGTCGACTATACACTTTACTAGTCGACTAATCCAAAGTACAAGTCGACTCCTGTTAGAAACAGAGAGTTTTCAACTTTCGGGAAAATAAATTAGTCGACTATAAACTCTTGCTAGTCGACTAATAGTCGACGAAACAGTTATTTGAGGCAGTTCCTGTTCCGACGATTTAATCAAAAATTAGGGAAAATTAGGGTTTCTTAATCCTAATTTTTGATCCCTATTAATTGCATAATTAGAGGAGTATGAACATGATATTAGGGTTATGTAATCCTCTATCAATTCCACAATTAAAAGATCAAAAATTGATTTTTTTAACATTAATCAAAACCCTAATTTACCATAATCTTTAATCCAAGATTGTATTGATTCTTAACACGGCTCTGATACCAAATGTTGGAAATACAATAGATTTAATGCGGATAAAATAGGCCATGAATCAAGAATCATAGAACATCTCAAAATTAGAATGCATAATCAAATAACCCTAATACTCAAATCTCCATACCTGAAGCCATTGAAGAAGATTGGATGAAGTTTGAAGAAGACTTTGATTCCTTCTTTTTGATCCTGCAAACCCTAATGCAATGATCCTCTTTTCTCTGTCTCCTTTTCCTTTCACAAAACCTCCAGAAAATCTTTTACCGATGGCGTTCTAAAAAATGAGCGATAGTTTTGTATTTCTTTGCAGGAGGAGAAAAGTGGGTCGCACATTTGCAAATAAACCCCTTGAAATAAAACCTTTCCATCATGGTACCCTTTATATTTCAAGAGACTATATAACTATATAAATGTGACTTTAATATGGGTATAATATTATATCAGTTAACTTTAATAGGAATCCAATGTCAATTAACTAAGATTATTGGCCCATCTTTAATGTGAAATTAACACCGCCCACTTCCTTGCAACCAAACAGCCCCTTCAATGATTCAGTGATAACAATATGCATACAACATGTCAGTGTCAACACTTAAAACATAACGAGACGGAGACATGCGACCAGCCTTTTCTCGGGCCTGATCTACGTGGAACAGTCAACGATCGCTTGATGGGGCTCACGGAATCAAGCCAACAACCGATTGTCACGCACGTATGGTACACGTGCCGGTGGCTCAAAATCCTGCAGCAGATGCGTCTCTCTCTCTCTCTCTCTCTCTCTCTCTCTCTCTGTGTGTGTGTGTGAAAGTACTGGAGACCTTCTTTCGCTCACGCGCGCCATTGAACAAAGTTGTTCCGAGTCCCTTTCATCAAATTCCAAGGGTTTGTAAATTAAAAGAGTGACATTTATAATGCAATGCACAACAACCACATTTATTAGTGTCCAATGGAATGTGTGTTACTATATGATCCATTGAACTGCAAGTATCCCTTATGATTCATTTGGGGAGTTTACTTCGCAAGCAAACTTAGTTGTAGGTCCCATGTGCAGCTGCGGAGCAAGAAATTTTCAAAATATAAGACAAAAAATGTTATACAGAGTACACAATTGAGAACGTAATAAAGAAAAATAATCAAGAACTAATAATTATTTTCATATCCAAAGAAAGAAAGAAAGACCAATCAAAATGAATAATTAGTTTTGTATCTCAAAAAAACCGATTCATACTGATGAAGATTTATATTTGAAAATATTTCTTAAATTTATAATTCTTAAACATAAATCTAAGAATAATATAACTAACTTAGATAACGTGTATAAGAAATGATAAAATAAACAAAAGTAAGAAGAAAAAAAAATACCTAATTAACTTTTTTGAAAAATTACCTGACTGGAGTTAGAGAATTCCCTAGTTTTCTTCTTGATATTTTCTTCATTTTTTGCAAATTTTCTTAATTTTTTCCACTATAATCTACTAGTAAAACTTTAAGGTAGCAAAGAATTAAAGAAAAGAGAGAGACAATATTTTTAGAAATTAATATTGAATTACATCAAATTAGTAATAGCTTAGGTATACATATTCAAAAAAAGAAACATGTCTAAGACTTTTAATTTGATTCTCTGGATATTTTAAAAACCGGATTTTCAGCAATCAATATGGTCCAGAAAATATCAAAACAGAAGGGAAAAAATTGAGATATTGAAATCATAAGGAATCAGAAGATAGATTAAAAAGTTTTACCATTTGAGTTTCCAGTTAAGAATTCCATCTATTCTGAGTTCTTCTTTTGTCTTGTGATCTACATAGCAAATAAATGAAAACTGAAAAAGATCAAACTATATATTTTTTTCTTTGGGAAAGAGCTTTTTGTTTAAGCTTTTTGAGCTAAACAAAAAAAAACCCTTTTCATGCTTGGGCTTTCTTGGGAAAGAAAATAGAAGGCAGTCGCAACAAAAAAGAGTTGTCATCGATTTCTTGGAATTGAAAGATAAAGAAAATGAATGCGTGCGTTAACTTTATTTGAGCTAAATTGCACTTTCATGCCCTAAGTTTCATAGGTATTGCATTTAAATACCTTATTGATTCCTTTGTTGCACATAAATACATTATAGTATTATCTCTTAGCACATTGATAAGGCTTGGATATTGGCACACATCATTTTGATTAACCCACCCATCAAAATTTGTAAAACTTTAATAGATCATTATAACTCTAAATAAAAAGACTAAAATGTCCTTAAAAATATTTAAAATTACAAATTTTAAGCTCTAAATGGATTAATACACCCACCCAGTGATTAATACACCCACCATAGCTTAATCTCTTTTATTAATTAAAACACCCACCATTGATTAAAAAATCTTTAAAAAGTACATCTCTCCTAAATCTTAAAATTCAAATACATTGCTTAAGGTTATGAATAAGCAATTAACCACTTAGAAGCATTACAACAATGGTAAGAAAAGTTTTTTACCGTTTAAATTCCTTTTTTTACTATGTAAAATCGTGTTTTTTTTTTAGTTTTTTTATTGCTATTCATCGCATTCTATTTGGCCAACGAAGGGCGAACTTTTAAACACTGTTCGGCCAGGACCAATAGAACATAGAAGAACTTGTTCGGTCAACCCAGATCGAACAAGTTTCTTCTGTTCGGTCTGATTTAACCGAACGGGAACTACTTGTTCGGTCAATGTTGACCTAACAGAGTTGCTAAGTTCGGTTCCTCAGAACCGAACAAATATAGACGTAACTTAATGGTTTTTTTTTCTTTGGTGATACAGGAACAGACCTCTAACTATTAAATACTATTATTGAGTTGATAATTGATTATACCACGGACTTTACTACGTACAAGATATTTCAAAGTCGTGAGGTATTAATCAAATGAACTCGAGAAGATGGTAAGTTACATGACTTTATGATCATTATTAATAAGTCTGATGCTCCAAGAAATGAAAAGAAACAAAGAGTTTTTCATAGTTATGAGCGCAGTGGAAAATACAGAAGAAAAAAAGTAAAATTTAATGGGAGAAGATACATCCGAGTAATAACGATAAAAAAGTATTGGTACCAAAAAATGTGATGGTCTGTTCCTACTAAAGGGTAAAGAGTTTTCCAACGAAAATGGGAGAATGCATATGGTGTCCGCAATCTCCCTTAGTTTTGTGACCTTATTTAGTCGAGTCCTTAAACTCGAGAGATGTTTTCTCATCTGGTGCCCTAAGACCGTCCGGTCTTGGAGTCATCGGTTAAAGGCTCACTACCCTGATAAACTAGAAAGCATAAGAAAACTTAAGGAAGAAAAAAGAAAAATATATATATAAATAAATGGCTTGATGGTTAGAGTTGAAATCTCACAAATCTTCACTGTAACAAAGTGCATATTATCTAGGTTTTGTGAAGGAAAAAATATTCAATTCAATTTTGAATTCTTACATTAACTGATGACAAGATCATGCATATAGACTAAGTTTAAAGGAGAATAATTTTTGGTGGACTTATGATCTTAAATCGCTTATATTTTTGCAAAAATATTTCGAAAACTTATCTCTCTTTCAAAATGCATTTTCAAAACACTAATATTTGCCTTCTTTCTTTATGAATTTTGTGGGTGCAATCCGCTGAAAACCCTTAGGAGACAAACTCCTCCTCTAGGGGTAACCTAGAGGTTTAACGACTTATTGCACAAGCTCAGTACAATCGCGTCACCGGCGAAAGTTGTGTAATAACATTTATAGTTTAGTTTTTTTTTTTCTTGTTTTGCTCGGGAGGAGCAAAAGATAAGCGAGGGATGTGATTAATCTACAAAACTGCACTTTTATATCGTATTTGCCTACTGATTTTGATTAAAATGGCGCTTCTCACCCGTCTTTTGATCTTTTTTGTAGATAATCAAGACTAGAAGGGTATAGAGGTAATAAGAACTTAATTATATCCATTTTGGGTAATTAATTCAGATTTCTTGTAGGCCAAATTAGAGAGCTTCTAGAAGAATACCTTGGATTCCCATATTTGAAGCTACATCTGAAAAAATACATGTTCAAATATTGCAAAATCAGATAAATACAGAAAGTGCTAGAAGCCAGACGAACCACGTGACCAAAATTCAGGACAATTGGCCTAAATATTGCCATGTTTCCTCTGGGCTGCTATGGCCTTTTGGTGAGCCCACGCGTCGATTTTTGACGTGCGATTTCGTCTCGTCTTTCATATCCTTTCTATGCCTATAAATACTACATTTATGGACCTGAGATGGGAGTTCAGAGAGCAGTAGATAGTATTTCTATTTTAGTGTACTGTAGTGTAGGTGTTCTTCTTTTCTTCTTTTTTTTATATTTTCATTTCCTTTTAGATTCATGTATTAGGGCAAAGATGATTCAGAGAGAGAAAGAGAGAGATTGATGTAAGAGATGGTGACAATCTATGCACAATCTATGTAATCTTTCTCCTTTCTTCAATGGTTTCTTCTCTAACCTCTTACATGACTAGCTAATTTTTATTTCATAATAATCTAAAGATTTTCTTAAAACAAATTTTAAGATATCAATTTTAAATAATTTTTAATCATTTTCCATCATAAAGTGTGGGAGTAGTAAACAAAACCAATTGAAAAATGAAATACGAATTTTCTCCCCCTTTATGGAATACCAAACAAAATGATGCATAAGCTTATTTAAAATACCAATTGAAACATACTCAATTGAAATATAATAGTCATTTAGGAAATCAAGCTTAGCATATCCAAAATTTGTGCTCAAGGATATAGAGATATAGTAAGCACAAATACAACATATATATATGAGTATACTAAAAAGGAATGTCAATAATGATACCAATTGAAAAAGATCCAATGATACCAATTGAAAACATGATTAGATCAAGTGTATAACTTATATTTCCTACCACCCATTTCATGCACATGTTTAAAAAGATTTTCAATAATAAGCATACAAGGCATGGTCACCCAACCAACTGCCCTTAAATGGGTAGGGTTTTCAAAAATAAGTTTTGAAAATATAGTTTGTTTGAAAAACTCTACCATAATGAAGAATACGAACTAGTTATATGAAAAATTTGTAAACTAGTACGAAATCCTTCAAGTAAGAATAAAACAAAAATATATTCCATAAAACACATGTAAATCACATGATCACCAACACTCAAAATCTATGAAGCATATATCATACTCATGAAAATAAAATCATAAGAAAACACGAATGATGTGAGTGTATAAGCATAATGTGAAAAACATAGTCATGGAAATAGGCAATCAAGCTCAATAAGAAATTCCTTAAAACATGAAAATCATCAAAAAACTAGAATTCCTTCAAGGTATATGTATGTCTTGCTCAAACTACCGTATACATACATATCCAAATCTAAACGAGTCCACAATAATATATGCATGAAGGCAAGTGGCTCAAGGATGTATATGTATAGCTAATAGTTTAGACAAAATATACATATACATGAAGTTAAACATAGAAAACATGTACAAGAATGGTGAATACAAGTCAAAATGTATGAATCATCAAAACTAGACTATACTAGTACATCTAATAAGTACAAATGAGCATTCAAGCACAAAAATATATAGTCTATTTGTGGCTCATTAGTTGTACAAGTATATATCCTAGTTTTAATGAAAACTAACATCCAAATAAGTAATCAAAACATGACGCATAGAAATCAAAACAAATGTCATAAACACACATATGATCATTATGAAAAATGCCCATGAATTTGAGCAATGATATACATGATAGCTAAACCAAATATGAGAGCACAAAGGTATAAATTCATATCAAACATGGGTGTCTCAAATACTAATCATGCATGTCATAGGACTAATAATCATGGCATTTATCATGAAACAACAAAGCATGCTAAAAATGAATAAGCTACTAGCATGTAAACATAATGGGAGTTAGAGATTGTTACCAAAACCAATAGGGCACATCTCCATATCTCCAAAATAAGGTGGTCCTCCCACTAACCTTCCCTTGAAAGTGATGATCTAAATAGTCCTCTTTAAGCTCAGAACGCATCCACCTCAAGGCACCATAAATCTCACGTCATGCGAGAGCCCACACCTACATCAAATACAATAGGGGTGTTTTTGGTACCCACACTCTTTTGGGTCCATGGGGGTTAGCACCTTTCCTAACCCAAACAATTTAGTTGCTAAATTTACATCATGTATCTTATCATAGCAAAATTTTACAAGGTGGCTCTTACGTCCACAATGTGTACAAGTGTACACATGAGCATACATAGTGTGATGGGAGTGAACGTGGGAAGCATGTGTATGCCGTGTATGGTGTGCATGCAAGGATGGAACTTGTTTCTTTCGAAACAAAGATTTCAAACGTGTATGGTTCTTAGCACATTGGCTCAAAGTGGAGCCCAAACAATCAACATTCTTCTTTAATAAATTTATATCATTTTTAATGTTAGAAGAAGTGGAGCATGCAATAGGTAAGCTAGGTAAAGCTACACTAGCATGGCAAACATGTGAATCAATATTATTTTTCAAACATTTATTTTCTTTAGAAAATGAATCTAGTTCTTTTGAAATAGAAATAAACTTGGTTTTCAAAGAATCATTTTCTTTTAGAGTAAAAGCAAGTTTTGAAGACAAATTTTTATTTTTCTTCAAAATATCATTACAATCATTTTTATTTTTCAAAATTTCATTCTCTTTTAGGACAAGATCAAGTTTAGATTTCAAAGAATCTTTTTCATTAGAAATCTCTACCTTCTCTTGTAAAGTCAACTCAAGTTTTGAAAACAAATCTTTATTTTCTTTATTTAATTTATAAGTTTTCTTTTTCAAAACTTTATATTTTTCTAAGAGGTTTCACAAACAATAGATAACTCTTCATTTAATGCATCGGCATCCATGCTATCAAGATCATCAAATGAAGAGCTAGCACTATCTAGTTGAGTATCCGAATATACCTCAAGGGAGTCATTCCCTTGGACCATGTAGCATGCATCATCGGATTCTCTACTAGATTCATCCTCCGTTTGAATTGGCAATTGAAGCTTGGATGTGGTCAACGTGTTCCACACTGCAAAGGCGGAATCACAGTTAGAAACAATAAAAAGATATTCTTTATTAAGCGTGCTTCTAAGTGTCATTAGGGCTTATGCATTGGCCTCTATATGCTTGCTAGTACCAATAGATGATTTCTTGGTAACGACAAGGAAAACATGCAAGCCTAGGATTTTCAAATACATGGACATCCTAAATTTTCACATGTCAATGTTGGAGACATCAAACATGAGAGGAGTCAAGCAATCCATGAGTGTGTGTAAACAAATAAAAGTGTGTAAATGCAAATGTAGATTAGCAAAACCAAGATCACACTCCTAGGTGGTTAAACCTAATATCAGGAGCGTAGGCTCTGATACCAATTGAAATCACCTAGAGGGGGTGAATAGGTAATGAGGCTAATCTAAGAACTAAATGCGAAAATTAAAACTTAATTGCAACAACACTTAGTGCAACCAACGAGGGTAGCCGAATTCCCGGTGAAGGGCTCTGGACTAACTCTTCTTGATTCCTCTGAATAAGAGTTGAGGCGCTATATGAAGCTCTCGTGGTTAAGTACAAGTGAGGCACACAAACACACAAGCATGTATATGATATGACAATGAATAGCAATGCACAAAGTAAAGAGAGAGTAAGAGTCAATGGATCAAACGCAAACAACAAGATTTGTTTCGAGGTTCGAGCACCCAGCTCTACGTCCCCGCCTTCACCCAGAAGGATTTCCAATCCACTAACTTGTCCACACAGGACTCCCACACAGGGAACCTCCACCGAGGATTTGGGGCAATATAACAAGGGAGTACACAACTCCTCTCTCCAACCAATACAACCTCACACAGAGGCAATGCACAACAAACTCAATCACCACCTCACACAAGAGGGGTAGGCACTTAGCCAAACAACCACAATCCACCTCTTCACAAAGAGGAATACAAATTCAAAACTCCACCTCTCACTAGAGGGAGCAAACCACAATCTCAACCTCTCACTAGAGGGAGCTAACCACTACTCCAAATCAACCTCTACCCAAGAGGGATATCACAAATTGGAAGGGTATAACACTTGGTGGTATATCTCAACCACAAACACCTTCTTCTCCATAAAAACAAAGATCCTATAGAAAGGATAGAATGATAGCTCAAGTGTGGAAAATAAAGAGTCTGGAAATTAAAAACTCAAAGAAAACTATTGGGAAAACAACTAGGATAAGATTAAAATAAAGATCAAAAACCAATCCCAAAGTTTTTCCTTTTTCTTGAATTTTCCAACCCTTTAAAACAAAATCAAGAATGATCTTTAAGAACCAAAAACTTTTTTGAAAACTAGCTCTTAAAACACTAGGGAATAGGAGAAATTTTTCTTCTTTAAAAACTTAATCAAAATCCCATACTAATGGGGTATATATAGGCCTCCAACAAAAACTAGCCGTTGGGGCTGTTTTTCAGCCCTGGCGGCTGGCGGTCGACCGGCTCGGTCGACCGCCAACGGTCAAAAATTTGACCGTTGGAGCCTCCGGTCGACCACCCGGTCGACCGTCCCAATCCAGAGAGCAATTTCTCTCTGGCCGGTCGATCGCTCGGTCGACCGTCCCAAGCCTCACGGTCGACCGGTCGGTCGACCGCCCCCACCCGAGAGTGGGGTACTTGCAGTCGGTCGACCAGCCCAAGTGGCTAGCCAGCGTGCACGTTCTGTGCACGTCGGTCGACCGGTCCGGTCGACCGACTCTGGGTCCGGTCGACCGGTCCGGTCGACCGCCAGAGTCTGGCAGGCTGCAATTCAGAACTGGAAACATGGTTTTTAAAATTAAAATAAAATCCCACAAAACTTCTAAAATTCCACAAAATTAGTTTCTAACATTATATTTGATATACAAACATGTGTAAAAAATTTCAATACATATTTCAAACTATTTAAATCATTTTTGTGTCTTAGAAATTTTGCCAAAAAATAAATCCCGTATTTTCCAAACTTTGATTTTTCAAATGGAAAAACGTTTTGTCCAAAACTCAACCAAATACAAAAACATGATATTTAAACAACTTGAAGCATGTTGCATATGGATATACTCCAATATACATGAAAGATATATATATCAATGTTTTTGACTTAAAGTCCAAAAATATGTTTTGTTAAACACAAAACTCCAAATACATGAATAGGCATATCAAACTAAGTTTGTCTAAAATATGAAGCATACATGTATATATAATAAATCTAATATACATAAAACTATATAAACTTGTTTGAATATATCTATTCATGAAAACCAAGATCGGTTAAACCAAAAACCGAAAACCAATAAACATGAAACTAGAAATAAGTGTGTGTGTTGTGAACTTGAGCATATCACACTATCTAATCTTTAACAATGGATCTAAACAACATCTAAACTAAGGTACCGAAGTCTTCTTGACGAACTCCGTCTTCAAGTCGACTCGATCCAAACGTGATCCACCGAGCTTGACTCCAACGAGTGCTAGATATGAACTTTGACGCTCGGGCTCTTGAATCACCATGTGAAAGCTTCCAAAACATCTTTGTTGAAGCTGTCACCTACTAATATATTGGTTAAGAATCTAAAACTAAACATCACAAGATTATTAGTAACTATAACTACATGAGTTGATCATCATCAAAACTAGAGTGGAAGGCCTCTAGGCCAACAATAACATGGTTTGATTTTTACTCAAACATATTTGTATATCAAAGTATTATACTGAACTTATTTTTGTAGATTTTTAGAGATTTTATGGGATTTTATTAAAGGAAAAATACCAAGTTTTCAATCCCTAAAATGGTCTGTTTTGGCTTCTGCCGGTTGATCGCATGGTCAACCGAGCCAGGAGTCGGTCGACCGAGTTGGTCGACCGACATACACAAACGTGCACGCCTTGTTTGGCTGGAGGGCCGGTCGACCGACCCGGTCGACCGCCAGAGAGCTTCTGCTCTCTGGAAAGCCCCGGTCGACCGGGCGGTCGACCGGCAGAGAGCTCTGCTTTCTGTTTTCCAGGCCACGGTCGATCGGGCCGGTCGACCGCTGGCTCAACGGTCAGAAATCTGACCGTTGGCCGGTCGGCCGGGCGGTCGACCGACAGCAGACCAGACTGCTGATCTGGCCTGCAACGGCTAGTTTTTGAGAAGCCTATAAATTGGGCTTCCCTTGGGCTGTTTTAGACAAGATTTTTGGAGAGTTTAAAAGCTAGTTTATCCCATCTATTTCAGAGGTTTTCTCCACTAGTTTGAGGGCAAATATTTCCAATTCAAAAGGAAGTTTATCAAGAGTTTTCAAAAGAGCTTTTCTTGTGTTTTCCACCACAACTTCAATCCTAGTTTTTCTCACAAACACTTGAGCTATCCATTGCTATACCTATCCTATAGGGATCTTTGTTGTAAGGGGATTTTAGGTGATCAAAGTGTTTAAATCACCAAAGTTTACATCTTTGTTTTGAGGAGGCGGACTTGCGAGTTCGCGGTATTTCGAGTTCTAGTGAGAGCTCTTTGAAGAGGTGCGACCTCGGCAAGCTTGCATGCCTGCTGTGTGTTGTTCTTGCGGGAACAAGAGAGGGACTAAAGAGTCCAAAGGAGTTCTAGTGTGAACTCGCTTGTAGGTATTGCGGCACCAAGTGATTCGGTGGGATCGTTTTATAGTGGAAATCCTTCATAGTGTTGAAGGGAGGAACGTAGAGCAAGTGTGCTCGAACCTCGAAACAATTCTCCCGTGTTTGCGACTGCTCTCTCTCTATCTCTTACTTGTGTTTATATCTTGCTTTTGCTTATTGCTTTCATCTTTATATGCTTGATATATTGTGTGCCTAATTGTTATATGCTTGGGGATTGTTTGTTCACACTTGTATTCAACCAAGAGAGCCAAAGCGGCACCTCAACTCTTATTTAGAGGAATATTGAGGAGTTAGTTCAGAGCCCTTCACGGGTAATCCGGCTACACTCTTGTGTTATACTTGGTATGTTGTGCATAATAGTTTTAGTTTGCATTAATAATTTTTATTCCGCATTAATTCACCTTTAGATTAGCTAGTCACCTATTCACCCCCCTCTATGTGATTTCATAGGAGATCTGACGGTCTGAATGCACTCTTCTTTCGAGGAAGTGGGTGAAAGACTAATAAGGGCTGAAGGGTCGGAAGGCCATATATGTACCTGCAGCAGTGTTAGTACTGTTGGCCCAAAGGCCTTCCACTCTAATTTTGATGATGACTCACTCATGTAGTTATGTTTACTAATAATCTTGTGTTTCTAAGTTTCAGATCATTAGCAGGTTATTAGTTTTGATGATTAGCTTCAACAAGGGTTTTGGAAGCATATCATGGTGATTCCGGTGCCAAAGCTTCAAGATTATACCTTTGCACTTGGAAGATCACGGTTTGGGAGCTAGTCTACTTGAAGATAGAAGATCTACAAGCAAGACTTAGGTATCCTAGTTTAGATAGAGTTTTTAGATCCATTTGTAAAGCTTAGTTTAGTTGATGTGCTCAAGTGCACAACACACAAGTTTTATGTTTTGATATTTGGTTTTCATGAATAGTTTGATCAAAACAAGTTTTCATATTCTATATGTATAGTAGATGATTTCTTTCTATACATACATGCGTTAACCTTCAAGATAAACTTATTTTGATATTTCTATTCATGTTTGGAAAATCATGTTTGATAAAAATACATGTTTGGTTTTTGATTGAATCGGTTTTGGATTTCAAGGCTTGACACCCTTCTATAGTTATTATCATAACTTTTTATTTTTATATTCAAATAACATGATTTAACTTTCATCTCAAATATAACTTTCAGATCTAAATTTCTTATTTAATAACCATTTCCTGATTCTAATTTTAAAGTTGTCAAATATTTGGTTGAAATCTGTTTTTGTTCTGAAAATAAGTTACAGTTTCTGTTTTGATACCTGTCAGTGTTTTATTGATAACTTTCTCATATAAATTGATATTGATTTGATTTAAGTTGCATTAGAAAGTAAACTTCAATATCTACAACTTCATCCTATATACTTATTTCCAAATTCGAACATTTTAGACCTCAAAAATGCGTTCCAACCTGACCTATTTTTGCTGTCTGCCAGGTTGGGCCAGTCGACTGGGACAGTCGACTGGGCCAAGCGGCCAGTCGACCGACCAGTCGACCGGACGTGCACAAAACTGTGCACGTCGGCCAGTCGACCGGCCAGTCGACTGTACTGAAACAGGTTTGGTCTCGGGTTGTTACCAGTCGACCGACCAGTCGACCGGCAGCTGTCAACGGTCAAAAATAGCCGTTGGACGGTCGACCGGCCAGTCGACCGACCGCCTGTCAGGCTGACACGTCAGCCTAACGGCTAGTTTTGTATAGGGGCTATATAAACCCATTGTTTGGAGTTTTTGGTTAAGATTTTTGTGCTAGTTTTTCCAGATCTTTTTCATTGTTTTAAAAGTGTTTTCAAAAGAGTTTAAGTGCTAAAAGTGATTCATCTTTATTTGTTTTGTGTTTTTGGAAAATCAAAGAAAATAGGATTGGGATATTTGTGTTGATTTTCATTCTATATCTTTTGGCAAGAATTTTCCCAAGTATTTTTCTTTGTTGCTTGTTTCCAAAACACTTAGTTTCCACTTGAGCTATATCTTCTATCCTAAGTTATTAGGATCTTTGTTTTGTGTGGAAAAAGAAAAGAGAAAAAGAAAGAGAAGTGTTTGAGGTTATTGTTGTAAACCTCTTTATTGTAAAACACCCTTGTTATTTGTGAATCCCTCTTAGGTAGAGGTGATCGGGTGATTGAGTTTGTTGTGAGCCTCTTCGGTAGAGGTTGTGGGTTTGTTGTATTTCGGCTACGGGCCGTATACCTCTTCGGTAGAGGTGTGGATTGTGGTTGTATAGCCTCGGTGGCTTTGTAAGGTTGAGAGAGGAGTTTGGTACTCCTATAGTGGATTGGGAAATCCTACACGGTGGTGTAGGCGGGGATGTAGAGCTAGGGGCTCGAACCTCGAAACACATCTTGGTCTTTGCGTTTGATCCAATTTCTCTCAACTCTACTCTTTTTAACATTTGTGCAAGCATCATCCATTCATATCATCATATATACTTGCTTGTGTTTTGAGCATTGTTTCATATTGCCTTGCATATATTTCTATTGCAATTCATCTATACTTGCTTGGCTTAATTGTGTGCATTGTATTGCTATATCCTTGATTGCTTGGATTGCTTGTGTGTGTGTGCCTAACTTATACTCATCCAACAAGAGCTTCACATAGCACCTCAACCCATTTTAAGGGGAATCAAGAGGAGTTAGTTTAGAGCCTCGCAAGGGGAATTCGGCTACACTTGTTGAATTGTATTAGTTTGTCCAACACTTGCATTAGCTTCCGCTTTTAGAGCATTAGAGTTTGCATTTAGCCTTAGATTAGCATTTACACCTATTCACCCCCCCTCTAGGTGTACTTTCAATTGGTATCAGAGCTAGTGCTCCTGATATTAGGCTTAACATCCTAGGAGTGATCCATTTGCTTGCTAATCTCTTATTTGCATAATACTTGTTTGCATACATTTAGTTTATCATGGACTTCATGACCCCACCTATGTATGATGCTTCCAACATTCTTGTTTGGAAGACTAGAATGTCCATTTACCTTCAAACCCTAGGTTTACATACTTTCCTTGCGGCTACCAAGAAATGCTATCTTGGTAACCTCATTCATATAGGGGCCAATGCACAAGCCCTAGAGGCCATTAGAAGCACTTTATCTAAAGACTATCTTTTATGTGTTTCTAATCTTGATTCCGCTTTTGCAGTATGGAACAAGTTGACAACAACCACCACCTCCAAGCTTCAAGTCCAAATCCAACAAGAAGAGGAATCTAGTGGAGAATCCGAATCACAACAATGCTACATGGTCCAAGGGAATGACTCCCTTGAGGTACAATCGGAAACTCAACTAGATAGTAATGATTGTGCTAGTTCTTCAAATGATTTTGTTGATCCCCATGCTTTAAATGAAGAACTATCTATTGTTTGTGAAAAACTAATAGAAAAATATAACTTGTTGAAAAAGAAGAGTCTAGGCATTAATAATGAAAATAAAAATTTGATTGCTAGACTTGATGTTGTTTTGCAAGAGAAGGATGAGATTGCTAATGAAAGGGACTCATTAAAATCTCAACTTAATCTTGCTTTAAATGAAAATAAAATTTTGAAAAATAAAAATGATTGTGAAGATGTTTTGAAGAAAAATGATTCTTTAACTTCAAAACTTGATTTTGTTTTAAAAAGTAACCATTCTTTGAAAAATGAAATTGAATTTATTTCAAAAGAATTAGAAATTTGTTTAAAGAAAAATATTGTTTTGAAAAATAATATGGATGCACATGTTTGCCATGCTAGGGTAGTTTCACCTAGAACACCTATTGCATGCCACACTTCTTCTTTGATTAACAATGATATATCCATGCTTAAGAAGAAGGTTGATTGTTTGGGCTCCACTATGAGCCAATGTGCCATGAACCACACTCGCTTGGAAACCTTGGTTCGTATGAAACAAGTTCCAACTTTTATGCATGCACACCCTCCACGGCATACACATGCTCCTCACGGACACACTTCTCACATGTTTGCTCATGTGTACACATGTACACATTGTGGTCGTAATGGCCACCTTGCTAAATTTTGCTTTGATAGATTAAATAATATAAATTTAGCAAATAAGTTTGTTTGGGTTAGAGAAGGGACTAACCCCCATGGACCCAAGAAGGTATGGGTACCAAAGACCACCCCTCCAATTTTTGATGTAGGTGTGGGGTCTCACATGACGTGAGAGTGTTGACACCTTGGAGTGGATGCGTTCCGGACTTAAAGGAAATCATATGGATGCATCACTTTCAAGGGAAGAGTTGGTGGGAGGACCACCTTATTTTGGAGAATTAGAGAAGTGCCCTCATCGGTTTTGGTATAAATCTCTAACTCTCATATTATTTGTTTACATGCTTTTATGATTCATTATTTATAGCATGTCTCATTTGTTTAAGCATATTTTTGATGTCTTTGGATTAGTGTGTAAATTCTATGATTATTAGATCCATGACATACATGTATAGTATTTGAGACACATATGCTCACTTGAATTCATATTTAGTGTTCTCACCGTTTGTTTAGCTATAATGTACATCATGAATCTAATACATGTGAATTTACATAGTAATCATGTTTTAGTTTTATCATGATGTTCTTTTATGATTGTTTTAATGTTTCATGTGGTGATAACATGTTTAAATGTAGATTTTATCAAAACTTGCATTATACTTGTACAAATAGTGAACTATAATTGTTTCTTATATGCTTGTTCTTCATGCTCACTTGTATTCACTATATGCACACGTATGAGCTAAGTTTTGATGATTCGTTCATTTGCACTTGTTATGTCCATTTGCATGTTTATGTATTTTAGAATTCAAATAAAATAATTTTTGATGAATCTTATATGTGTTTTATTTAAAAATATGGTATTCATGTTTGTTTTAATGCTTCATGACTTGATTACATGTTTAGATGTTAGTTTTCATTAAGACTAGTTGTATACTTGTACATATAATGGGAAACAAATTAATCTTTATATATGTTTGAGCTTGAATGCATATTTGTACCCATTAGATGTGCTAGTATAGTCTAGTTTTGATGATCCATACATTTTAGACTTGTATTCATATTTTTGGATTTATAAGAGTTTTTATTTCATGTATATGTTTATTTTGCCAAAACATTAAGATATACATGTATACCTCTTGAGTCATTTGCCTTCAATGCAAAATCTATTTATGGACTCAATTGTGTTTAGGGATATGTATGTATACTTAGTGTAGTGACAATTCATACATATACCTTGAAATGAAATTGATTTTGGATGAAAATTTAGTTTTTCATGTTTCATGTATTATAAGTTTAACCTCATGTATATGTCTTTCTAGTTCAAACTAATCTTATACATATACATCCTTTTTGAGCCACGTGCCTTCATGCATATACTTTAGTGGACTCGTTGAGTTTTGGATATGTATGTATATTTTAGTTTGCATCAGACATACATATGCCATTGAAGATTAAACTAGTTAGTTTTATGATTTTCTAATTTTGATGTTTAAAGGAATAATTGAGTTTAATGAAATATTTTTCATGATTATGATCTTCACATTTTATTTGTACACTCATATCTATTACTCATGTTTTGTTTCTCATGAGTTGTGCTTAATTGATTAGAGTAATAATTATTATGTGATTTTCATTTCTATGAAAAATAATCTTGTTTTATTCCTTGCTTGAAGGATTTCATACTAGTTTACAAAACTTTTCATTTTAACTAGTTCGGATTCTTCTTTGTGATATGAGATATACCATACTTATTATTGTTAATTCAATTGGTATCATTGAACTCTTTCAATTGGTATCAATTTGATTTCTTTATGTATACTCATATTTGTTGATTTGTGTATGTATGCTTACAACTTGGTATCATCTATTAGTGATTGGTACTCATTTTATCTTCATACACATTTACATGTTTTATTTGTGCTATTATATTTCTATATCTTAAGCAAAAATATTGTTTATGCTAGTGCTTGTGACTTAATTTTTATTTCAATTGATTTAGTCTTTCAATTGATACCTTAATCAAGCCTAAGCATGTTTTTAGTTAGTATTTCATAAAGGGGGAGAAAATTTGAATTTCTTATTTCAATTGGTATTTGATTTCCACTCCCACACTTTATGACTTTAAAAATTGAATTTGAATGAAATATATTTTCAATTTGGTATCATTGGTATGCTTGCTTATCAATTAGTATCAAAATGTTTTAATATGTTAAAACATGTAACAATCAATAAAAAAATTATGATATGTAGTTTGACTCTCTTTTATGATTACATGATTTTGTTTCTATTGGTATCTAGATGCACTTTATTGACATATTTTTAACTGATATCAATGTTTTGATTTTTAACCCTTTATTGATTCTTGGTTTAGAACAAAAGGGGGGAGAAGATTTTGTATTGTTTCGAATGTTTTGATTACCCCTTCTTGATTTTTTTTGTTTTTAACAAAAAGGGGGAGAAAAATTTGTTTTTATGTTTTTTACCCCTTTGTTGATGATTGACAAAAAGGGGGAGAAGAATTTGTGTTTTGTGTTTTATATATGCATGTCTTCCTTGTGTTTGCATATATGTTTGGTTGTTTGCTTATTTTAATTGGTATCTAGAACATGCTTTATGTTGAATATTCCATTAGTATCTAGAGCACCATGTTTATATGATGCATGAGTTAAGGGGGAGCTTCTTTGAAGCTTAATTTTAATCCATGCATATATAACTCCATGAGTTTTGTCATCATCAAAAAGGGGGAGATTGTTGGCCCAAAGGCCTTCCACTCTAATTTTGATGATGACTCACTCATGTAGTTATGTTTACTAATAATCTTGTGTTTCTAAGTTTCAGATCATTAGCAGGTTATTAGTTTTGATGATTAGCTTCAACAAGGGTTTGGAAGCATATCATGGTGATTCCGGTGCCAAAGCTTCAAGATTATACCTTTGCACTTGGAAGATCACGGTTTGGGAGCTAGTCTACTTGAAGATAGAAGATCTACAAGCAAGACTTAGGTATCCTAGTTTAGATAGAGTTTTTAGATCCATTTGTAAAGCTTAGTTTAGTTGATGTGCTCAAGTGCACAACACACAAGTTTTATGTTTTGATATTTGGTTTTCATGAATAGTTTGATCAAAACAAGTTTTCATATTCTATATGTATAGTAGATGATTTCTTTCTATACATACATGCGTTAACCTTCAAGATAAACTTATTTTGATATTTCTATTCATGTTTGGAAAATCATGTTTGATAAAAATACATGTTTGGTTTTTGATTGAATCGGTTTTGGATTTCAAGGCTTGACACCCTTCTATAGTTATTATCATAACTTTTTATTTTTATATTCAAATAACATGATTTAACTTTCATCTCAAATATAACTTTCAGATCTAAATTTCTTATTTAATAACCATTTCCTGATTCTAATTTTAAAGTTGTCAAATATTTGGTTGAAATCTGTTTTTGTTCTGAAAATAAGTTACAGTTTCTGTTTTGATACCTGTCAGTGTTTTATTGATAACTTTCTCATATAAATTGATATTGATTTGATTTAAGTTGCATTAGAAAGTAGACTTCAATATCTACAACTTCATCCTATATACTTATTTCCAAATTCGAACATTTTAGACCTCAAAAATGCGTTCCAACCTGACCTATTTTTGCTGTCTGCCAGGTTGGGCCAGTCGACTGGGACAGTCGACTGGGCCAAGCGGCCAGTCGACCGACCAGTCGACCGGACGTGCACAAAACTGTGCACGTCGGCCAGTCGACCGGCCAGTCGACTGTACTGAAACAGGTTTGGTCTCGGGTTGTTACCAGTCGACCGACCAGTCGACCGGCAGCTGTCAACGGTCAAAAATAGCCGTTGGACGGTCGACCGGCCAGTCGACCGACCGCCTGTCAGGCTGACACGTCAGCCTAACGGCTAGTTTTGTATAGGGGCTATATAAACCCCATTGTTTGGAGTTTTTGGTTAAGATTTTTGTGCTAGTTTTTCCAGATCTTTTTCATTGTTTTAAAAGTGTTTTCAAAAGAGTTTAAGTGCTAAAAGTGATTCATCTTTATTTGTTTTGTGTTTTTGGAAAATCAAAGAAAATAGGATTTGGGATATTTGTTTTGATTTTCATTCTATATCTTTTGGCAAGAATTTTCCCAAGTATTTTTCTTTGTTGCTTGTTTCCAAAACACTTAGTTTCCACTTGAGCTATATCTTCTATCCTAAGTTATTAGGATCTTTGTTTTGTGTGGAAAAAGAAAAGAGAAAAAGAAAGAGAAGTGTTTGAGGTTATTGTTGTAAACCTCTTTATTGTAAAACACCCTTGTTATTTGTGAATCCCTCTTAGGTAGAGGTGATCGGGTGATTGAGTTTGTTGTGAGCCTCTTCGGTAGAGGTTGTGGGTTTGTTGTATTTCGGCTACGGGCCGTATACCTCTTCGGTAGAGGTGTGGATTGTGGTTGTATAGCCTCGGTGGCTTTGTAAGGTTGAGAGAGGAGTTTGGTACTCCTATAGTGGATTGGGAAATCCTACACGGTGGTGTAGGCGGGGATGTAGAGCTAGGGGCTCGAACCTCGAAACACATCTTGGTCTTTGCGTTTGATCCAATTTCTCTTAACTCTACTCTTTTTAACATTTGTGCAAGCATCATCCATTCATATCATCATATATACTTGCTTGTGTTTTGAGCATTGTTTCATATTGCCTTGCATATATTTCTATTGCAATTCATCTATACTTGCTTGGCTTAATTGTGTGCATTGTATTGCTATATCCTTGATTGCTTGGATTGCTTGTGTGTGTGTGCCTAACTTATACTCATCCAACAAGAGCTTCACATAGCACCTCAACCCATTTTAAGGGGAATCAAGAGGAGTTAGTTTAGAGCCTCGCAAGGGGAATTCGGCTACACTTGTTGAATTGTATTAGTTTGTCCAACACTTGCATTAGCTTCCGCTTTTAGAGCATTAGAGTTTGCATTTAGCCTTAGATTAGCATTTACACCTATTCACCCCCCCTCTAGGTGTACTTTCAAGTACCAATCACACGCATATAATAGGTAGTAACTAAATTGTCAGTAGAGTGGTGAAACTAGAGGTTAAGCAAGACAGGAAAGAGGTAAGCGAGTATATATCAGCGAACAAACAAGCGGGGCTAAGCAAGCTAGAGCGAAGCTAATGCTCAGCGCTAAACACTATCATGTCGATGTAATTACCGCTCGCGGTGAAGTCACGATAACGTATAGCAATCGCTCGCGGCGTAACTATACTCAGACGGAGTTAACGATAGAGCGCTGAGCACTAGACTCGCCAACTAGGTGGAACATGAGAGCCCGGAGGCTGGACGTAACCCGAAGGTTAGGTATAAAAAGCCCGGAGGCTGAACGCAACCCGGAGGCTGGGTATAGTACTTGCACGAGATGTTAGCACCACATGAGCACACATATCAATGTGATAATAATAAAATACCATGGAGTGGAGAAGCCAGAGGCTGATGGGGCCCGAAGGCCGAGTAGAGAGCCAGGAGGTTAAATGATCACGAAGGGTCAGCCACGCATGATATGAAGTAATAAAAAGAATACATCACAGGCATGATACATGTACAACAAGTAAACTACCCTAATACAAGCATTCGTCACACGTATAGTACAGATACATGTCCACAGTATACACATCCACACTGGTACTAGCACAACACTGATACATTACACGTGTCCACACACAAATACAAATATATTGTCATAAAATTTACACAATTTATATGAATAAAATACATTCACCTGTCGAAGCGGGGAAATCCAGAAAAGGCGAGAACACTCACCTAAAATATTAAAATATGCCGTGATCCCCGAACTTTCAAATACGTGCGCACGGGCCCAGGTAATCCCACCATTACCAGAGGGGTATACAAGTAGAGAGAGATAAATAGAGAGAAATGAAGAGAGAGAAAGAAGAGAGAGGAGAGAGAAAGTACAACAGAGAGAGGGAGAAAGGGAGAGCAGGAGAGAGAAAAAAGGAGGAGGGAGGCTGGCCAACCCTCTGCCGGCGGTTCCCCAACAAAGAAGTGAAAGAGAAGGGGAGGAGAGAGAGAAGAGATAGAGAGAAATAGAGGAGAAAGAGAAAATGGGATCTAGAGAGAAGGAGAGGGGTCTAGAGAGAAGGAGAGGGCTGGAGAGTGAGAAGGGGAAGTGGCTTGCCAGGTGATCGCCGGCAGCGGCGCTGACCGCCGGCAGTCACCACAGGGGGGAGAGAGAGTGAGGAAGGAGGGAGAAAAAGAGAAGTAAGAGAGAAGGGAAAGAAGAGAGAAAGAGGAAGAGAGATCCAGGGAGAGAGAAAGAGGTCAAGGGGGAAGGGGGTCCGTCGCTGGCGCCGGGAAGGCGCCGGCGGCAGATCTGGTGCAAATCCAGAGAAAAGAGGGAGAAAGAAGAAGAGGAAGAAGAAGAGAAGGAGGAGAAGAGAAATAGAAAAGGTAAGAAAAAGAAAAAAAGGAAAGAGATGGGACTTACTGGAACTTGGGTGGTCGCCGGTAGGGCGGTGGCACAGCGCAGCCTGGGCGTCAGTCTCCAGGAAGAAGGGGAGGGAGAGAGAAGGAAAGAAGAAGAAGAGAAAGAAGAAAGAAAAGAAAGGAAGAAAAATGGAAAAGAAAAGAAAAGAAATAAAGAGAGACATGGGATTGAGGTGATGGGCAGGTGGCCCTTATAGGGCGCTCATGGGTTGGAGGAAAAAAAAGAAAACAAGAAAACAAGAAAGAAGGGAAAGATCACAAAACAAATAATATTATTATATTATCGAGAAATATCGACCATTCCAATAAAAATCCCCAAAAATACCCAAAAGTAGAAAAACATCACTCTGAGGAATATGTAAATCAGTTTTCAGAAATAATATCCTATTTTTAAATTAAAAATCCTGAAATCTCCTAGCGATACCGGTCTACTCCAAATTCAGCCAAATTCCGATAAATTCAGAAAAATCTCAGAAAATGTACTAAAAAGAAAATGTTATTCTAAAAATCAATATGAAAGAGGAATCCAAAAATTCAATCACGATTGTAAATTAAAAATCTTGGAATCGACTAGCGATACTGGCCAACACCAAATCCGACCAAGTTTTGATAATTTCAGAAATTCTACAAAAATACATTAAGTTAGAAAATATGATTCTAAGAAATAATGTGAAAGTATTTTTTAGAAATTCGATTCTGTTTGTAAATTAAAAAAATTTTAGAATCGATCGGTGGCACGGTCGATACCGGTTTTGAAGATTTTGCAATTTAATTCAAAAAAATTCTAGAAAATCATAAAAATCTAAAATATTAGAAGGCGATGTTTGAAACTGAAACTAGTCAAATCTAACTAGCAAGAAGACCAAATCGAGCGATACGTTAGGACCGGGTCCTCAATTCAGATTAGGGCTGACTCCGAATCCGCGAATCTGGATCTAATGCAAAACAGTCATGTAAATAATTATAAAATGAAAACAAATATGAGAAGCCAATAAAAATACGATAAAAAATCTTAATGCATATCTAAGTACGTATCTCAGGAATGGAGTGTTGCACGCATAATGGCTCTCAGAGATGGTTAATCCCAGTTGCAGTGGTTCTATGATGCAGGCAGCATCGAGTGTCCATGATGCGGAGATGTTGCTAATGGTAGACTATAGCCGGTGCAGTAGCCGACATGCGTGAAAGGGATTGACAAATGATTGTTTATATAAATATCTACATTGGACGTTTGCTCTGTCTATTGAATTTATAGTTTGTTTTTTATTTTTCTATTGTACTCTATTCTTACAAAAGTTCGAATGTAGGTTTCATTACTTATTTTTTAACGAAACAGAATGGGTACTCGCTTAATTAAAAAAATACAATAAATCAATAATTACAAATATTCTCTCCAAAAAGAAAATAATAGTTACAAAGTGTTAGACTTGACTGGGCCGGCCCATGAGAAAGTCAGGCTCAAACCCAAGTGCCATAAGAGTCTAGGCCTAGTCCAAGAGGCTGACCTATTTCTAATTTGGATTGGTCTAATATAGCGCACAATATGAGCCACCGGATTGAAACGATGGACGAGATCTTTTGAGAGCTTAGGATACTCAGGAGTTAGGATTAAGGTTGACCTCTATATAAGGTGGCCAAGTCCTCCCTCTTTCTACATGTAACAATTTCCAACTCCTCTTTTACAAGCCTCCAACAATTATTACCTGTCTTCTTGGATCGTGAATCATGACGAAGAATTCTCATATAATTCGTTGTATTTTCTTCCAATATCAAGAAGAAAAAATGCTCTTTGATGGAGAAATCTTTTGCATCAAAGAGGTACACTTTCGCTTTGATATCTATATGGTTATATATACGTGTATGTAGATACCTAAAATTATTACCTCAAATATCTCGTAACAGGTTGCGAAAGCACATTGATAGGTCGCTTGAGTAGGTTTTAGTTGACAACAATATAAAAATTTTAAAGCATTTGATTCACACGTGGCAAAAATTATTTCATTACAATAAACTTAAATGAACACTAATTCATCTTGGTATTGAATTTTTTTAGGCTTTAAGCACTTAAATTATCAATGCATATGTTATTACTTGTAACGATCCCAAATTTTATAATCTTTGATTCACATAATAATATTCGATTTTCTTCTAAATTTCGATTGCATTTTTGTATAATTACTACAGTGTCATGTATCATAATAATACAGTTTGGGCTACAACCAACCTACTTATCATATTCTTGAGATCATTGTCTCGGCTATCAATAATCATAATATATATAAGCTCGAGTGTATCCTCTCAGCATCCTCAATCCAAGCACAATAACTATCTCCAACATCAACACAATATAACATCTACAACCACGCATATATCTCCATACATATACATAGTTCAAACATCTAGCTCACAAGTCTAACACATATTACATAGCATACATATCAAGTTTGTTGTTTATATACAAGCATTAAACTTTTCATGGGTGCCATAATATAGATAAAATTCACGAGTAGGATTCTCCATATAGTTTCAAAAAGAGACATCCAAGCAGGTTTAAGCCGAGCCTTTGACCTTATTGTTGCTTGAACATGTTGTTAATATAAAAGGATGAGCTCAAAACCCCAGAAGTAAAGTCATGTAAGGAATCCATAGAGTGATAAACATATAACAACATGAAACATGATTTGTGCACCAGGTAATAAGTATGAACATGAATTGAATAAGATAAAAATGAGCTCGATGATACAATAAAGACAAGTGAATAGATTAGGTATTCAATGTAGGGAGAGAGGAGATAGAGGAGATAAAAAGATATTGAAAGAGTTTTTAAACTCATCAGGAAAATAGCACAGAGTTCAGAAGCCAGAGGGAGCGAGAATGGTACTTGAAGCAGGCCAGGATAGAGCCCGGTCGACTGACCGGTCGACCGATGTGCACGATGTACACAGGCATGGCCCGGTTGACCACCTGGTCGATCGTGTCAAGTAAGCAGTCGACCGACGCGATCGATCAACTGAAAGGCAGCTGCTCTCGGTTGGTCTCGTTCGATCGGGCCGATCGACCGAGGACAAGGGTCTATCGACAGACTGGCTGGTCGACCGAAAGATGCGTTCTATTCTCCTTTCAGAATTCAGACTCCTTTTCTGTTTTGGGGTCAAATCCAATTGGGATTTCCTAAATTCCTATGACTCTTTGGCTATAAATATGAGTTAGAGCCCTCATGAATTTAGTTGTCTGTGCTATCTTCCTGATGAGTTTAAAAAACTCTTTCAATGTCTTTTTATCTCCTCTCTCCCTACATTCAAGTGATACAGTTCATCAATCGGAAAAGTACAATTTACTTTACTATTCAATTTTATTATTCTCTTGCGATAATATCATGTATTTCACCGGATATATATTATCTAAATTGATCTCAGTACTTAGCATATAGAAACTCATGACATATCAAATAGTTATTCCAATATCTTTTTATCTCACTGAATTTATAATAGAATATTTTTTATTTTATTACAATTATATGCATAATCACATGAACGCAACACATATGACATGTAATGCAGGTATTCACATTTTCGTCCCCTTCTCCTTCCCCCACCACCATGACACACACACACACACAAGCACGCACGCATGAATATGTATATCAGATCCATCTGATGGAATCCCATCAGATGGCGACTGATTTCGTCCCCTTTTCATAATTTTCTTGATCCAACCTTACCAAATTATTATCCAACCCCTAATATTTGTATTTACAAAAAAATACGTGTTTTGGGGTTCGTTTGTTCATGTTTCTAATGGTTTAAAGTTTAACGATTTTTCAACAATACGACTTTTACAACCATTAGATGCATGATCAAACGGACTTCAAAATATATGATTTTTTATAAATACACATTTTAGGGAATAGATTACAATTTGTAAGGTTGGATCAAAAAAATTTGTAGGAAGAGGGAGAAATCAGCCTCCATCTGGTGAGAATCCGTCAGATGAAATCATTCTCTCTCTCGTAGTTTTTCCCTTTTGGATTTTCACATTAATATCTGTATGTTTACTATGATTATTGGCTACATGTTCTCTAAAATTTTGGTGCAAATGGAAAAGTCCTTGGAGAATTTTTCATCACAGATATGTGTTTATATATAGATAGACTTGTGCCATTCTGAAAGGATTTGAGATCGAATCCTTCCCACTCAAATACAATCATACGACATTCAGATAAAAGATCCATTCCATTGAATTTGATCTACATTATTTCTAGTAACTAAAAATCAAAAATCATATATTTTGAATACTTTTTGCTCATCCATCAATTAGGTACAAAATGGATGACCAAAATAGTAAGTTGGTTAGTTTAATGATGTAAAATATTTGAAATCTAACAAAAATTGGTGTATGAGGGCTTTTCAGTGTTTAGATCATAATGAAATAGTCAGATCAAGAATTTGTATGTCTAAAGACGTATATCAAAGCAATATGCTATTTTCGATCGTTCATTTTGCGCCTACTTGATAGATGACAAAAGTATTCAAAATATATGATTTTTTTTTTTTTACTTAAAATAATGTAAATCAAATTTAACAGATTGGATATTGCAATCTTATGTCTTATTGAGTGGGAAGGATTCGGCCTCGAATCCTTCCAGAATGACACAAGTCTACATACACACACACGTGTGTGTGTGTGTGTTTGTGTATACATATATACACATGTGTGTATATGTATATACATATACACATGTGTGTGGCGCGCGCGCGTGTGTGCATACAAGTATATGTATAGATATGCGTGTATGTGTGTGTACAGTGTGTGTGCGCGTGTGTGTGTGCGCGTGCGCGCACGCGTGTGTGTCTATCTGTATAATGCCCCGTCTTCCACCCTCCAGTCTCTCCCTCCGTAAAATATGTACAATAATTTGTATGCACATGCTACATATATTATATATACATACTCCCTCCGCCCTCTCCATAGCCCTTCCTCTAAGAACACACACACACACACACACACACACACACATATACAATACCCAAATAAAACAAATATAATACATACACACACATACATACAAACATACATCTGTATATATAGCTTTTCCTTCTTCCTTCATCCGCAAACCTTTCTCCATGCGATGTAATGCACATATGGATATCATAACAATACATGTTTATCCACATAACACATCAATTAGCACATTAAATACCAACAACTCGTCAATTCATATTTTTCGGTTTCTCAATTTAGTTTTCATAAATTCACACCCGTATTTGCTATGTGTGTGTGTATTGATCAAATGTCTCGTTTCAATACAATTTTTCAAACTTTCGGTTCATAAACGACTTAATAATAGATTCAAAAATTTTCTTTTACTGACATTGTTTCATTTTTTTAAGTCCTCTCATGAGTGACACAATTTACATCTTTATCTTGACCAATTTATATGTTATAAAACTATATAATTTGCATTAATTTTAGGGATATCAATTGTGAAATGAGCCGAGGGTTTCTCTGATATCATGATTATAAAATTACACCATGATTAACACCATGATTAACAAGATTACATTACACTGTAATTAATAAGCTTACATAATTTACATCATAATTAATAAGTTTAGATAATTTACATCATAATTAATAAGTTTCCAATAGGATACGGGAATCAAAATGTCAAAGTTCAACTATAGAAATCAAGTGGGGTCAAGAAGGAAACTTTCCTCACTCTCAATTCAACAATTTTCCTGATATCGATGAAGCTCACACAATCACCGCGATAATTTCTATTTAATTTATATATATATATATATATATATATATATATATATATATATATATATATAAATTAAAAATTAGGGTTAACATGTAATTATCCATCAAAGAAATTTAATTAAAAGATAAGAAGTGTTAGCTTACCTCCTAGTGATTAATTAGTTGAGTAATAACTTAATTTTGGACTACCAACACACACCTCACATCCTCCTCCTCCTCTTTCTTGCTCACGCACCCCACCTCCGCTACTTTCTATTGCTCATGGGTCGAGGTTGGCCGAGCCAACTTGGCTGGGTGGTCTCAGCCCGAGCTCGTTCTGTTCGTGCTTGGCTCAGATCTTGTCCCAACTCCAATTTGTGGAGAAAATACGAGGGAAAAAGGAAATTAAATGGTGAAGAAATTTGTAAAGGAAGATGAGTTCAAGGTTTGTTTTTCTCAATTTCCCTCCTATCGAAATGCTTGTGGAAACTTCTAATTAACCTCCAATCAACATGAGTACAAGTGATCCATTACAATTATTATCAACGATGGAGGCCTTTGGACGTGCATGAAAAGCTCTCGAAGCACATATCCGCGTTTTGGCGTGGGATTCTTAGAACAGCTAATGCTTTCAAACTTGGACTCATGTTAAGTTGTGGACAAGGGACTTCAGTAAAGTTTTGAAAAGACTGATGGATTAGAGAAGCTTTGCTAGCCTACTGTCACGCCCCACTTCCCAAAATACGTGAAAACGAAGTCGCGACGAGAGTCAGAGACGTATATACACGAGGAGAATAACTGTAACTCCCCGATCCCGCAGGTACGGGGACGTTATGGCGACGTACATACGCAGGGCGGAAAACCCTCACGTACGTACGCTAAGCCTCAGTACAGGAAATCACCTCCATATATATAAGAGTTCCAGCAGTAAATAAGTACAAGAATACCTGCAGAAAGAGGTTAGTGATCATAACAGATAGGAAAACGGGGATAAATAAGATAACAGAAATAAATCACAAAGATACCGATGAATGGTCTCGATGATGAGTCTCCTATGTGAATCCAATGGACTATCTGACAATACGATAACTCGGATCTCCAACCTGGGCACACAAACCCAGGGTCGTCAGAAAGCGACCTAGTGAGTGGTAAAATGAAGGAGGCAGTAATATATACTATAGTAATACAAGCACGATAATAATATATAATATATGTTTATGTAATAGTGATACCATATAATAGAAATTTAATAATCTGTAAAAATATAACAAGGTCATATTTTAATCCCATCATCAATTAGCATGTTATCATCGGGTCATGTCTACAGTAGTCTCATGTTTGTATATAATAAACATTATTTACGTGATGCATGTGAACATGTAGATGAAGTATGTAACCATTATATAGCGATGAGAGTATACGGCAATAGTGTCTATAGGATATACATGAACTAAAGGCATGAAATGCAAGGTATACGGGTACATGAAGAGTGTGTCACCACATGAAGTGTAACAAGTATCAGGTAATGTAGCAAAGTCTACAGGTAACATGATAGTGGATAAAATATCATGAATAGTAACAAGTACAACTACACAATAGTATACATGTATCAGGCAAGTCATGTTATTTATACAATAATAACAATCAGTATCACCTGGTATTTTAATCAATCTCTTCTAGTGTCCCATACCACTGGCAGTTCATACTGGAGCCCGCACTCCAGTCGAACCCATCCGGACATGACATACGGGTACCATTATCCAAACGAGAGAGTGACCAAATAACAAGTGTTCCCGATGTCACTATTGTGTATACTGTTTTATTATGTTAATTGGAAACTAAATGGTCGAGGAGCTCTTATCGGGTAGGTGTATCCCGTGCATACCCGGGATCACGGCCTTAAACAGACCCCTGGCTGCTGAGACCAGGGCCCTCCGCTAAGAGGGAGCACGAATCAAGTAACAGGAGCTCATGGAGCTATTGGTAGGCAGCACTACCGTCCCCTGCAGTGGGACTAACAATATGGATCCAGTACATCCACCCGATAAGATCTAATCAACCGTCAAGTCTCCCCCATCCCTATTATATTTCATTTAACGTACACAACGTAATAAGAACAAGTACAGTGCATGGTACATGTAACATGATAACAGGACCTGAGCTCAGTTGATAGCATAAAACAGGATAACAGGAAACGGGAACAATAGATGTGGGATTCCACACATCGCATATCAACAGCTCATGTATCCAGTAACGAGAATATCAATATCAGAACGGAAAATAATCATGTAACGGGAATACAAGACGAACTACTCATGTAACAATAATCCATGTGACAGAAACAATGGTCAATATAACGAGAATGCAAGAATGTTCATGAGTAATAATAGAATCCATGATCCATGTAACAGGAAGACATAGACAATCAATGCATGTACACCGGTGCGTCTATATAACAGTGGTGTAAGAACATGAAGTAACTGTGCACAGGACGGTATCCAGTGTACTAGTGTATCAGTGTATCAATGTTCACAATCATGCAGTAATAGTGTCGTGAATCTCAGTCTCTATGTAATGGTGAAACAATCGTGAAATAACGGTATAGTGTAATGTATCGGTGGGTCGGTAAGGGTGATAGTGTAATAGTGATAATATCTGGTATAATGGCGTACGCGTGTATCCGTGCTCATGTAGTAATCTAAACATTTTAATATGATCCTCTATCACCTCTATGTTATATGACATATGTTATATGAAATCATGAAGTAGATGAAAATATTATTTTATTGGTTATGTTTACTACACTATTATGCATTACAAAATATGACTTCTCTATAATTACGTTCTTTATTAACATTCTAGTGATTTACCCATAATTACGATTTATTAACTAAAGCAATCACTCAATTTATTAAACATGAATAAAATTATATTTATTAAAATAAAACACTCACAAAATATCCATGGGAAGGTAGCTCTCTTTTCCACGATCGCAACGGATCTAGAATCGTCCAAATCGGAGTCTGGGTGCTCCAGATATCGCCCGAATGCTAGAATCCATATAAACGGGTTAAATATGTAATAAAATATCTTAAATGCAAATAATATAAATTAGCAGGGGGTTTTCTGTAATTTTACCTTTATTGGGTTTTGAATGTGGGTTTGGGCTCTTAACGGGTCGGGTTTGGATCCAATACCCAAACCCGGAACTTAAGTTTAATGGGTAAATGAGTTTATAGGGTTAACGGGTTTATGGGTTGCAAATCCAACCCAATAGGGTTAATGCGTTCGGGTTTCCACCCGAACCCATCAAAATACAACAGCAGCGGCAGCAGCAACTGCTGCTGCCGCGCTCCTGTCTGGCCGGCGGCGGGTCTCCCCCGCCGGCGGGAAGAGAGAGAGAGAGAACGGAGAGATGGAGAGAGAAAAGAAGAGAAAAGAAAAGAAGAAGAAGAAGAGGAAAAGAAGAAGAAGAAGAAGAAGAAGAAGGAAAGAGGAAGAAGGAGAGAGGAAGGGTGGCGCAGTGGCACGCGACAGCGACCGCGGTGACCCCCGGCCGGCCGCGGCGCTAGCTTGGCCAGCGACCTGCACGCACGGATAGAGAGAGAGTGATGGAGAGAGAGAGACAATGAGAGAGAAGAAAGAGAGGAGAGAGAGAGAGAAGGAGAAATTGAGAGAGAGAGAGAGAGTGCGGGAAAGATTGTTAAGGGGAAAGAGAGAGATGTTTTTAAAAAGAAGAAGGAGAGAGAGATAGTGGTGGAGATGGGTAAGGCGGTGGAAGGAAAAATCCAGAGAAGGAAAGAAGGGGAAAGAAAAAGTAAGAAAGGGATTTTTAATTGTTTAATTTAATATTATTTAATTCGGTCCAAAATTTGACTAGCCCAGAACGGTTCCCAAAAATTACCTAAAATAGAGAATATTATATTGCGATATAATATGAAAACTGTTTGAAGAAATTCAGTCTAGTTTGTCAATTAAAAATCCTGGAAGGTTTCACCGGTACTGGCGTCACCGATTTGGCCGGATTTTTGATAAATTTAGAAAAATACCCAAAATACCCTAATATAGAACATATGAGTATAAGATATAAGATGAAAGTAGATTCTCAACATTCAACTCCGTTTGTGAATTAAAAACGTAGAGCCGTTTATCGGTATCGGTCGACACCGACTCCAAAGATTTTCCAAAATAATCCAGAAAAATTCCGAAAAAGCCTGAAAAATCTAAAATATTGGATAATAATATCTAAAACTAAATTGGCTAAATCAGATGATCAGGAAGGTCAGATCAACTTTATACGTCATATCGAGTACTGATACTGTGATACGTAACTTTATACGTCGTATCGAGTACTGATACTATGATCCGTATATCAGGGATCAGGGGGTTACATTTCTCCCCACCTTACAAAAAATTTCATCCTCGAAATTTTAATTCAGATGTGAGAACAATATTTACAGTCATGGAGCCTAAATGTTACAGGCCTATGACACTTCCGTTGCGCACTCTAATTTCGATAATGATAACAGGGTGGAGGATTGGTATCATGAGTCAAAGATGAGAATCAGAGTCCACAGGATAAAGAGAAAACAAGAAGAAAATCAGAGTATTCTGATTGATCACTGAAATTAGGGATAACAAAGCATCAATGAATGAATTTCAATGAAGTGGCATTCTTGTACTCATAGCTGAAATTCTCAAGCTCAGATACTAGTGAGTTCTCATCTGAACCTGATTGTACTGTTGGTAAGAGCCAGAACATGGATCCAGATGGTTACCCACACCAGGTGTGAACCTAGGCTCTGATACCACTATGTAACGTCCCCGTACCTGCGGGATCGGGGCGTTACAATAACCCACGTATACACGCTAAGCCTAAAGTAACCCGGGCAAGCTATAAAAATCTACTAAATAAGATCGATAACACTGCAATACTACATATAGATGCCCACATATGATATCATATGAATAAAGAAATGAAGCAAAAACTGAGTCCAATGTACAGAATCATGGAAATAAAAAGAATAAAGAAAATTAAGAGAATACCGAGAAAGGATGATCAAGAAAGAGAACTCCAACTCCTCAAGATGCCTTTAATCCTTTTCAAATACCTGATCAGTAATAAGTAATCACATATCTGGATATACAAATCCAGGAAATCAGAATTTCTAGTGAATGTGTAAGAATAAAGGGGAAAGTGCGCATGCATATAAAGTGAGCAAATTATGAAAGATATATACAAGATAAGGTTAAAATAACATACCAAATATAAATGAATAGTAAATAAGCCAGTCGGTGCTATAGTTAAGGGTATAACAAGTCATGAGTATAATCAGATGACCTGATTATAATCAGATGTCCAAATCAGGCCATGTATACACTTAGGTGTCTATCATAGCATGTAAATATATCTGGTGTTTGCAATCAGTCACAGTACATTATGAACAATTTATTATTATTATGTCAGCGAACACCAATTGTCACCTGTAATAGACGCATCCCATACTAGGCCTATTATACATGTCAATCAGGGTCTTATGTTATTGAAACTGATTAGTTGGAGACATTATTCA
>JAVJIF010032535.1:0-150000 GCA_038442645.1 Agave tequilana | reverse complement strand
CATGAAGCTCAATCACAAGATCTAGAAATTCAAGTAACTAATCAATTATTTATATACATGCACCAGGTAGGGTCAAACCAATCTACGCCTACTCTTCAACCCAAGGTCAAGTCCACCACAATCGAGTCTATTGACAAGTCCAAGTCTAAGATCTCGTTCTTTAATAAAGAATCTCCAAATTAATCAATCATCAATCCAACTAAACTCTCACCTATTTTATCATCAATAAGAATAATCAAATTTATTGATAATGTCACCCAGATATCCGTTCATATAACTACCATCATGAACCAGTCAAATCCAAGATTTAATCTGATTATAGTCTAAGTTACATCACCAATAAGTCCAAATCCCAATCAAAATCATAATTAAGGAGTGGAACATCCTCGAACTACATGAAATCTAAAAGTCTCTGCATCCAAACTTTGATATCAATAACATCGTTACTCAGATAATTTATCAGTAAATATATCCAAATAAATACTTGTAACTAATAATCCAAAATCAGTATTATATGGTAGATCAAACCAAGGTAAGATATTCTCCCATCAGAACCCAGCTATTATTGATCTCATCTAAATGCGAATTAAGATCTCATGTAAATCTCAAGTTGAACTATAGGTCATATATAAATCCAAGCATCAAGAGAAATCAATCTTCTAAATAAGGTAACATCTTATTTAATCCTATCAGAGTCCAAATGATTTCCCGTCTAAAATATCATTAAATAGATGTTCAATAACCATCTCAAATAAATATACTATTTATCTATAAATATGAAGCAGGCCAATCTCAAGATCAATTCAAGTCACAATCTAAGTTATACTACAACTAGTATCAAAAATAGTAATCGTCTACACATCTAATGATGCTGCTAAATACTCATATCAATTAAATACATAGGGTAAGCACTCACCGATGTCTCATGAAATAATACAGGTAATTATATTGATAAAATATATCAATTGGTCACATGAAATGATACAAATAGCTACATGAACATCTACTAGCAACAATAAATAGGGAAAATATATAAAAACAAACACTCATATGAAATGACACGGTTTTGGATCTGAATCGCCGTCTGGTCTCCACTACACGAACTGGTACGGATCTCCGGATCATCCTTTGGATCGGTCTTCGAATCACTAGTGTATGGGATCCACAACAGGAACAAATCCGAATCTCCTGTTACCGAGTCCAGACTGTACGAACGAGTCTGAAACGCTGTAACACGCAACGAAAAACATAGAGAGGAAGAGGAATCAACACCCACACATAATACACTAATACATGTACCCATACACGTACATTACACGTGCATGCACACACAGGTACCCCCACATGCATATATATATATATATATATATATATATATATATATATATATATATATATATATATATATATATATATATATATATATATATATATATATACACACGAGTATACACATACATATATATCATAATTACCCAAGCACACATTACATATAATTATACATTCAAGTTGACACCCAAGCACACATTACATATAATTATGCATTCAAGTTCACACCAATCACAACTCACACACACCATACATGTAACCACACACGCACACAACCACAGACCCACAAACATAAAAATTAACTCATACTTTCACATTATTACATAAATATCCCTATACATAATACCCAACACTCACACACACTTGCATTATCACAGAGAGAGAAAGAGAGAGAAAGAGAGAGTAGAGAGGGGGATAAATACATGCAGAGAGGGAGAAAACTCACGCTGCATGGGGAGCTGCCGGCCATGGTTGTGGACTACGGCAGAGAAAGCGGAGGCCGCGGAGGATGATGATGGCTCACGGAGCTCACCGGAAAGGATGACAGTCTCCTCGCGCTCGCCGGCGGAGCATGGGCATCTATAGCTTGGCCTTGGACTGTGCTCGGCAGGGAAGGGAGAGGGTGTAAGGCTGGGGACTGTGCTCAGGCGCAGGGGGATTGTTGGGCTGCCAGGTGTGCTGTGGGTTGCTTGCGGGGCTGCTGGGGGATGGCATGGTTGGTCGGCTGGGAGGGTGCGCAAGGAGGAGGCCCGGGGGTGTGCTATTGGCCAGGGATCTGGCTGTTGTGCTGTGTGGATTGATGAAGGGCTCAGTCTGGTTGTTGGAGGATGGGGGGCTAGTGCACCAGCCATGGTGAAGGCGGGTGTGCGGCATGGAGCTTCCGGATGCTCCGGCGACAGCGTGGATGAGATCCGGCCATGGGGAGAAGGAGAGGATGGTTGGCATGAGGGTTGATGTTGTGTTGTGGATGTGGGGAGAGGAGATGGAGGTTGCAGCTGTGGTAGCGAATGAAGATAAGATATTAGGGTTTTGGGATTAGGTTGATCTTGGGATAGGATAGGGTTATACAGAGGGGAAGATAATGGGTTTGGCCTAGTGGGTTAACGGGTATGGATATGGGTTTAAACTCATTGGGTTTTGGGTAGGAAACAAGGAATTTGGGTTTGGATGAATTATGGGCTTGGTTCATGAGCTCAAAGAATTGGGCTAGAAAAATGAATGAGCAAAATGAAAATGCAAAAGAAAGGATAAGGAAGGAAATGGGTTATATAATAATGGGCTACATGGGCTCAAGAAAAATTGCAAAAAATGTGAGCTAATGGGGAAAAGGAAAAAAATAAGATCAAATAATAATAATACTTAATTACATATAAATAACAATACTTTAATTAACTCATAATGATAAACATGATTAATAACAATTCATATTCCTAACACATAAAGTAATAAACAATAATTACATATGTATACATATTAAAATACAGTTATCATGTATTACAAAATACTGGTATTACACCTACGCGTTCCATTCTTTTTGAGGTGGCATTAGATAAAGATACTTGGGTCAGTTTACAAATTCAAGACAATGATTGGGCCCTCATCTTTCGCAACCCCCTCCCCCTTCCAAACAAGACTCTGGCAGCTCTTATCTGCACTTATCGACGACATTCTAGAATGTTCCAGACCAAATAACTTGGAAGGCGGGCCCAACCGTTAGTTTCACAATTCGCTCACAATACCAGCTACTGCAATCTTCACAACTACAGGACAAAACAACAAAGATTTTATGGAATGTGGCGACGCCAGTTAAAGTAAAGATTACCACATGGCTCGCAATCCGTGAAAGATTACCTACTGGTCTCTGTAAGTTCACCTAGAGGGGGGTGAATAGGTGATGGCTAATCTAATGGTCACTTAATGCCTAATAATGCGGAAGCTAAAACAATTATGACCTAATTAAACTTCTTACACTAAACACCACGTATAACCAAAGAGTGTTGCCGAATTCCCCGTGAAGGGCTCTGGACAAACTCCTCTAGATTCCCCTTGAATGGGTTGAGGTGCCGCGTTGGCTCTCTTGGTTAAATACAAGTGTTAGCAAACAACCCAAGCAAGTATATCAATTAAGCACAAATGAATATATCAAGCATATAAAGATAGATAATAATTGAATGCAAGATATAAACAAGGGAGAGAGAGAGAAATGGCAATCGCAAACACAAAGGTATGTTTCGAGGTTCGAGCACACTTGCTCTACATCCCCGCCTTCGACACACGAAGGATTTTCACTATGCAAGATCCCAATGGATCTCTCCTCGGTGCCGCAACACCTACAAGCCCTCGGACTCCCTAGTCCCGTACACACCGCAAGCTCACCGGCTCTCCGAGGCCGCACCTCAATCAACCGAGTCCGCACCCAAACTCAAAACAATACGGACACACACGTCCGCTTCCTCAAAGTAACAAATGAAGTCTTTGGTGATCATAACACTTTGATCACCTAAAAACAATCTCACTAAAACACTCCTATAGGTAGATATAGCAATGGAAAGCTCAAGTGTTTGTGTGAGAAAACAAGGATGAAAGCTATGGTGAAAGACTCAAGAAATCTCTTTTAACACACTCAAAATAAAACTCCCTTTAGATTGAAAGTATTAGCTCTCTATTTTGTGGAGAAAAACTCTTCTGAAAGAATAGGAAAAACTGGCTCTAAAAGTCTCCAAAATCTTAACCCAAAACAATGACCAAACCCCCAAATTTATAGGCCGTCGACCGCCTGGGTCGACCGACCCACTGGAGCTGAGAGTCTAACTCTCTGTCGGTCGACCCGTACGGTCGGCCGAACTTTTCAGAGAGCAGAGCTCTCTGGAGCGGTCGACCCGTACGGTCGGCCGTCCTCCAGTGCACAAAGGCGTGCACGTTTGTGCACGTCGGTCGACCGAGCCCGGTCGACCAACTTCAGGATTAGTCGACTATAAAGGTAGTAAGTCGACTTATCCGAAGCCTGAAACAGTTTTCTGGGATTAAAAAGTTTGTCTTTTTGGCTTACATAAAATCTCATAAAATACTTAAAATCTACAAAAATAGTTTTACCAATATACTTTGATATACAAACATGCTTGCCCAAAATCAAGGCATGTTATAAAAGATTGGACTATTTTTGTAACTTGGGAATATTGGTTCAAATGAAAACTTGTATTTTTCTAAAACTTGTTTTCCAAACTTTTTCATGATACAAAAACAAGATATTATGAATTCATTAAAGCATAGTATGTATGGATATGATCCACTACACAATTAAGATGAAATATCTATATTTTGGCATTAAGCTCTAAATATGGTTTTGGATAGAAGATATGCATATAAAAAATTCCAAAAACCAAACTTGTATTTTTTCAAAATGAAAAATCTTTTCTAAACTAAAAATTCTTTTATGAAAAGACAATTAAATCAAGAGTGTGTGTGTGATATCTACTTGAGCAATCCACCATTATTCTATCCTTTACATTTTTAACTAAAACAAAAATAAAATCTTATACCTAGACATAAGTCTTCATCTTCTTGAAGTCTTCACTTGAAGCCTTCTCATCTTCTTGACTTGGTCCAAGCTTGATCAAAAAGCTCCTTGGATCACAACGTGCTAGCTCTAAATCTTGACATTTTATCCTTTGTTGAGCTATGCACCTACTAAGATCTTGATAATGCATCTGTCACTAATTAAACACAAGATCATTAGTAATCATAACTTCATGAGTTGATCATCATCAAAACTAGGGTGATAGGCCTTTGGGCCAACAATCTCCCCTTTTTGATGATGACAAAACTCATGAAGTTATATATGCATGGATTAAAGTAAAGCTTCAAAGAAGCTCCCCCTTAACTCATGCATAACAAATAAATAATAGATATGGCAATGAGGCACATGAATATGTATGCAAGTATGGAGATAAAACATGCAACAAGCATAAATCAAAATCTTTTTCTCCTATTTGCAATACAAATATATATATATGCATAAACATAAATCTTACTCAACATGCATATAACTCTCAAATTCTTCTCCCCCTTTTTGTCAATCATCAACAAAGGGGTCAAAGTAAAATCAAATCAAACAAATTTTTCTCCCCCTTTTTGTCAAAAGCAAAGAGATCAAGAAGGGGTAATACAAATCAATCAATAAAAATTTATATGCGATATACATTCATGAAGAGGAAGACGCTAAGTTAGCTTCCCTACACATATGCATTACATGAAGAAGGGATGACAAGCCCTAACTCACATAACACATATTATGTAATGCATAAGAGGAGATGTGAAGCTCCCCCTACACACGTATATCATATAAAGAAGAGTTGTCAAGCTCCTCAATTTATAATATACTCAACATGAATCCATATGTAAGAGAGATGTTAAGCTCTCCTTGCATATAAGAAATACAAATCAAAAATTTTGAATATTTCTTTATCAAAACAAAATTTTGAACTTTTCTCAAGAGACACATTTTGAGATATCAAATCAACATTATTTTTTTATTTTGATATCAATTTTTGAAAACATATTGTATAAGTTTTAAGAATTACCAATTGAAAGATGAATTAAGCTTAGCATATAATAACCTTTGTGCTTTAAACTTGTAAGACAATTTTAACTAAGCACAAATATCACATATATGTATGAAAAGGGAATACCAATAGAAATTGATATAATTTGAATTTTAAGGCATACATACATATAATCAAAATATGAGTATATAAAAATCATATTGATACCAATTGAAAATATCCAATGATACCAATTGAAGAGTAAGCTTATTATATACTCTACCATATGAAGAATTTGCACTAGTTAATATGAAAATGTTTTAAAAACTACTACGGAATCCTTCAAGTAAGGAATAAAGCAAAAATGTCAATTAATCTCAATATTCCTTTAAATCATCACACATTTTTTTATAACAAAATTTATATTTCAAGATGTATGTATGTTTTGATAGCACAATAAGTATACATACATATCTCTTAAACACAATTGAGTCCATATAAATAGATTTGCATTAAAGACAAATGACTCAAGAGGTATACATGTATATCTTAAAGTTTGGCAAAATACACATATACATGAAATGAAAACACATGATCATAAATCAAATCCAAAAAGTGGGAATATAAGTTTAAAAATGTATGTATCATCAAAACCAAGCAATACAAGCACATTTCATGGGTTCAAATAAGCATTCAAGCACAAATATAAATAGATTTATTTGTGGCCCACGATATGTACAAGTATAAATCCTAGTGTTGACAAAAACTAACATATAACTAATATTCAAATTATGAAGCATCAAATTTTGAGAAAAATAAAATCATGTGTCAATCTCAAAAATTATTTGAAGAATAAATAACTAGTATAAATTGTTTTTGGAAAACTAGTTAAAGATCCTTCAAATATATCAAATCTTATGTTTTTCATAAAACATAACTAGGTACACAAAAATTTAAGCACTCATGGTCTATAAGGCTCAAAATGATTTTTAACAAAAGTGTGAGTGTTAAACGATCATGTAAATAGCATTTTATGAAAATAGTCAATGAAGCTCAAAGAGATCATAAGTCACATTTTTAACAAAAATAGGAAAAATCATTTTTCATCAAAACACTAATCTTCATGGTATATGTATGATTAATCCAATCCTAACAATACACATACATATCCCAAACATAAAAGAGTCTATCAAATGTATTTGCATGAAGGCAAGAGACTCACGGGTATACATGTATATTTATTAGATTTGAAAAAAAATACATATACATGAAGTAAAGCATAAAAATAGGTAAAACATGTATAAAAGAGAATCATCAAAACTAGTCTATACATATGCATATAGTGGATACAAATGAGCATGAAGTTCAATTATATATGAATCAATTGTAATTCACTATTCATATATGTATAAATGCAAGTTTGACACATTCTACATCTAAGCTTATAAATACAACATGAAGCACACAAAAATATGAACATGCTATAAGATATATGAAATTAAAAGCATGTACATAAAAAATAGGAGTTTAGAAATTGTTACCAACTCCAAAGCTCCAAATATGGTGGTTGTCCCACCAAAGCTCCTTGATAGTGATGCATCCCAAAAGTATGTTCATCATGTCCAAGTGCATCCACTATCAAGGCACCAATCCTCTCACGTCTTGTGAGAGCCCTCACCTACATCAAAAGCAAAAGGTGGGGGTTTTGGTACCCATATTTTCTTAGGTCCTTTGGGGTTAGTCTTGTAAGGAACCCAAACATTTTTATTATTAGCAAAATTTAGAGAATTAATATTATCATAACAAAACTTTACTAAATGGCCTTTGCGGCCACAATGTGTATATACGTACACCTTAGTATGCTTATGTGAGTGTGTATGATCATGGTGTGCAACATAAGCATGATGATGTGCATGAAAGGATGGAGTTTGTTTCTTTGAAAACAAAGACTCCAATTTAGTATGATTGAATGCACATGTGCTCAAATTTGAGCTCAAACTATCTATTTTATTTTTCAACATATTTATCTCATTAGTGGTGGCATGTAAAGCATGATGAGATATATGATCATTTTTCTTTTTCTTTTGTGAAACAAAATCTTTTTCTTTTTCACAAATTTTTCTTTTCAAAGATTTATTTTCTTGAAAAACATCTACCTTTTGTTTTTTCCACCAAATCAATCTTATTTTTCAAAATAGTGTTCCCTTCACATAAATCATTCAATTTTAACATGAGGGAAACATTTTTATTTTTCAAAAACTCATTCTCTTTTTCTAAGCATGCAATATTAGATTTAAATGAATCTTGTTCAATATGCATGCAAGCAATGTTCTTTTTCAAATTTTTATTTTCTTTCTTTATCATGTCATATTTTTCAAGCAATAGATGACAAAAAGTAGAAAGCTCTTCATATGACATGTTAACATCCTCATCCTCGGATTCGGTAGTTACCTCAAGGGGGTTATCCCCTTGGACCATGTAGCACTTGTTGGATGTGTCGCTTCCAACATCCGAGTCACTCCCCGCATAGTATAGATCTTTTTCGCCGAGGGAGGTGATGATGTTCCATACTACAAAAGCCGAGTCAATGTTAGCAACCCTAAATAAGTAATCATCATTTAGGGTACTTTTCAAAGCATGTAGGGCTTTTGCATTAGCCTCAAAATTCTTACCATCTAAACAATATGCATTATTAGTTGTGGCAAGATAAACATGAATGCCTAAGGCCTTGAGGTACAATGACATCTTAACCTTCCAAATTTGGATGTTAAGAATGTCAAAGGTGGGTGGTGACATGAAGTCCATGGTGTGTGTACAAAATATTGTGATTAGCCTAAAATGAGGATCTTTAACTCTAGGTTGCTAGACCCAATATCAAGAGCACTAGCTCTGATACCAATTGTAAGTTCACCTAGAGGGGGGGTGAATAGGTGATGGCTAATCTAATGGTCACTTAATGCCTAATAATGCGGAAGCTAAAAACAATTATGACCTAATTAAACTTCTTACACTAAACACCACGTATAACCAAAGAGTATTGCCGAATTCCCCGTGAAGGGCTCTGGACAAACTCCTCTAGATTCCCCTTGAATGGGTTGAGGTGCCGCGTTGGCTCTCTTGGTTAAATACAAGTGTTAGCAAACAACCCAAGCAAGTATATCAATTAAGCACAAATGAATATATCAAGCATATAAAGATAGACAATAATTGAATGCAAGATATAAACAAGGGAGAGAGAGAGAGAGAGAAATGGCAATCGCAAACACAAAGGTATGTTTCGAGGTTCGAGCACACTTGCTCTACATCCCCGCCTTCGACACACGAAGGATTTCCACTATGCAAGATCCCAATGGATCTCTCCTCGGTGCCGCAACACCTACAAGCCCTCGGACTCCCTAGTCCCGTACACACCGCAAGCCCACCGGCTCGCCGAGGCCGCACCTCAATCAACCGAGTCCGCACCCGAGCTCAAAACAATACGGACACACACGTCCGCTTCCTCAAAGTAACAAATGAAGTCTTTGGTGATCACAACACTTTGATCACCTAAAAACAATCTCACTACAACACTCCTATAGGTAGATATAGCAATGGAAAGCTCAAGTGTTTGTGTGAGAAAACAAGGATGAAAGCTATGGTGAAAGACTCAAGAAATCTCTTTTAACACACTCAAAATAAAACTCGCTTTAGATTGGAAGTATTAGCTCTCTATTTTGTGGAGAAAAACTCTTCTGAAAGAATAGGAAAAACTGGCTCTAAAAGTCTCCAAAATCTTAACCCAAAACAATGACCAAACCCCCAAATTTATAGGCCAGAAAAATATAGCCGTTGGGGTCTGTCAGAGCTGCCGGTCGACCCGTGCGGTCAACTGCCAACGGTCAGAAATCCGACCGTTGGAGCCACGGTCGATCGCCTGGGTCGACCGACCCACTGGAGCTGAGAGTCTAACTCTCTGTCTGTCGACCCGTACGGTCGGCCGAACTTTCTAGAGAGCAGAGCTCTCTGGAGCGGTCGACCCGTACGGTCGGCCGTCCTCCAGTGCACAAAGGCGTGTACGTTTGTGCACGTCGGTCGACCGAGCCCGGTCGACCGACTTCAGGATTAGTCGACTATAAAGGTAGTAAGTCGACTTATCCGAAGCCTGAAACAGTTTTCTGGGATTAAAAAGTTTGTCTTTTTGGCTTACATAAAATCCCATAAAATACTTAAAAATCTACAAAAATAGTTTTACCAATATACTTTGATATACAAACATGCTTGCCCAAAATCAAGGCATGTTATAAAAGATTGGACTATTTTTGTAACTTGGAAATATTGGTTCAAATGAAAACTTGTATTTTTCTAAAACTTGTTTTCCAAACTTCTTCATGATACAAAAACAAGATATTATGAATTCATTAAAGCATAGTGTGTATGGATATGATCCACTACACAATTAAGATGAAATATCTATGTTTTTGGCATTAAGCTCTAAATATGGTTTTGGATAAAAGATATGCATATAAGAAATTCCAAAAACCAAACTTGTATTTTTCAAAATGAAAAATCTTTTCTAAACTAAAAAATCTTTTATGAAAAGACAATTAAATCAAGAGTGTGTGTGATATCTACTTGAGCAATCCACCACTATTCTATCCTTTACATTTTTAACTAAAACAAAAACAAAATCTTATACCTAGACACAAGTCTTCATCTTCTTGAAGTCTTCACTTGAAGCCTTCTCATCTTCTTGACTTGGTCCAAGCTTGATCAAAAAGCTCTTTGGATCACAACGTGCTAGCTCCAAATCTTGACATTTTATCCTTTATTGAGTTATGCACCTACTAAGATCTTGATAATGCATCTGTTACTAATTAAACACAAGATCATTAGTAATCATAACTTCATGAGTTGATCATCATCAAAACTAGGGTGATAGGCCTTTGTGCAAACAGTCTCCACTTACACAGACGCCAAATTGGTTTGAACTGGTTCTTTGGTATATGAAACTAATTATTCATTATGAATTTGATTTTTCTCTCTTTCTTTGGGATATGATAATAATTATTCTTTTATGTGCTTGATTAGTTTTCTTTGTTAAGATCTTAATTGTGTGCTCTATATAATATTTTTTATCTTTATCCTTTGGAAATTTCTTGATCCGCTACTGGACACGGGACCTAAAATTAAGGTTGCTTACGACGCAAACTCCAGAATCGTAAGGGATACTTGCAGTTCAATGGATCATATAGTAACACACATTCCATCGGACACTAATAAATGTGGTTGTTGTGCATTGCATTATAAATGTCACTCTTTTAATTTACAAACCCTTGGAATTTGATGAAAGGGACTCGGAACAACTTTGTTCAATGGCGCGCGTGAGCGAAAGAAGGGCTCGAGTGCCTTCACAGAGAGAGAGAGAGACGCACCTGCCGCAGGATTTTGAGTTACCGGCACGTGTACCATATGTGCGTGACAATCGGTTGTTGGCTTGATTCCGTGAGACCGTTGACTTTTCCACGTAGATCAGGCCGAGAAAAGGCTGGTCGCATGTCTCCGTCTCGTTTTGTTTGAGGTGTTGACACTGACATGTTGTTATCACTGAATCATTGAATTACTTCAAAATAATACGCAGCTATATTTAAAGGAAGTTGAGAAGAAACTTTGCCCCAAGAAAAAGTAGTAGAAAAGAAATACAAAGAAAAAGCAGTAGAAGAGAAATAGAATTGGAAATATATTGACATTTAGTTTGAGAAAATTGCTTTAGGTCTCCAGAAAAATTGGCTTGTCTCAAAAACTCGCTGGGAAAAAAATAGTGTTAAAAAATTTCCCAATACATTATTTAATTAATCTAAGTCTCCGTGTACGTATTGCATAAGCATTTGGGTCTTCAGCGCTATTGAAAAGAGCAAAATGCCCTCTGGCGTGGTGTGTTCTGCACAGTTCTAAGTAAAAAACCTTTGTGCGACGTCATTATTATAATATTTTTATTTTTCAAAGAGTTTTTGACACAAGTTGATCTCTTTTGAGAACTTATAAATCCTTTTTCCTACAAAATATTTAAAATCTGAAGAATCCACTTTGACCAGGCCGTCTAGAGTATACATATATAGCATCACTAAATGATTTAACTTTCATGAGAACCTTGCAAGTTACAACCTTGAACAATTTGTCATATACAATAACAAAAATGAAACAATAATTAATAAAAGTATACATAAACATTTGGGTAAAGACAGAGAAAATCTTAAAGAGTAGCAGTGAAAGGAACTCGTGTGGCCGGAATCCAATTGTCACCCATCAAGAAATTCCCCACAGTAAACTCCCCGGCCTCGGATGCACTATTTATGACACGATAGCCAGGCCACTTCACCCGTTCACTGGTGCCGGCCCCTGACCCAGTGTTCATGTACTCTCCATAATACAAACTGCTCAGTGCAAAGTTGCCGCTCCATTGGAGCCACCCTGCTGGATCAATTAAGCTACCAAGTGATGTCTTCATCACCACCGTCCTCGAGTACGCCTTCCATGGCCGACCCAGATAGGTCTTGAACGAGCCTTGCACCGGTTCAAGGTCTGATGCGGGTGAGATTACTGAATTGTGGATCACAATGCCCGTGTTCTCATTTGGGTCCTTCCATCCTTGGGCCGTCACGGTGTTCTTCTGATTGCTCATCGGTTTTCGGACGTAGATGTTACAGTTCTGGAGCACGGTTACTGCATCACCGAAAATGAAGTCGACGGTGCCATAAATATCACAGTTACGGTAGAACTGGCGCTGAGAGTAGACGTAGAGTGTATCTTGATAGCCCTTGAAGCTACACTGGTAGAAGATTGAGAGGTCTGACCCTGATCGCAGAGCAACAGCCTGGTGCTTTTGTGGCCCTGCTGTGTTTTCAAAGGTCATGTCTTGCGCGATGAAACCCTCACCGGTTACAGCTGCGTACAGATAATTGAAGCAATTAGTTAATAGTCTCTGTTCATGAGTTAACTTTTGTTTTGTTAATGTAAAATTCTTGCAGAATGATACTTGGCATGGTTGAAACTGAATTTTTCATCGAATAGATAAAAATATCATTTGGAAACGGACTGATACTTTTCATGCAGTGAAAGAGATATGCATCAATATATTAACTGAAGCACTTTGAAGTTGCGCGCAACTGAATGCGATATTTAGACTTCTTAAGATGGTTAACAAGATTACGTTACTGACTAAAAATATTGTAAGAAGGTCAACAAGAAATAATCAATTAAACTAAGCATATGAACATTAACGAACAATGGATAAGAACTCACCGAAGGTGGCTGAACGGAAAGTCGTCGAACCATCTTGAACGTTCTTGTTGCCAGTGACAATAGTCTTATCGATGCCGTCACCAACAATCATTAGATTCTTCATCGACTTTGTGACCTCAACATTCTCCTTGTATGTTCCAGCTTTCACATAGATAACGAATCTTGAAGTACTTCCTTTCCTCAGCTTTGCAGAAGCTGCAACAGCTTCGGAGATGGTCTTGTAATTTCCTGAACCATCTTGAGCCACCACGAGATTAGCATTAACGACGCTCCGCGATTGAAGAAGTTTCCGATCAGCAACCGAAACCCATTCTGGAAAGCCACCAGAAAGCAATCTGCGATTTCCTCTGGAGCTAACTGGGGGAGCCATTGCCTTGTTGATGGCAAGTGAATTGCTCACAGACTCAGATATGTTGTTGGCCGAGAAAGGTGAGAATTGATAGTTGGAGACCAAATTGAGCTCGTCAAACCCATTTCGGCACGTTTCTTGGTTGGCAATGGCTGCACTAAGCCAGGTCTGAGCATCTTCGCTGGATGAAGATGCCGACATGGAGCGGTTTAGCTGTTGAACGGTGTCCTGATAGAGCTCCAAGCAATCAGCCCATGCAGCCTAGGTTCATGGTTGATGCAAGGGTATAAGCACGAAGAGCTCGGTCCATGGTGGCTCTAACGATCAAGTCGCGCAAACTGACCCGGGACTTGTCCTGAACAAATTGGGCGTTGGGGGTGGGTATCATGGAGCTGCATACTTGAGGGTAGGGTGTTTGGCTACATGATAGTATAGGTTCACTTGTTGCAATATTGAGAAGCAAGAGAAGAGAGAGAGAAAGGAAATGCACTAGAAACTTTGCCATGTTTGGTAGCTAATTTACTAGCAAACTTTTGAGTTGGATAATGGATTGAAAGGAGAGGGAATGGCTCAGTTTATATAGGACTTGAGAGAAACAAGTGGCACATTTTTCTCGTAGCTGTCTAAATTTGAACGCGATTTTGTCATCCGCGTTTATAAATTTTGGCTGTTAGGTGGTTTTTGAAAGTTTTTTGTTCAAGGTCAGCGGGAATAATTAAGTAGAAGCGTCAGGGTTTTGATTTGTAAAATTAAATAGATTATGTAAGCCAAAGCAATAAGCTTTATGCACAATATAACAAAAGATCAAAAGGTCACCGAAAATTAATCCACACTCCTTGAACTTATCTGTTGTTTAGTAGCGTACGTGGACCCTATGAGGAATACTATGTAATCAAACTGTTGGAAGCCAGAGACTAAAGATGACATAAATTATTCACTTCTTTAATAATTAGTTAATCCCAATACATGATTAGTCCCCGTATTATTACATATAGACAGTCATTTCTCTTAATTAGTTAACCACTAAAGACATAAATTGACAAGTGTAGTGTTCAATTAGAAGCAAGAGTAAATTGGTAATTTTTTTTTTTTTGATTTTCTCTTTTTTTAAGAACATGTATACGAGTAGGTTTCCTAAGATTCTACGTAACTAAAGACTTTTTGGATGACATAATGCTGACCATTTAGCTGAACAACAAAATGCGACACGTTTGGGTCGTGTGAACTACTGAATTAAAGTCACCTCTTCTTTGAATTTAAGGAACTTGCATGTTTTTCTTGAAAATAGGGAACATTCTCAGATCATTACTTGGTGCGTGTCATTTCATTTGTACTGAGAAATAAATGTGTAGATGTCTTGAGGTAGATGTTAATTTTTTGAGAAAGGACTTAGTAAGCGTATCTTATTGTGATAGGCACCATCAAACAATAAAAGTAACTGCGAAAGCATCGAGAGATCTATCGTAGCAAGCATATCTATCTCTTCGAAACTCAATTAATTATGGAGAATAAGTTGAAGACCTATTCTAGTTAAATATTCATTACATCGCTACGAGTTCTAGAAATCAAAATTTGTTTATTGTCCTTGCTTGTTTCTTTACAGATCAAATAGGAACAAAATGAACAATCAAAATCTAAATAGTAAATTGATTAATATTTAAACAGTTCAGAATATTTGACACCAACCAAATATTACTGTGAAAGGATTTGTAGGTTAATAGGTCATGACCAAATAACCGATCAGGAATTTATATTGCAAAATCATAGATCTAATTATGTTATAGTTTTAGCCATATAATTTGCCCACGGTAGTATCTTTTGGAAGAGTCTATTACTGTGTGGTTGATGCATATGCAAGTGACTTCAAAATACTTGGTTTAGATTTTAGCACTTTTAGATGCTTTAGGTCAACTTCAGTAGATTTGATCTTCCAAGTTGAATGTCGTAACATTAAATTTGATTGAGAAATATTTGACCTGAAAGTTCTTTTCAAAGCATTCATTAATTCTAATCTAAATATTTTAAATTTAAGAAATATATATCATTTGTTACCTAATTATAGAAAATACTTGTTTTGAAAATACGGTTCTATTTTCTAAAATATTTTTGTGTGAAATATTGTCATATATCAAAATTGATAGAAGCTAACAAGTAAAGACAAAAAAATTAGCGTCAAAACCTATCAACTTAAGCATTTGAATCAAAATATATTTCACCTTGAGTACATCCCCCGATCTTAAACCCCCGGAGGCTCGAGTACTATTGCTAATATGCCCTCAGTCATCCTCAATCATCACTTGCGACGCAATCTCGTGACATGATATTTGAAAAAGTCACTAACCAATAGAAGCAGTTATACTGTGGTGCTGTTTGTTTCCCCGCAAAAGTGATGTTTGTTTCGTCTTTTAAAAGCCTGTCATTTGTAAATGACTTACAACATAATTATAGTTACGGCGTTTGTTTGGACTATAATTCGTAAAAGACTTACGCAACTCAACTATCACTTACTTCCAACCCAATTAACACTCACTTACAGCCCAGTTACAGTTAATTTTATGGTTATATAAATTTGTATTATTTTTTTATGTTAATATTAAATTTTTTTAATATTTAACATTTTTAATATTTATTTGCAATATTAAAACTTTTTAAATCATCAAATAGTTAATTTTGTGGTTAACTTTTTCACTTACGATTTACACATTACGATAATCAAATACCGTAAAATACAATACTTTACCACTTACAACTTTATATTACAACCCAAACACTGTAAACTTACATGCATGTAACTCATTACAACTGTAAAAAATTTTACCAATTACGACTTACGAATTACGACTAATTACGACAACTAAACAGACCTTATGATCAATACTTTGACATGACATGACAGGACTTGATCCAATTCAAGAAAATACGCATGCATGCATGCATGCATGCTGCATTCAACACAGCGTTGGTTCAGGTTGACCAATCAGCACCGGCTAGGTTCCACGCGCACGAACAATTAGCTCTGTGATCAGAATACGGTCAAGACACGGGTGTGTCAATATCCTTGGCCTACTTTCGAAGTACCAAAGTGCTCTCTCTTTTCGTACGTACGCGCCCGATCATTCACCCAGTTAACTTCATGCCGTCACTCTCTGCGTTCACTGATTCTGGTCAGGGTTGTTAGAACACAGATTGAAAGATAAATGTCCGTTTACCAACACGAAGTTCAAACTTAAATCAATACGGCTTCTCAGAAAACGGAACGAGAGCAGCAGTCAACGCTAGCTAGGTTTTTTGTTTTTTCGATAAACACGTGCAACATAACTGGCACGATGAGTCGTTTGCTTGTTGTCCCTTAACTGCTAAAAAAATAAAAAATAATTATTAATTCTAAGGTGACAATTATAGGAGTAAGTATCACAAGAGACATATATCACTGCAGTCGCTTAATTGCTTCTAAAGAGCAAAATTAAATATGATACTTGTTTTCAACTCTTTCTTTAAGGATAAAACAAGATCAAAAATGGTCCGGTCTGAAATAAATTAAAAAGAGGAAGGACAGCAAAGAAAAAAACAACCAAGTAAAATAATCTCTCACCAAGCAAGTTTGAGAGAGAAGGGAAGAAAGAATATAATAAAGTACAAAAAAAATTTACGCTAGAAATCGGAGTAGAAGATGACCCGATGAGAAACATTCTCTGGAGAATATTGTTTTTTGATTAAAAATTCGAGAGTTGCGCTCAATTCTTATAGACCACACTACATCCTGAACACGAGGGTCTCAACTCTTTCAAAACATGCTCCGAATTGATGATATCCGTTAATCATCTCACAATTCCCGAATTGAAGTGGGCCAAGAAGGAAGAATCAGACCGGGCCTTAAATATTTGTTGTGTCTAATCTAACCGAAGAGTCATTCTCTATTAGCCCCTCCTTGACATTTTTGTTGTAGTGTTTAATGTTTAGATTTGTTCGATGGTGGCCTCTAAGTGAAATATTTATTGAGCTGTTTGGTTAGAAGTGAGGAAGTGAAGAATTAGTAATAGTTTTCTTTAGAATTTGAGAGTTGATTAGTAAGTTTTTCAGTATTTGAATGTTGTTGAGAAGTGTGATTTGAAAAATGTTATGTCTCTTTCCGATGTTTGGATGGTAATGCGGAAGTGGAAGTGAAAAAGTTGACCGCAAAGTTGACCGCAAAATAATATTAAAATAAAAATTAATTAATAAAATAAAAATTGGGCCGTAATTTAGAATGCAAGTGAGATTTATATGATCACAAAATTAACTGTTTTGTGTTACAACTTATTACAAATGAGATTTACATGACCACAATACTAACCGTAAAGTCTTGAAAGTGAGGAAATGGTTGTGTAAAAGAGAAAAGAAAAAAAAATTCTAATTTTTTTTCAGTGTTTAAATAATAAAAAAAATGAAAAATGACACTTCCACGTTCCCCTGTTTCCGCCCACTTTTGAATCCATACATCCCCCAAGTGTTGCTGTCAGCGTAGACTTATTCAGAGTCCCTGGCCATCTCTAATTCACATTTTGTTTTGACTTATTTTTAAAAAATTGAGAAATGTAGTAAAGGCAGGTACAAATTGACAAAGACCGTTAACTTTGGATGCGATGAGTTCTGAGAAGTCTAATAAATCGCATGCAATTATTCAATGTCTCAGTAGAATAACTATTTATCCATACCAGAGTTTAATGATAATGTACGTTTTTCGAGGAAAAAGAAATTTTGAAAATTTGTTGATGCATAATGAAGGAGATTGAATACTTGAGAACAAATAATTTTTAGTAGCGTCCTGGTAACCAGCATTTGATCAATCATAAGATTTTTATTTGGATCATAATCTATGAAGCAGTGAATAGATCTTCAGTTATCCAAATTTGATACAGTAAAAGGTGTCTTGTGTTACTTGAAGACTTCACATTATGCACTTCAATATTAAATAGATATGGATAACAGAGCATCCAAGCAGAAGTGGTTGTGCTCATATGAGAGATATACATGACCAGATTGAGTTGATGGAACCTTAAAATATTCAAGACGCTACTCAGTTCTTTAGGTTCCACAAGCTAAAATATAAATTCGGACAAGCTTAAAGAATAATGTAAAATTTCAGTTAACAACATTCTTCAACACTTAGCATTCAACATTTATCGTCTATAAAAATAAACTCCCAGTATTTCTATTCAGAATTCGACATTCGAATATAACTAATTTTCTAATTCAGTAACAGCAATTCAACAATTCTGCTTGTATATAATAACAGCTCAACAAATTGGTGATACCAATTTGAGCAAGACTTGGTTTATTTTGATCCTCACAAGGAGGGGACTACTATTGTAACTTTTCTGGAGTTAATCAACCTTTTCTTTGGCTAATCGGAGCTAATCAGCTTGCAATTCACATTAGGAGCTACACCTCATCTAGTAGTACTAAAGCAGTCCCATATGTTCCGTACAATTAGTATTTTCTATCAAACAACAACACACACACACACACGTGACAAAGATGTACTTTAAATTTCACGTAAGGTCTGTTTGGTTGTCGTAATTGGTCGTAATTCGTAAATCGTAATTGATAATTTTTTTTACAGTTATAAATGAGTTACATGCATGTAAGTTTTACGGTATTTGATTGGTAATATAAAGTTATAAATGGAAAGTGAATTGTATTTTACGGTTTTTGATTGTCGTAATGTGTAAATCGTAAGTGAAAAAATTGACCACGAAATTAACTATTTGGTGATTTAAAAATTTTTAAATTTTAAATATTAAAAAAATTAATATTAACATAAAAAATGATACAAATTTACATGGCCACAAAATTAACTGTAAGTGGGCTGTAAGTGAGTGATAATTGGGTTGCAAGTGAGTGATACTTGAGTTGCGTAAGTCTTTACGAATTACGGTCCAAACAAACGTCGTAGTTGTAATTGAGTTGTAAGTCATTTACGAATTACAGCTTTTTACGACTTTTACGTCCAAACAAACAGCCCTAAAAGGAACACGGTCAGTCGGCGTATGAAAACTCTAATCTCTCTATTAACTTTTTAAAATGTGATTGCATATTATGACCTTCATGTCTCAGAAAACAAATACATATAAAAATCACGCAGTTTGGAGTACATTTAATCATGTATCTAATGGTTGAGAATTTAACAATTTTTCAACTATAGAACAAATGGATCCATTACATCAATGATTAAAACGAACTTCAATTCACGTGATTATTTATACGTATAAGTCTTAGGGCAAGAAAATTATGATATGCGGTCAAATCATGAAAAATAATAAGGAGATTAGAGTTTTGATGCGTCATCTGATGGAGTTTTGTTAAATGAGATATGGAATACGTATTCCTCACTCTTTCTCTACGCGCACACACGCAGAGAGAGAGAGAGAGAGAGAGAGAGAGAGAGAGACTTGCGTCCTTTGGGAAACATATGGAGATGACTCATTCCCTTTAAAATTCAAAGTTTGGTCATTCAATTTGAAGAGCCAATCCATTGGAGTTGACCTACATTGTTAAGAGTAGTTAAAAAAAAATTCAAGTGTTTTGAATATTTTTTACTTATTTATCAACTAGACGCAAAAATGAACGGCCAAAATAGTGAATAGGTTAGTTTAACAATGTAGAATATTTGAAGCCTCACAAAAGTTGGTGTGTGACAAGTTTTAAACGTTTAGATCATGATCAAATGGTCGGATCGAGAATTTGTATGCATAAAGTCATATATCTAAGTAATATGCTACTTTCAGCCATCTATTTTATCCATACATGATGCATGGAAAAAATCTACAAAACACTTGATTTTTATTTTTTAATTACTTTAAATAATGTAGATCAACTTATATTTGAATATCCTGCATTGAATTTGAGTGGAAAGAATTCATGCCCAAATCCTTTTCGAAAGTAGTCAAGTCTCTCCCCTCTCTCTCTCTCTCTCTCTCTCTTCTCTCTCTCTCTCTATATATATATATATATATATATATATATATATATATATATATATATATATATATATAAAAAGAGAGAGAAAGAGAGAGATAAACTTGTGTCCTTCCAAAAGGATTTGAGCCTGAATCCTTCCCACTAAAATACTAACATCCGACATTCGAATACAAGATCTACTTTGTTAAAATTGATTTATATTATATCAAGTATCTATAAACCAAAAATCAAGTGTTTTGAATATTTTTTGCCTATGCATCAAGTAGGGGAAAAAACGGACGGCCTAAATAGTGAATTTGGTTAGTTTAACGGTGTAGAATATTTGAAACCTAACAAAAATTAGTTTGTAGGGGTTTTTAAATGTTTAGGTCATAATCAAATGGCCGGATCAAGAATTTGTTTGTCTAAAAACATAGATCTAACCAACTCAGTACTTTCGGTCGTCCATTTGCGTCGCTTGATGGATGGGCAAAAAGAATTCAAAACACTTGATTCTTGATTTATAGATACTTGAAATAATTTAGATCAACTGCAACAGAGTGGATCTTGTATTCGAATGTCGGAGGGTTGTATTTGAGTTGGAAGGATTCGGGCTCAAATTCTTTTGGAATGACACAAGTCTATATATATATATATATATATATATATATATATATATATATATATATATATATATATATATATTAATATATTATATATAATAACATAAGAAGATACACCTAAGAAACCACACCGAGAAAGGAGAAGGGTCGTTGGTCGTTGTTTAAGAAAGTTGAGCCGATCGGGTGTCTTCAGTCAAGCGATAATACAGAGAAAGAACAAAACGAAGTGAGAGGCCAGGGGACAAGGGAAAATAGTTGAGTTGATAAGGCTCGACGATCGAGAGAAGAAAAGTGAAATAACAATTTGCCCAAAAAAGATGCAACGCTATGGATACTATGACCAATCATCATCAAAAAAATGAAATCACCAAGAGGGGGTGAATAGATGATATGCTAATCAAATATGAAAATTAAAACTTAATTGACAATCCAACTCAACAACAAAAAAATGAGTCGTATACCTAGTGAAAAGTTCTAAACTTCTCCTCATGATTCGTCTTAAAATAAGAGTTGAGGTGCATAATTACTTTCTTAGTTTTAAACAAGTGCAAGCATATAAACAATATCATGCATATAATGATAAGCAAGTACAAGATATAAATAAGAATGAGTAGAGTTAAGTTGAGAAAGAAAATTGAGCAATTGTAAACATGAAAGATTTATTTCGAGGTTCGAACAACTTGCTCTACGTCCGCACCTTCACTGCAATAAAGGATTTCTACTAAGGATGATCCCGCAACACCTACAAGCTTCCTCACTCGTTCCCGCAAGAACTCCAATACACATGCCCGCAAGCTCAATCAAGGTTGCAACCTCCAAACACTCAATACAATAATTTGTAACACTTGATGATCAACTTGATCACGAACAAAAACTCTCACAAGACAAATATCCCTATGGAATAAATTTAGAGATAAATGGCTCAAGCTTGTATGAGAAAACAGAGATGATTGAAAGTTGAAAAACTTTTGTAAACTGAAAAACAAAGATATAAAATTAATAGCTCTTGGAAAACTTAGCCAAAACTTATTGATAAACACTCTCTAATCACTCGTATATATCGGAGTATGATAGAGACCAAAACTCAGCAAGTTCAGTAATGAAAAAAATATTGAAAACATGAAATAACTATTAGAAATGAATTTGGACGGGTTCCACAAGAAAATAGTCATTAGGAGACAAAATAATAAAGTTGACTGCCTGACTGTCGACAGTAAACTCATGTCTGTCGATAGGCATTGCTCAACGGTCACATTTTTCAAAAAAATACATAATACCTATCCACAGTCAAGTGTGGTTGTCGACACACTGAGACAAATTAAGTCTCTGGTAAACTGGCTGTCGACAAATGAGCTCAGGCTCAATTCTGTTGAACTCCCTGTGAACAGCTATTGGAGGTTGTCGATAGCTGAGTTGCACTCAGCCTTTTGCACGTCAGTATCAGCAGTCAATAACTACTCTCTATTGTCCACTGCCCTGGTACACTGGACTGTTAAAATAATATTTTTGAAATATTTTCAAAAATTAAAATAAATAAGTATAAAATATATAAAATAAGTTTTTCCAAAATATGTATAAAACAAAAACAAGTTATTAAAACTCTTTTGAAACTTTAATATGTATGGACAAATCCAATACATATATAAACCGATATAAACTTATTTTTGTGATTTTCTTTTCATAAAATCAATTTTTTAATAAAATCAAAACTTTAAAACTTTTGATTATGAAAACCAATATCAAACTTTGGTTTGTGTGTAAGCTTGAGCAATCAAATATACTCTATTCTTTACAAAACTTCTAAATACTTACAGACTCTTTTATAAACTTTAAGTCATCTTCTAAATCTTGAGCTTCTTCTTCATTTTGACTTGATTCAAACATGATTCAAGTGAGTTAGACTCCTCTTTGAGTACTTTATGTATCATTTATGCTTGAGCTCCTGAATTAACCTGTGTTAGCTTCAAAACTTGAATTCGAATCTTTTGAAGAAGCTAAACACTAATCTATGATCTTGATTAAACCTGAAACTTATATAACACAAAATCATTTGTAACTATAACTATATGAGTTAAATCATTATCAAAGGTAGAGTGATAGGCCTCTGGGCCTACAGAAAAAGGATAGCCACCCATATCCATGATCTAAACTCTTGATTATGATTTACATGTTCTAAAACTCATATATACCAAAATTCATATGAACTGAAAACTTTCTATCCTACAAATCAAGCAAATAAAAAAATTGGTTTTTAAGACTACTACAGAGCATCCATTTTTAGATCATGAGATGGAGGGGTAAAAAGTTTCAATTCACATAAAATTTGATCCATGTGAGTTTTAGAATATGTAGATCATAATCAATGATTTGGATTATTGATATGGATGAGTTATGGTGTATTTCATAGATGTATGTAAACTTTATGTTACACCTTATGTATATTAAAATATTTCCCATATGTGTGTACGTGTGGTAAAGTGTTCCTACTGTGCCTTCTTAGATAGTATCTAAGAAGATAGCTCTAAAATCTTACTATGGACCATCTTTTAAGGACGGTGCACTTTTTCATCTTAATTTACATGTCTTAAGATGATTGTGTATAAATTTTCATTCACTTTTGAAACTTTTTAAGTATGTATCAAGTAACAAAACGAACGGTTTTCAATAATTATTCAAATTACAGGATTTTTTATACACAATCATATTATGACATGCACAACAATATGGAAGAAGCAGACCATCCATAAAGGTGGTCCATAGTGAATTTTTAAACTGCCTTCTAAGATAGTTATCTAAGGAGACACACTAGGAGCACTTTACACATACACTACATAGTCTCAATAATTGAAACTATAAGTTTCATTTTCTGCCTTTATTAAGGGATTGCTCTATTAGTGCTAAGACCACAGTTTCTTACAGATAAGACAGATTTAATAATGCACTTGTTAAAAGTGAGTGGCAGATTAGAATTAGAGTTGGGGTGAAAATGCTCTATAGTTGGGGTAAATGACTTCACTAAAAGTTTTTTTTGTGAAGGAGTAGTAGCTTGGTATTTTCAACTACTATCTTAGATGATGATGATGTTGCTTGGGTATTACTGGCAACTGAAGCAATCTCCACGAAGAAATCTTCATTGGCGAGAGCATTAAATGTATTAATAGTGGAACTATTCGTTGTTGGCCCAAAGGCCCATCACTCTAATTTTGATGATGATTAACTCATGTAATTGTAGTATTAATGATCTTATATTTATTTAGTCTCAAATATCTGATCAAGATCTTAGTAAGTGTTTAGCTTCAACAAAGAATTTGAAGTCAAGCTTTGAAGCTAGCACGTGTTGATTCAAAAGCTCGCGCATCAAGATCGCATCAAGTATTCAAGAGGAGTCTAGCTCGTGGATCAAGGTTTGGAGCAAGTCAAGAAGGAGAAGAAGATTTTCAAGAAGACTTGAGTCTACTTTTGTAAGTGTTAAGATTTTATTTTAAGACAAAATGTAAAGATAGACTAGTAGTGGATTGCTCAAGCTCATACTTACATACACACAAAATTTATATATGTTTTCGTAAAATAGTTTTTGATTTCAAAAAAATAACATTTTGATTTTTGAGCTTCAAAATATACATCTTTATTTTTTATGATTAGAGTTCATCAAAACAAGTTTATATGATTTATATGTGTTTTGGATTTCATCCGTACACATTGTTGAATCAAAAGTTTAGAAAAACGTATTTAGTGATTCTATATCATATGTTTGAGTTTTGTATTTATCAAAACTTATTTTAGAGCTTATTGTCAAAAATATAGATATTTCATCTTATATGTGTATTGCACCATATCCATACATACTAAGCTTCAAAAGTGTTTAAAATATCTTATTTTTGTATTTGGAGAAGTTTTGAAAAAAATCATTTTTCAAATTAAAGATTGATTTTGAAAAATACGGATTTTTATTTAAGGCAAAATTTCTATATCACAAAAATGGTTCAAAAAATTTGTAATATATGTAGATTTTTAGTCACACATATTTCTACTTCAAAGTATTTCAAAGAACTTATTTTTGTAGATTTTATGTGATTTTATGGGATTTTATTTCAATTAAAAAGACCAAGTTTTTATACTAAAAGTTTGCTGACCAGGCCTTCTGGCGGTCAAACGACCGATCGACCGAGCCAGAAGTCGGTCGGTCGAGCGGTCGACCGATGTGCACAAAACGTGCACAGCAGTTTGGATTGAGGGCCGGTCGATCGGGCGGTCGACCGCTATGGCTCCAATCGACCGACCGGTCGACCGTCCAGAGAGCTTTGCTCTCTGCATCTGGCCTCGATCGACCGAGACCGGTAGGTCAAAGCCCAGGCACGATCGACCGGGCGGTCGACCGACAGGCTGTAACGGTCAACAATATGACCGTTGGCCAGTCGACCGACAACAGATTTTTCTGCTGAGTTAGTTATCAATAGCTAGTTTTTGATCCCCTATAAAATGGGGTTCCCTTGGCCTGTTTTACTAAAGATTTCAAGAGAGTTTTAAAGCCAGTTTTTTTACCTCTCTTAGGTTTTCCTCTACTTATTTTAGAGCAAATACTTCCATATCAAAAGGAAAGTTTTTAAGAGTGTTTTTCTAAGGAGATTTCTTTAGTTTTCCACTACTCTTTCTAGTTTTTCTCACACAAATTTGAGCTTTCTATTGCTATATCAATCCCCCTAGGATCTTTGTTGTGAGAGTGTTTTTAGGTGATCCAAGTGTAGAGTGTTCATTCTTGTATTTGAGGAGGCGAACTTGCGGTTCGTATTTGTGACGAGTTCTTGTGGGAGCTCGGTATAGAGGTGCGGCCTCGGCAAGCTAGTGTGCTTGCGTATGTTGTCCTTACTAGAACAAGTGAGGAACTTGCGGGTCCGAGTTCTAGTGTGAAATCGCTGTAGGTGTTGCGACACTGAGTGATCCAGTGAGATCAATTTTAGTGATAATCCTTCATAGTGTTGAAGGTGGGGACGTAGAGCAAGGGTGCTCGAATCTTAAAACAAATCTCCCGTGTTTGTGATTGCTCTCTCTCACTTGTGTGTACATGCTTGCATTGCTTATATCTTTACATGCTTGATGTATCTTGTGCTCTATTATTATATGCTTGGGATTGTGTGCTCACACTTGTATTCAACCAAGAGAGTCATAGTGGCACCTCAACTCTTAATATAGAGGAATGTTGAGGAGATAGTTCAGAGCCCTTCACCGGCAATTCAGCTACACTCTTGTGTTATACTTTATATGTTTAACTTAATAGTATTCATTTGCATAAATAGTTTTTAATTCCGCATCATTAGCATTAGATTAGCTTGTACACCTATTCACCCCCTCTAGGTGTATTTTCAATTGGTATCAGAGCTTGGTGCTCTTGATTTTGGTCTAACAACCTTGAGTTAAAGATCCTCATTTTAGCTAATCACAATATTTGTTTACACACACATTAATTTCATGACACCTCCCATGTTTGATATTCTTAACATCTAAATTTGAAAAGTTAAGATGTTTATGTACCTCAAAGTCCTAGGAATTCATGTTTATCTTACCACTATTGAAGATTCATATTGTTTAAACGGCAAACATCTAGAGGCTAATGCAAAAGCCCTTCATGCTTTAAAGAGTACCCTAAATGATGATTATTTACGTAAGGTTGCTAACTTTGATTCAGCTTTTGTAGTATGGAACACACTAGTCTCCCTTGGTGAACAAAAGCAGTACTACATGGGAAGTGACTCTGATGATGGAAGTGATACTTCCAACATATGCTACATTGTCCAAGGGATGACCCCCTTGAGGTAAATTCTGAATCCGAGTTAGAAGAAGATATTAACATGCCTTATGATGAGTTTGCATCTTTTTGTCTAAAATTTCTTGAAAAATATGATTTATTAGAAATTGAAAACAATATATTAAAGAAGGAAAACACTTCTTTGTTAAAAGAAAATGATTCTTTTAAAAATAAATTTGTGTTTCCAAAGAAAATGAATTTTTGAAAAACCAAGTTGTTTTGGTGGAAAAGGAAAAGGAAAAGGAAATTATTTTAAATGAAAATAAATCCTTGAAAAAGAAAAGTGTCTTAAAAGAAAAAAATATTTCTAAAAATAATAAGGATTTTGTTTTTCATGCTTCTTCTTCCAAAATTGATAATGATATTTGCATTATGAAGAAGAACATTGATTGTTTGGGCTCCACTTTGAGCCAATGTGCATTTAACCATAATAGATTGGAATCCATTTGGATTCCATGTTTCGCAAGAAACAAATTCCACGTGCTCATGCACAAACCCCATGGCATATATATGCACTCCATGCTCACTCTCACACCACTCATATGCATGCTAGAGTGTACAAATTTACACATTGTGACCGCAAAAGGTCATTTAGCAAAATTTTATTTTGATAAGATAAATCATGTAAATTTTTTAAATAGAAATGTTTGGGTTCCTTATAATACTAACCTCCGTGGACCCAAAAAGAAATGCGTACCAAAATTTCCACCACTTGTTTTTGATGTAGGTGTGGGCCTCACATGACGTGAGAGGTATAGTGCCTTGGTGGTGGATGCATGAGCTAGATGGATATACCAAATTGTTGATCACCTTTAAGAAAGTTTAGTGGAGAGGACCACTATGTTTTGGAGACTTAGAGAATAATTCATATGGTTTGGTAACTATCTCTAACTCCTATTTTAGTTTACATGCTTTTCATTGAAAATTTTTAGCATGTTGTGGTTTTATTGTTCATTACGTTAAATGATCATGTTTTGTGATTCAATCGGTGATTACTTATTTAGATATAGTTTTTGTTAAAACTTGTATTTATACATGTACAAGTAGTGAGCTATACTTGATTATCACATGTTTGTGCCTCATTTCTCATTTGTACTCATTACATATATATGTATAACCTACTTTTGATGATTCTTTCATTTATACTTGTTTTTCCCTATCTTTGTACATGTTTTGTTTCATGTATATGTTGTTTTTATCTAAAACTAATAAATATACATGTATACCTTTGAGTCACTTACCTTCATGCAAATTCTACTATGAACTCGTTTGTGTTTGGGATATGTATGTATATTTTTAGTTTTGATAGAACATACATATACCTTGAAGTGTGTTTAATTTTAATGAAAACTAATTTTTATGATTTCATATGTTTTAATGTTTTGAGCTTTATTGACTATTTTCATGAATATGCTATTCTCATGATCTTTGTGCACTCACATTATTTTTTTACTCATGACTTTGTTTTCATGAGCATTTATAAACTTTATAGATTTCGAGTATCAACTCTTGTGTTTTAGCATGCTTCATGAGCTATATGATTTGTTTTTATGTTTGAAGGATCTTTTAACTAGTTTTTCAAAAAATACTTTAAACTAGTTATTTATTCTTCATTTGGTAGTGTTTTCAATTTACAACTATTTTCAAATCTTATTTTTGAAAACTTCTACCCTTAAAGGGCGGATGGTTGGGCGACCATGTCTTGTATGCCTAAATGAATATCTTTTATCATGTGCATGAAAAGGGTGGTAGTTATGAGTTATACACATGATCTTCATGTTTTTTCATTTTTGTATACTCATATTTATTTTCTATATATGTATGCTTCAAATTTCAATTAATATCAATTTCAATTGGTATTTCCATTTTCATACATACATATATATGATTTGATTGTGCTTGTTTTATAATATATTTACATTCTTAAAGCACAAATTATGTTTATGGTAAGATTGAGTTTATTCCAAATGTTATTTGATAGCTATACAAGCTTATATATTGATTTCAATTGGTATTTCAATTGGTATTTATTTGATATCAAAAATGTACTTCATGTTTCACCTTCTATTGGTATCAAAATCTACTATTGGTATCTTAATAAAAAAAATTTAAGTGGTCCCAACTTTTATTTTTGTCAACTACTATTTGATTTCATTAGTATCTAAATTTGTTTTGTTGACTTCAAAAAATTTCAAATTTTTGTTTTAAGTATTATCAAAAATTTTCTTAAAATTTGTTGATATATATTGCCTATATGCAAGGGGAGCTTAACATCTCTTCTATATATAGATTTATGTTGAGTGTATCTCATATTGAGGATCTTGACATCTCTTCTTTACGTAAAACACGTGTGTAGGTGGAGCTTGACAACTCCGCTTATACATTGTATATTATGCTTTATATGGGTTATGGCTCAGTCATCCCTTCTCCGTGTAATGCATGTATGCAAGGGGAGCTAACTTTACGTCTCTCCTCTTCATGAATGTATATCGCATATACATCTTTATTGTTTATTTGTGATCACCCCTTTGTTGATGAATTGATAAAAAGGGGGAGAAGAATTTTGAGAGTTTATATATGCATATTTATGTCTTTGTTTATGCATATATGTTTTATTTAGTTTATGTATTTTATTGAATATCTATTTGTTTATTGCTATGCATGAGTTAAGGGGGAGCTTCTATGAAGCTTAACTTTAATCCATGCATATATAACTCCATAAGTTTTGTCTCATCAAAACGGGGAGATTGTTGGCCCAAAGACCCATCACTCTAGTTTTGATGATGATTAACTCATGGAGTTATAGTACTAATGATCTTATGTTTATTTAGTCTCAAATATTTGATCAAGATCTTAGTAGGCGTTTAGTTTCAACAAAGAATTCGAAGTCAAGTTTTGAAGCTAGCACGTATTGATTCAAGAGCTCGTGCATTAAGATCGCATTAAGTACTCAAGAGGAGTCTAACTCATAGATTAAGGTTTGGACCAAGTCAAGAAGGAGAAGAAGATTTTCAAGAAAAGATTTTCAAGAAGACTTGTGTCTAGTTTTGTAAGTGTTAAGATTTTATTTTTAGACAAAATTCAAATGATAGACTAGTTGTGGATTGCACAAGCTCATACATACACACACACAAAATTTATATGTATTTTCGTAAAATAGTTTTTGATTTTGGAAAAATACCGTTTTGATTTTTGAGCTTCAAAATATACATCATTATGTTTTATGATTAGAGGTCATCAAAATAAGTTTATATGGTTTATATGTATTTTGGATTTCCTCCATGCACATTATTGATTCAAAAGTTTAGAAAAACTTATTTGGTGATTTTATATCATATGTTTGAGTTTTGTATTTATCAAAACTTATTTTAAAGCTTATTGTCAAAATATAGATATTTCATCTTATATGTGTATTGGATCATATCTGTACACACTAAGCTTCAAAAGTGTTTAAAATATCTTATTTTTATATTTGGAGATGTTTTGAAAATTTCATTTTTCAAATTAAAGATTGATTTTGAAAAATACAAATTTTTGTTTAAGACAAAATTTCTATATAACAAAAATGGTTCAAAAAATTTGTAATATGTATTGATTTTTATTCACACATATTTGTACTTCAAAATATTTCAAAGAACTTAGTTTTGTAGATTTTATGTGATTTTATAGGATTTTATTTGAATTAAAAAGATCAGGTTTTTATCTCAAAAGTTTGCTGATCAGGCCTTCTAGCGGTCGACCGAGTTAGAAGTCCGTCGACCGGGTGGTCGACCGATGTACACACAACGTGCACAGCAGTTTGGCTTGAAGGACGGTCAACCGGGCGGTCGACAGACCGGTCGACCGTCCAGAGAGCTTTGCTCTCTAGATCTGGCCTCGGTCGACCGGCAAGCTGCAACGGTAAAATGTGACCGTTGTCCGGTCGACCGACAACAGATTTTTCTGCTGAGTTGGCTGTCAATAGCTAATTTTTTTTATCCCCTATAAAATGGGGTTCCCTTGGCCTGTTTTACACAAGATTTCAAGAGAGTTTTAAAGCCAGTTTTTCTTACCTCTCTTAGGGTTTTTCTCCACTTATTTTAGAGCAAATACTTTCATATCAAAAGGAGAGTTCAAGAGTGTTTTTTTAAAGAGATTTCTTGAGTTTTTTCTCCACTACTCTATCTTGTTTTTCTCACACAAAATTGAGCTTTCCATTGCTATATCAATCCCCCTAGGATCTTATTGTGAGAGTGTTTTTAGGTGATCCAAGTGTAGAGTGTTCATTCTTATATTTGAGGAGGCGAACTTGCGGGTTCGTATTTGTGACGAGTTCTTGTGGGAGCTCGGTGTAGAGGTGCGGCCTCGGCAAGCTAGTGTGCTTGCGTGTGTTGTTCTTGCGGGAACAAGTGAGGGACTTGCGGGTCCGGTTCTAGTGTGAACACGTTGTAGGTGTTGCGGCGCCGAGTGATCCAGTTGAGGGACTTGCGGGTCCGAGTTCTAGTGTGAACACGTTGTAGGTGTTGCGGCGCCGAGTGATCCAGTTGATCGTTTTTAGTGAAAATCCTTCATAGTGTTGAAGGCAGGGACGTAAAGTAAGGGTACTCGAACCTTGAAACAAATCTCTCGTATTTGCGACTGCTCTCTCACTCACTTGTGTTTACATATCTTGCATGGTTACATTACTTATATCTTTATATGCTTAATATATCTTGTGCTTCATTGTTATATGCTTGGGATTGAGTGCTCACACTTGTATTCAACCAAGAGAGCCATAATGGCACCTCAACTCTTAATCTAGAGGAATCTTGAGGAGATAGTCCAGAGTCATTCACCGAGAATTCGGCTACACTCTTGTGTTATACTTTGTGTGTTTAACTTAATAGTTTTCATTTGCATAAATAGTTTTTAATTCCGCATCACTAGTATTTGATTAACTTGTACACACCTATTCACCTCCTCTAGGTGTATTTTCATTAGTTCCCTTTTTAGCAATGGTGTGCTGAGCATTTGGAGTATTACTCTTGCCTCTTCCTCCAATAGCATGTCAGGCATTTGAAGTATTACTCTTACCTTTTCCTTTTCGCCCAGGGGTTTCAGCTCGCCTCATGGGTACCCTTAAAAATTCACGAGTTAAAAAGTCAAGTTAAAAATTAAAATCACTACGAATATATTCAATAGTAAAATCATATACTGATAATTCAGCCTGCCATCTAGTAAAAATTTGTTGGGAATAAGATTTTTAACATTCTTTTCAATAATACTTTTGACAGAACTGCAATTAATTCATAATCAAAACGTTTGATTTAATAAATTATCCTCAAATTTAAGAAGACACTTAATAATTGAAAACATTTCCTTTTTAATTATGGGATAATTATATTGAATGGGGTTCCACTTTCCAAAATAAAGCGTACCAGAACTTCTTTATTAGTTCTGAATTAATTTGCTTTAAAATCTTCTACCAAATACTTGAAGCATTAGTTTCAACAATTTTATGCCAATTAGAATTTGCCAAATGTATGCATGGCAACTGTGCAATATTTACCTTAATTTATCTGACACCAGCAATATGCTTGTCAGTCCATGGAGAAGGATTATTTCTCAATCTGGAATAGAGAATGGCGGTGTGTTGGGCTAGAATTTGATAATAATCTGTCATATAATTAAGAGCACCTAAAAATCTTTGTAATTATTTTGTATCAGTGATAACATCAGGAAACTTGGAAACAAATTCAATGCTTCTTTCTATAGGACCTATTGTTGCTTAGTATATGTCATGTCCAATAAACTTAATTTCAGGTTGGAATAATTTCATCTTGGGTTTAGATATGACTAGCTCATTTCGTATAACTATATGTCTAAAGATCTCAAGATGCTTAAGACGTTGATCAATAGAGTTAGAAAAGATCAAGATGTCATCTACATATTGTAGGACAAATTTCGTATAAGGAGTAAAAATATCATTCATGATATTTTGAAATATGAATGGAGCATTCTTTAATCTGACTGGCATAATATTCCATTCAAAATGTCCGAATGGACAGTAAATGATGTTTTATATCGATCATTATCATGGATTTGTATTGCCAGTATCCTGACTTAAGATCAAAATTTGAAAATATTTTTGCATTATGAATGCGGTTTAATAAATCCATTTTATTAGGGATAAGATATCTAATCCATTTTAGCACCTTATTAAGGGGTTTGTAATTAATAACAAGATGATGAACTCCCCTTTCTCGTTCTGTTATATTGTTTACATAGAATACAGTATAGCTTCAAGGAGAGTATGACTTCCTTATTAATTTTTTTTTCTAACAATAAGGTTTTTTTTTTTCCCGTAAGTCCAAGTATTCTTGGTTCATCTGACAGGGTCTTGCTCTAATCGGGGTGTCTTTTTCTTTAAAATCTTTTTCATATGCACTAATACAGAATCGGGCTTTCACATCCACGTTAGATGTCGGTTTCTGTAACACAACGATGTGAAATAGAGATGGTGTATTTTTATAATATATTGAAAAACTTACGATGTCAGTTCTCCAACAAACTAACATAGAAACTCAAAAAAATAGAGGTAGTGGTATTTTTATAATATGTTAAAAAACTAACAACGTCGGCTCTAAAATAAACTAACATTGAAACTCAAAAAAAATAAAGACGGCGACATTTTGTAATATGCTGAAAAACGTATGACATCGGTTCTCCAAAAAACCGACATAGAAATTCAAATCAAAAAATCAATATCGGTTCTCCAAATTCTTTTTTTTAATAAAAAAGACTTAACACGTAGGTTTTAAAAACGAACGGCGTCTTCCCCCAAAACGTTAAAAAATCCCTCTCAAATTTCAAAAAAAATCAAATCCCACGCCACCACCTCTCCCTCTCAAATTCCCCATCAGGTCTCAATCCCGCGTCCACCGCCTCCTTGAGCTCGCCTTTGCCCTCGCCAGCGCCTCCACGAGCTCAATTTCCATTCCCTCTTTCTTTCTTTCTTTCTCACAAAGATATCTCCCACACTGTTGTTGACTGCTTCTTCCTAATTGGTCTTCCTCCTCAAATACTCTCCAGAAAATTCTCTCTATCTTTCACAAATTTGGGTTACAGTTACAATTACAAATCATGGGTCAACCCTCAAGCAGTGAAAGAAAGAGGAGGAGCAACAGTTACCCACAACCCCAACCCTACCCTACACCTATCCCGTCGCCGACACCGCCACCCTCTTCTTCTTATTATCCTTCCCCTTCCTCACCAGCGGCAACAACGAAGCAACCAGCAACAACAGCTTGCGCTGCTTGGAGCAAAAGCATGCTTCGGCTCGTACAATAGACTAGTCTTTTAGGATGGAGCCCCGAGTCCTTCATGTGTGGTATCAGACTCCATCCTAAAAGATTAGTTTATTTGGTAGAGTTGCCCAAATACTTATAAGTCCAAGACCATCCCCACGTCTCCCTGATGTGGGACTATTTATTCGACCCAAACCCAACATATACGGCTACATTAAATTCTCTCATAGAGCAAGAAATTAAGTTCAATTCATTCTCTCTCTTTATATCTTGATTATTGTTCGAAGGTGACAAAGTCCCTCATGGCGGCGAAACATGACAAGGCAACAACGAGAGGAGCTGAGATGGAATCGAAATGGAGGTGTGGGTGCAAAAATGGGTGACCTCCTCATCTATGGAACTCCAGCAATGGTGACAACGTTATGATCGTTGCGTGAGTGTTTTTTACATTTGAGGCTTTCAATTTTATATATTTGGGATTTGTTGCGTAATAGATTTATTAGATTTGGGATTTTATTATGTGTCCTTGTCAATATGACCGAAATTTTTTCTCAAAAGAGAAATTCACGTTTTGATTTTTGATCATGGGTCCTGCTGAGGACGATCATGCGTCCATGGAGGCACGCCCACTGGTGCCGGAAATTGAGTCACCACAGGACCCGATGATTTTTTATTTAAAAATTGAGTTTCAACCTCGGTTCTAAAAAGAACTGAGGTAGTAACTAGCGAATAGACATCGGTTGAAAACCAACATGAAAAGTACTCAATTTAGACATTGCCGGAATATATGCCGGTTCATTGTTTACATTGACATCAGTTTTAAACTGAGGTGGAAGCTTTTTTCTACTGTAGTGATGGTCGAATAACAATATGGTGCCTTTTGTCCCTTAAAAACATTAGGTTTAGATTCACATACTGTTGTTATAAATTTATTTTGTACTTGAAATACTATTTATTTTGTACTTGATTTTTGGAATTGCTCACTTGTTTGAGCATATGAGATTTCTTCCTTAAGAAAGCTTATTTGCTTTTCTTTAAGAAGAATATATTTTACCTCATTTAAATTTTGTTTGAGGATTAGTTATAAACTCAAACATTATAGAGTTGCCTTTATAATTGGCACTAATCCATTTGGTATATATAATACCAATGGCATAATATTATGCAAAAAAATGTCCTTAGTATAACATGTTAGGACAAGATTTTAACTAGTATAAATGGTGCTGGTATGAACACATTGTTTTGATAAATATGTACATTAGGTAATTTATAATTTATCTAATATTGTAAACAGTCTATGTGTGCTTTTGTTAATTCTTAGTAAAAATTTTTTAATTGAAGGCCTAATTTGTTTGTCACTCACGTGCAACAAAATGTCACTAAGGGCTGTTTGGTTAGCTGCAAGTGGGCTGCAAGTGCAAAGCCCACTTGCAGCAAAAGGTCAACCCACTTTGCAGCAAAAAGTTTTGATGCTATTTGTATCAGAGGCGAATTGAAATTGGACTTGCAGCCCATATGAGCCATAATCGTCAGATTTTCCAACTGCAACTGAAGTTTCAAGATTATTTTATAAGTGGCGGAGATGGGGAAATCTGCCCCACTTGAATCTCTCTCTTCAATAATTATCTCTTTCTCTCCAGTTTCTTCCTCCTCATCTCAAGTTTCCCCCTCCCAACTCCCCCTTCCCTGCCTCCCCCCACCTTACCTCACAGCCCCTCACCTGCCCCTTTACCTCCCCGCCTCCTTTTGATCTCCCTGCCCCCTACCTCACTCCACCTCGCTTACTCCCATCTCCATGCCTCCCCGCCTCACTCTGCCTCCTTCCCTCTCCCCGTCTCTCCACCATACTCCTCACCCCTCCTCCTCCTTATCTTCTCGCCATCACCTAGCACCTCGCCTTCTCCTAGGTTTCCTTACTCAAACAGTTGAACCTCTTTCCCATCACACCTTATCGCCCAGCCCCTCTCTCTGTCTCCCCTGCCTTATCCTCCCTATGCCCCTATCCTATTGAACGTGCCACCTCTCCTCTCCTTCCTCAACCTCACCCTCTATTATCTCCTCCAGTGAGACCTCCTCTCCTCCCTCAAGCTAGTTAATGCCTCTTCGAAATCTTTGTCGCCCATCTCGCCCTTGTCGTCACCTTCTCTTACCTTAAGCTTGATCTCGTCTTCCCCTGCCCTTTCTCGACCCCTACGCTCTCTCTGCTTAGTCTCTCTCTCTCTCCCTCCCTCTTTATCTTTTCTTCGATCTCTCTCTCTTTTTCTTCTTTTTCTTCTTCTTTTTTTTTAATTTTGTGTGTTGTATAAGGAGGAGTAAAGTCATATTTTTCCTCTCGTCGTTAACAACCGTGCAATAGTTTCTTACAAGTGCCAAAGTTCATAGTAGCAATGTTTGAAAGTTGATGATATTGTTTTAAATGACTGAAAGTTCATGGTATTTATTTAAAATGACTGAAATAATAATTAATCTATTAATAAAAAATATTGCAAATGGGTTTACTAGTGGCCTTTGCAAGTGAGTCTACAAGTGGGCCACCAAATTGCAAATCGATCTACAAGTGCAAGTGTGATTGCAAGTAGGACACGAAATTATAGATGGGTCTGCAAGTGGGCTTTGCAATTTAAAATTCAATTAAGCAAAGTAATTTTAGTTTATGTAAGTTTGCTTTGCAGTCCAGCCCACTTACAGTAAATCAAATAAAGAAAATTGAATTCTTATTTTACTTTACATTCCATCCAAACACTATATTTGATTATATACTTTGTCACTTACACTTTCACATTACCAATCAAAAACTTGTAAATTTACTTGCGCAAAATTTTTTTACAACTTCAAAATAGTTTATCGCTTACAACTTGTTCTTGTGGCCACATGCAGGCAACCAAGCAGGCTAGATAAATCTATATCTCCTTTGTTTCCTTTGAAATTTCAAGCTTTATTTTGGGAGAGGGGACTTGTTGGAAATTTTAACTTTAAAAAAAGCGGTTAAATTTCATAAATAATGAAATTTAATAACATTTACTTAATCACTAACCACCACTTCTTTTGTGGAGTTAGTCAACATAGTTAATGGAGTTAGTGGATATTATGGTTAGAGATTATGTCTCTAACTATTTATATTCTATAAATACATTAGAGAAATATGGCGTGAAAAACAATACGGGGAAAATATCTCTCTCTCATCTCACATCAGATTTCCTCCTTTGTCTTTATTATGGGCAAATCTAATAGTTCGTAGTCATCTACCCTCATGATCGTACACGTAAAGGATATCGGCAGAGAAGGGTGGTACCACTAAGAGGCACATCAGTCTTGGCTGACCGCATGAGGTCGGCATATGCCTTTAAGTGTAGCGACTATGCATCTTTCCTGAGACCAGTAATATCTTTTAATTCTTTTTTTATAAGTTGTTTGGTTGATTTAATTTTGGATAAGAAAAATTCCAATAGACACAATATATATTTTCTACAGTATAGTACACTCTACGAGTTTATTTCTCGATCCAAATGACATGCACGCAAGTATTAAACATTCGAGCTAGCTAGTTTGATTTTCATGAAAATACATGCAAGTTTCCTGTTTAAGTGTCTAGTATTTTGCATGCACCAAACCCGCATGCGGCATTTTCTTGTTTTGCTAAGGACCAGCAGCAAGCTTCCATTTTGATCAGCCTCATGCAGTCGGAATTCTCTTCTGCTGTCGCAACGTTTTGCATGTGATTCAAGTAATACAGCGTTCCGCACGCCCAAGGAGTTGACATTGACTCTCTTCTCTTTTGTCTGCTTCAATCTTGCAAGGAAAAAAAAAAATGGAAAAAATGTGCCCTTGTGAAAAGTTCGTCTTGTGAAAAACCTCTTATAGTTTGAACCAGTATGAATAAGTCCTTGTCCTTACTAAAAAATCACATATTGCTCATACTATCCTTGATTGAATGTCTTGTCTGAGTTGATTTGAGCGCCCAGCATGACAGGCAGATTAATACTTGTCACGAGCGCTAGTCGCGTAGGCCGGTTTGGAGAGCTTTTTTGTCCACTATTTTGTAAATTCTGTCCACGCGGTGGATAAGTTTTTTTAGATTGATATTTTTTTTGCATAGATAATTTTTTTTTTCATATATGCTATTTTTCTGTCCACTCTTCTCTAAACTTCTGTCCACCTTCTTATATATTCTGTCCACTTTCTTCAAAATGTTGTCCACTTTATTTAATATTTTGTCCACTTATTCTAATTTTTTTTAATATTATATCTATTTTCTTTAACCTTATATCTACAAAATTTTGTCCACTTTCTTTAATATGATTTCTTTAATATTCTGTTCACGTTTTCAAAATTTTATGTCCACCTACTCTAGTATTTTAATTTCCTTGTGAATGATTTTATCCACATTCTCAACAGTTGAGAATGTAGACAATCTTCAGCGACCCTGGAGCTGGCGGGGGGCGAAGTCGGGCCCTTTTCTCCTTTTATATTTCTGTCCAACTTTTGTCTTTTTGTCTACCTTTGTTAAATTTTGTCCATTTTTTATATTTATGTCCAACTTCAAGGTGAATAAATATTTTTGCATTGATATTTTTTTTTTGTTGAGATTATTTTTTTTGCATATATGTTATATTTATGTCCACCTCAAGGTAGAAAGTTGGATAGAAACATAAAGAAGTAGAAAGAAATTGATGAAGGTGGTCAAAAAAGCGAAAGTTGGACAGAAATATTAAAAAGTAGACAGGAATTGATAAAGGTGGTTAAAAAAGGTGAAAGTTGAACAGAAATATAAAGAGTAGACAGAAATTGACAAAGGTAGAGAAAGTGAAAGTTGGACAAAAATATAAAAAACATAGAGTTAAATTGACGAAGGTGGAAAAAAAAGACAAAAGTTGGACAGAAATTATAAAAAGTAGAAAGAAATTGAGTAAGACAGACATAAAAGGAGAAAAGGGCATAATCTCCTCCACCTACTGTTGGCCCAAAGGCCTATCACCCTAGTTTTGATGATGATCAACTCATGAAGTTATGATTACTAATGATCTTGTGTTTAATTAGTGACAGATTCCTTATCAAGATCTTAGTAAGTGTGGAGCTTCAACAAAGGATTTAAAGTCAAGTTGGAAGCTAGCACCGGTTGATTCACGAGCCTATGCATCAAGATCACATCTAGAGATGAGCTCGGTGGATTGCATGTGTAGACCAAGTCAAGAAAATGAGAAGCCTTCAAGTGAAGACTTCAAGAGGATGAAGACTTGTGTCTAGGTATAAGATTTTATTTGTTTTAGATAAAAATGTAAAGGGTAGAATAGTTAGTGGATTGCTCAAGTCTATATCACACACACACTCTTGATAGAACTCTTGATAGAATGATTTTCATAAAAGATTTTCCTAGTTAAGAAAAGATTTTTATTTGTGATAAAATACAATTTGGTTTTTGGTATTTCATAGTTTACATATCTTATATCCAAAACCATGCTTAGAGCCTATTGTCAAAAACTAGATATTTCATCTTGACTGTGTAGTGGATCATATCCATACACACTATGCTTTTAGAGTATATCTTGTTTTTGTATTTGATGAAAGTTTGAAAAAACATGTTGATATTTCAAAACCAAGTTTAGTGCTTTATGTCAAAAACTAGATATGTCATCTTGATTGTGTAGTGGATCATATCCACACACACTATGCTTTAAAGTGTATCTTGTTTTTGTATTTGATGGAAATTTGGAAAAACATGTTGTTTTAGAAAAATAGTTTTTATTATGAGCCAATATTTCCAAGTTACAAAAATAGTCAAATCTTCAATAACATGCCTTGATTTTGTGCAAGCATGTTTCTATATCATAAAACTATTTTTGTAGAATTTCTAAGTATTTATGGGATTTTTATTAAGCCAAAAAGACCTATCCTTAAATCCCAAATTTTCAGGTTCTGGCAGTTCTGATTTTTCAGAACTGACAGTGGCCGGTCGACCGGGTCGGTCGACCGGACGTGCACAGCGTGCACGCCTGTGTGCACTGGAGGACGGTCGACCGGACCGGTCGACCGCTTAAGAGAGCTTTGCTCTCGGGAATTATCGGTCGACCGGGCCGGTCGACCGACAGAGAGTTTTCTCTCTTCTCCAGTTGCGCGGTCGACCGGAGGCTGCAACGGTCGGATTTTTGACCGTTGCCGGTCGACCGGACCGGTCGACCGGTAGCTCTGACAGAGCCCAACGGTCAGATTTTTCTGGCCTCTATAAAAGGGGGTTTTGTCATTGTTTTGAGCCAAGATTTTTGGAGACCTTAGAGCTAGTTTTTCCCAATCTTTCTGAAGGGTTTTTCTCCACAAAATTAGAGGCAATACTTCCAATTAAAAGGAGAGTTTTATCAAAGAGTGTAAAAGAGATTTTCTTGTGTTTTTCACCAAAGATTCTTTCCTTGCTTTCTCACACAAACACTTGAGCATCCATTGAGCTATTCATTCTATAGGAGTGTTATTGTGAGAGGATTTTAGGTGATCAAGAGTTGTGATCACCAAAGTTCATCTTTGTTCTTTGAGAAGGCGGACGGTTGTGTTCGCGGTTTGTTTCGGGTCCTAGTGAGGACTTGGTGTTGTTGGGTCCTAGTGAGGACTTGTAGCTTGAGGTGCGGCCTCGACGAGCCGGTGGGCTTGTGGTGTGTAAGGGACTTGGGGGTCCGAGGGCTTGTAGGTGTTGCGGCACCAAGGAGAGATCCGGTTGGATCGTGCATAGTGGAAATCCTTCGTGTGTCGAAGGCGGGGATGTAGAGCAAGTGTGCTCTAACCTCGAAACAAACCCTTTGTGTTTGCGATTGCTCACTCTTGCTCTCTTTCTCTCTTTGTCTCTTTTATATCTTGCATTACTTTCATTGTCTTTACTTTACATGCTTGATATACCCTTGTGCTTAAATTGCTATACTTGCTTGGGATTGTTGTTAACACTAGTATTCAACCAAGAGAGCCAACGCGGCACCTCAACCCATTCAAGGGGAATCTAGAGGAGCTTGTCCAGAGCCTCGCAAGGGGAATTCGGCAACACTCTTGTGTTATACATAAGTGTTTAATTAAAAGAAGTTTAATTTGGTCAACTTAGTTTTAATTCCGCATTATTTGTTAATAAGTGACCATTAGATTAGCCATCACCTATTCACCCCCCCTCTAGGTGATCTTACACCTACCACGTGGCCGCTGAAGATTGTCTACATTCTCAATAAAAATTTTGAGAACGTGGATAAAACCATTCACAAGGTAGCCAAAATACTAGAGTATATGGACATAATAGTTTGAAAATGTGGACAAAATATTAAAGAAATCATATTAAAGAATGCGGGCATAATTTTAAAGATAAAACGTTAAAGAAAATTGATATAATATGAAAAAAAAATTAGAATATGTGAACAGGATATTAAATAAAGTGAAAACATTTTGAAGGAAGTGGACAAAATATATGAGAGAGGAGTGCCCAAAAATATAGCGTATATGAAAAAAAAATTATCTCTGCAAAAAAAAATATGTTTTGAGGTGGACATAATTTAAAAAAAGAGTGGACAAAAAAAGCTTTCAAACTGGCCCATGCGCATTAAATGCCTAACACGCTGGGTGTTCAAATCAACTCAGATAAGACATTCAATCAAAGACAATATGTGATTTTTTTGTGCGGACAGAAGCTTACTCACTGATTCAAACTGCAAGGAGTCTTACACATAACATCTTTCACAGGGGCTTAAACGTATTTTCCCAAAAAAAAAATTTATTAAGAAAACGATAACTTTCTTCTCTACGACCTTCTCTCTTCATCAGTTCACTCCCTTTCATATCCTTTATGTCACCCAAATAATTGTTAGTTACGTGTAATCTCAGGAAATCTCCTCTTAGCCTTATCGTGCTCTTTCAAGAAACATGATATTAAAAATAAAAATAAAAATAATGGCCCAGCTAGCTACCAACCAATTTACTCTCAGTGATGAAAACAACACTAATCAATTTACGACTTTAGTGGTTAATTAAGAGTTATACGTAATAATACTTGCACTAATCATGTATTGGGACTAGTTAAAAAACTGACTAATTAATTAATTAGTATCTGTATTTATATTATCCTATCAAAGAATAAGAGATTGGGAAGTTAACATGTGGATGAAGCTTGATGAAATAAATTAATGAAGGAGATCAATTTGGGCTTGCTTAATTAGAAATCAAACCCAAGAAGCTTCATACACATCCCTGAGCTTTGAAGTGATGACCTAAATATTTTCAAAAACCATTCACCCAACCGCGAAAACTTTACAAATTGCGTTCAAATTTAGACAGCCACAAGAACAATGTGCCACTTGTTCTCGTACGTGCGGAGAGAGAGAGAGAGCACTTTGGTACTTTGAAAGTAGGCCAAGGATATTGACACACCCGTGCCTTGGCTGTATTCTGATAACGGAGCTAATTTTTTTTCGTAACTTGTTATCTTCTGCCAATTTTGATAAATGACTATATTTCACACATAAATATTTTAGAAAATAGCACCGTATTTTCAAAACAAGTATTTTCTATAATTAGGTAATAAGTGATATATATTTTCTTAAATTTAAAATATTTAGATTAGAATTGATGAATACTTTGGAAAGGACTTGAAAGTCAAATATTTCTCATTCAAGTTCAATGTCACAGCATTCAATTTGAAAGATCAAATCTACTGAAATTGATCTACATCATTTAAAAGTGCTAAAAATGTAAACCATGTATTTTGAAGTCACTTTGGCATATGCATCAACCAGGCAGTAACATACTCTTCCAAAGATGCTGGGGGCAAATTATATGGCTAAAACTAGAACATAATTAGATCTATGATTTTGGCAATATAAATTCCTGTTCGATTACTTGTTCATGATCTATAAACCTAAAATCCTTTCATAGTAATGTTTGGTTGGTGTCAAATATTCTAAACTGTTTAAATATTAATCAACTTACTATTTAGATTTTGATTGTTCATTTTGTTCCTATTTGATCTATTTGATCTGTAAAGAAAAAAAAATTTAGGACAATAAACAAATTTTTATTTCTAAAACTCGTAGCGATGTAATCAATATAACTAGAATAGGTCTTCAACTTATTCTCCACAATTAATTTAGTTTTGACGAGATAGATATGCTTGCTACGATAGATCTCTCGGTGCTTTCACAATTATTCTTATTATTTGGTGGTATTTATCGCAATAAGGTATGCTTACGAGTCTTTTCTCGAAAAACTAACAGTATATCTCAAGATATTTACATCACACACATTTATTTCTCAGTACAAATGAAATGACATGCACCAGGTAATGATCTGAGAATGTTCCCTATTTTCAAGAAATACATGAGAGTTCCCTAAATTTAAAGAAGAGGTGACTTTAATTCAGTAGTTCACACGAAACAAACGTGTGGCATTTTGTTGTTTCAGCGTAAGCATTATGTCATTCAAAAGTCGTTAGTTACGTAGAATCTTAGGAAACCTCCTCGTATGCATGTTCTTAAAAAAAGAGAAAATCAAAAGGAAAAAAAATTTACCTACTCTTACTTCTGATTGAACTAGTACACTTGTCAATTTATGGCTTTAGTGGTTAACTAATTAAGAGAAATGACTGTCTATACGTAATAATACGTGCACTAATCATGTGTTGGGATTAACTAATTATTAAAGAAGTGAATAATTTATGTCACCCTTGGTCTCTGACTTACCAACAGTTTGATTACATAGTATTCCTCTCACGGTCCACGGACGCTACTCACCAACAGATAAGTTCAAGGAGTGTGGATTAATTTTCGGTGACCTTTTGGCCTTTTGTTATATTGTGCATAAAGCTTATTGCTTTTGCTTACATAATCTGTTTAATTTTACAAATCAAAACCCTGACGCTTCTACTTAATTATCCCGCTGACCTTGAACAAAAAACTTTCAAAAACCAACTAACAGCCAAAAGTTATAAACCCTGATGACCAAATCGCGTTCAAATTTAGACAGCTACGAGAAAAATGTGCCACTTGTTTCTCTCAAGTCCTATATAAACTGAGCCATTCCCTCTCCTTTCAATCCATCATCCAACTCAAAAGTTTGCTAGTAAATTAGCTACCATACATGGCAAAGTTTCTAGTGCATTTCCTCTCTCTCTCTCTTCTCTTGCTTCTCAATATTGCAACAAGTGAACCTATACTATCATGTAGCCAACACCCTACCCTCAAGTATGCAGCTCCATGATACCCACCCCTAGCGCCCAATTTGGTCAGGACAAGTCCCGGGTCAGTTTTCGCGACTTGATCGTTAGAGCCACCATGGACCGAGCTCTTGGTGCTTATACCCTTGCATCAACCATGAACCTAGGCTCACTTGATGCGCGAGCCAAGGCTGCATGGGCTGATTGCTTGGAGCTCTATCAGGACACCGTTCAACAGCTAAATCGCACCATGTCGGTATCTTCATCCAGCGAAGATGCTCAGACCTGGCTTAGTGCAGCCATTGCCAACCAAGAAACGTGCCGAAATGGGTTTGTCGAGCTCAATTTGGTCTCCAACTATCAATTCTCACCTTTCTCGGCCAACAACATATCTGAGTCTCTGAGCAATTCACTTGCCATCAACAAGGCAATGGCTCCCCCAGTTAGCTTCAGAGGAAATCGCAGATTGCTTTCTGGTGGATTTCCAGAATGGGTTTCGGTTGCTGATCGGAAACTTCTTCAATCGCGGAGCGTCGTTAATGCTAATCTCGTGGTGGCTCAAGATGGTTCAGGAAATTACAAGACCATCTCCGAAGCTGTTGCAGCTTCTGCAAAGCTGAGGAAAGGAAGTACTTCAAGATTCGTCATCTATGTGAAAGCTGGAACATACAAGGAGAATGTTGAGGTCACAAAGTCGATGAAGAATCTAATGATTGTTGGTGACGGCATCGATAAGACTATTGTCACTGGCAACAAGAACGTTCAAGATGGTTCGACGACTTTCCGTTCAGCCACCTTCGGTGAGTTCTTATCCATTGTTCGTTAATGTTTATATGCTTAGTTTTATTGATTATTTCTTGTTGACCTTGTTACAATATTTTTAGTCAGTAACGTAATCTTGTTAACCATCTTAAGAAGTCTAAATATCGCATTCAGTTGCGCGCAACTTCAAAGTGCTTCAGTTAATATATTGATGCATATCTCTTTCACTGCATGAAAAGTAGCAGTCCGTTTCCAAATGATATTTTTTTTCTATTCGAGGAAGAATTCAGTTTCAACCATGCCAAGTATCATTCTGCAAGAATTTTACATTAACAAAACAAAAGTTAACTCATGAACAGAGACTATTAACTAATTGCTTCAATTATCTGTACGCAGCTGTAACCGGTGAGGGTTTCATCGCACAAGACATGACATTTGAGAACACAGCAGGGCCACAAAAGCACCAGGCTGTTGCGCTGCGATCAGGGTCAGACCTCTCAGTCTTCTACCGGTGTAGCTTCAAGGGCTATCAAGATACACTCTACGTCTACTCTCAGCGCCAGTTCTACCGTAACTGTGACATTTACGGCACCGTCGACTTCATTTTCGGTGATGCAGTAACCGTGCTCCAGAACTGCAACATCTACGTCCGAAAACCGATGAGCAATCAGAAGAACACCGTGACGGCCCAAGGACGGAAGGACCCAAATGAGAACACGGGCATTGTGATCCACAATTCAGTTATCTCACCCGCATCAGACCTTGAACCGGTGCAAGGCTCGTTCAAGACCTATCTGGGTCGGCCATGGAAGGCGTACTCGAGGACGGTGGTGATGAAGACATCACTTGGTAGCTTAATTGATCCAGCAGGGTGGCTCGAATGGAGCGGCAACTTCGCACTGAGCAGTTTGTATTATGGAGAGTACATGAACACTGGGGCTGGGGCCGGCACCAGTGGACGGGTGAAATGGCCTGGCTATCGTGTCATAAATAGTGCATCCGAGGCCGGGGAGTTTACTGTGGGGAATTTCTTGATGGGTGACAATTGGATTCCGGCCACCCGAGTTCCTTTCACTGCTACTCTTTAAGATTTTCTCTGTCTTTTTCCAAATGTTTATGTATACTTTAATTAATTATTGTTTCATTTTTGTTATTGTATATGACAAATTTGTTCAAGGTTGTAACTTGCAAGGTTCTCATGAAAGTTTAATGATTTAGTGATGCTACATATATGTGTACTCTAGACGGCCTGGTCAAAGTGGATTCCTCAGATTTTAATATTTTGTAGGAAAAAACGTTTTTAAGTTCTCAGAGAGATCGACTTGTGTCAAAAATTCTTTGAAAAAAAAAAAAAAATAATAAAGACGTCGCACAAAGGGTTTTTACTCAGAACTGTGCAGAACACACCACGTCAGAGGACATTTTGCTCTTTTCATAGCGCTGAAGACCCAAATGCTTATGCAATACGTACACGGAGACTTGGATTAATTAAATATCGTATTGGGAGATTTTTTAACACTATTTTTTTTCCCAGTGAGTTTTTGAGTGAGTTTTTGAGACAAGCCAATTTTTCTGGAGACCTAAAGCAATTTTCTCAAACTAAATGTCAATATATTTCCAATTCTATTTCTTTTCTACTGCTTTTTCTTTGTATTTCTTTTCTTACTGCTTTTTCTTGCGGCAAAGTTTCTTCTCAACTTCCTTTACCTGTTTGGTTAAGGATGGAAGTAAGGAAGTGAGGAAATGAGGAAGTAGTAATAATTCCCTTTGGAACTTGGGAATTGGTTAGTAAGTGTTTTGGTGTTTGGATGTTGTTGGGAAGTGTGATTTGAAAAATATTTTGTCTTTTCCGGTGTTTGGATGGTAATGTGAAAGTGGAAATGGAAAAGTTGACCACAAAGTTAATCATAAAATAATATTAAAATAAAAATTAATTAAGAAAAATAAAAAATAGACTGTAATTAGAATGCAAGTGAGATTTACATGGTCAAAAAATTAACTGTTTTGTGCTACAATTTATTACAAATGTGATTTACATGACCACAAAATTAACTGTAGCACTCTGGAAGTGAGGAAATAGTTGTGTAAAAGAGAAAATATAAAAGGAAAAGAGGTTTTTCTTATTTCCTTTTTTGGCGTTTGGATAGATAGGGAAGTGAGCAATTATACTTCCCTATTTCCTTACTTCCGCCCACTTCCTTGCAACCAAACAGCCCCTTTAATGATTCAGTGATAACAATATGCATACAACATGTCAGTGTCAACACTTCAAACAAAACGAGACGGAGACATGCGACCAGCCTTTTCTCGGGCCTGATCTACGTGGAACAGTCAACGATCGCTTGATGGGGCTCACGGAATCAAGCCAACAACCGATTGTCACGCACGTATGGTACACGTGCCGGTGGCTCAAAATCCTGCAGCAGATGCGTCTCTCTCTCTCTCTCTCTCTCTCTCTCTCTCTCTCTTCTCTGTGTGAAGGCACTCGAGCCCTTCTTTCGCTCACGCGCGCCATTGAACAAAGTTGTTCCGAGTCCCTTTCATCAAATTCCAAGGGTTTGTAAATTAAAAGAGTGACATTTATAATGCAATGCACAACAACCACATTTATTAGTGTCCAATGGAATGTGTGTTACTATATGATCCATTGAACTGCGAGTATCCCTTATGATTCATTTGGGGAGTTTACTTCGCAAGCAAACTTAGTTGTAGGTCCCATGTGCAGCTGCGGAGCAAGAAATTTTCAAAATATAAGACAAAAAATGTTATACAGAGTACACAATTGAGAACGTAAAAAAGAAAAATAATCAAGAACTAATAATTATTTTCATATCCAAAGAAAGAAAGAAAGACCAATCAAAATGAATAATTAGTTTTATATCTCAAAAAAACCGATTCATACTCGTGAGGATTTATATTTGAAAATATTTTTTATATTTAATAATTCTTAAACTTAAATCTAAGAATAATATAACTAACTCAGATGACTTGTACTAGAAATGATAAAATAAACAAAAGTAAGAAGAAAAAAAACCTAATTAAATTTTTTGAATAATTACCTGACTGGAGTTAGAGAATTCCCTAGTTTTCTTCTTGATATTTCTTCATTTTTTGCAGTTTTTCTTAATTTTTTCCACTATACTCTACTAGTTAAACTTTAAGGTAGCAAAGAATTAAAGAGAAGAGAGAGACGCTAATTTAGAAATTAATATTGAATTACATCAAATTAGCTAAGACTTTTAATTTGATTCTCTGGATATTTTAAAAACCGGATTTTGAGCAATCAATATGGTCCAGAAAAATATCAAAACAGAAGGGAAAAAATTGAGATATTGAAATCATAAGGAATCAGAAGATAGATTAAAAAGTTTTACCATTTGAGTTTCCAGTTAAAAATTCCATCTATTCTGAGTTCTTCTTTTGACTTGTGATCTACATAGCAAATAAATGAAAACTGAACAAGATCAAACTATATATTTTTTGTTCTTTAGAAAGAGCTTTTTGTATAAGCTTTTTGAGCTAAAAAAAAAAATCCTTTTCTTGCTTGGGCTTTCTTGGGAAAGAAAATAGAAGGCAGTCGCAACCAAAAAAAGAGTTCTCACCGATTTCTTGGAATCGAAAGATATAGAAAATGAATGTGTGCGTTAACTTTATTTGAGCTAAATTACACTTTCATACCCTAAGTTTCATAGGTATTGCATTTAAATACCCTATTGATTCCTTTGTTGCACATAAATACATTATAGTATTATCTCTTAACACATTGATAAGGCATGGATATTGGCACCCATCAATTTGATTAACCCACCCATCAAAATTTGTAAATCTTTAATAGATCATTATAGCCCTAAATAAAAAGATTAAAATGTCCTTAAAAATATTTAAAATTACAAATTTAAACCTCTATATGGATTAATACACCCACCTAGTGATTAATACACCCACCATAGCTTAATCTCTTTTATTAATTAAAACACCCACCATTGATTAAAAAAATCTTTAAAAGTACATCTCTCCTAAATCTTAAAATTCAAATACATTGCTTAAGGTTATGAATAAGCAATTAACCACTTAGGAGCGTTACACGAATGGTAAGAAAAGTTTTTTACCATTTAAATTCCTTTTTTACTATGTAAAATCGTGTTTTTTTTTTTAGTTTTTTTATCGCTATTCATCGCATTCTGTTTGGCCAACGAAGGGCGAACTTTTAAACACTGTTCGGCTAGAACCAACCGAACATAGAAGAACTTGTTCGGTCAACCCAGATCGAACAAGTTTCTTCTGTTCGGTCTGATTTGACCAAAAGGGAACTACTTGTTCGGTCAATGTTGACCTAACAGAGTTGCTAAGTTCGGTTCCTCAGAACTGAACAAATATAGTCGTAACTTAATAGTTTTTTCTTCTTTGGTGATATTGGAACAGACCTCTAACTATTAAATACCATTACTAAGTTGATAATTGATTATACCACGGACTTTACCACGTACAAGATATTTCAAAGTTGTGAGGCATTAATCAAATGAACTCGAGAAGATGGTAAGTTACATGACTTTATGATCATTATTAATAAGTTTGATGCTCCAAGAAATGAAAGAAATTACGAGTTTTTCATAGTTATGAGTGCAGTGGAAAATACAGAGGAAAAGAAGTAAAGTTTAATGAGGGAAGATACAACTGAGTAATAACGATTAAAAAGTACTGGTACCAAAAAAATGTGATTGTCTGTTCCTACTAAAGGGTAAAGAGTTTTCCAACGAAAATGGGAGAATGCTTTTAGTTGTATATGGTGTCCACAATCATTTGGCCTCAGAACATTTGTAAGGATATTTATTTGCCGGTAATCTGAAGAAGAGAAGTGATTAGTTGTGGATATGTTTAAGAGCCTTGTTCGACCAAGAAATATTTTGCAAATATTGAAACAAATAAATAAACTTAATGTCAATACAATAAGAAAAGTTTATAATACAAGCAAAAAGTTTAAAGTTGTGAAATATGTCAGAAGATCACAAATGCAGCAACTAATGAACAAGTTTTTAGAATACACATATATTAAGGTTCATAAAAGTTGTCTCAATACGGACACTATGAAAGATATTTTTTGGGCTCACCTGGCTAGAATTGATTGCTGAGGGATTTTTCTGGGTATTAATAATGGATTGCACATACAAAACCAACATGTATCGATTATAGTTGATGGAGATTTTTTGGAGTTACAAGCATAAATATGACTTTTCAGTTGCTCTTGCATATTTGAAAGCAGAATGGGAAGACAATTTTATTTGGTGCTTGGATAGTTTGAAATGCCTAATACATGATCGTTTGATACCATCTATTGTTGTAACTAACAGAGATTTAGCGCTGATAAATGTTATAGAGAGAATATTTCCTACCTCTCCTCTGAAATACACCTAGAGGGCGGTGAATAGGTGTACTAGCTAACTTAGGGCAAATGATGTGGAATTAAAACTAATTATACAAACTAAACTTTTTAAGTTAACACACAAAGTACAACACAAGAGTGTAGCCCGAATTCCCCGTGAAGAGTTCTGGAACTACACCTCTAGATTTCTCTAAATTAAGAGTTGATGTGCTATTAGAAGCTCTCTAGGTTGAACACAAGTGTGGGCACACATAAACTATATCTAGCATATAAATATGAACATTATATATATATATATATATATATATATATATATATATATATATATATATATATATATATATATATCAATGCAAGATATAAGAGAGATAGAGTTGAGAGATAGTAGATCAAACGCAAACACAAAGATATATTTCGAGGTTCGAGCCACTGCTCCACGTCCCCGCCTTCACACAGAAGAATTTCCGCTACGTCCACACCGGATCTTCCACAAAGGGACCACCGCCGAGGAATTACACCGGGAGTACATAACTCCTCTCTCAATACACAAATCTCTACCAAGCACAAAGTAAAGAAAAATACACTTGGTGATCACAAATATCACAAACAATCTCTCTTGGTGATCTTGAAAAATCACAAACAATTTTTCTCATAAAAACAAGATCATATAGTTAGGTATAGAATTGATAGCTCAAGTGTGAGAAAACAAAGTATTTTTGAAAAGAAAACACAAAGAAAACACTTGGGAAAACTCTAGGTGAGATATAGAAATTTTGGACAAGAACTAGAATCTCAAAACTTGTTTTCTTTTCATTTTCCAAAAACTTTGTAACTAAATAAAGATAGAGATTTTAGCACTAAAACTTGTTTTAAAACTTACTGAAAACTCAAGAGAAGTGGAAAAAATTTGCTCTCAAAATCTTGGTGAAAACTGGCCAAAGGAACCCATATTTATAGAGGATTCAAAATATAGTCGTTGGGGTCCAGGTCAGGTCAAAACTGACATGTCAGTCGACCACCCGGTCGACCGGCCAACGGTCAGAGTTCTGATCATTGGGGCTGTCGGTCGACCGACCGGTCGACCACCCCAAGGCAATTTGCCTGTCAGTCGACCGCCCGGTCGACCGAGGCCAGAACCAGAGAACTAGTTTCTCTGGTCGGTCGAGTGGTCGGTCAACCGGGGATATTTCCAAAGAGCACTCTCTGGAATGGTCGACCGCTCGATCGATCGCTAAAGCCTGTGCACTTCTGTGCACGTCAGTCGATCGATCCAGGCTTCGGTCGACGTCGACCGCTAGAAGCCCTCAGCCAGGGTGTATAGGGTTTGAAAACTTGGTCTTTTAATGCCTATAAAAATCTAATAAAATCACATAAAATCCACAAAAATAAGTTCTTATAAATATTTGAAGAACAAATATGTGTGAATAAAATTCAACATATATTTCAAACAATTTGAACTATTTTTGTGATATGGATATTTAGCTTTAAACCAAAAACGGTATTTTTCAAAACTTAGATTTTGAAATGAAAATCCGTATTCTCCAAAACTTGTATAAATACAAAAACATGATATAGAAATTTTTTTAAAACATATTGTGTATGGATAGAATCCAACACATATAAAAGATATATCTATGTTTTTGACATAAAATCTCAAAACTAAGTTTTGTTAAAAATAAAACTTGAAACCATAAACTAGATATGCATCAAAATAAGTTTTTAGACATTAGAAACTAAATAATGTATATAGATGAATCCACTATACATATAAACCATGTAAACTACTTTAAATGAAATCTATTCATGAAAACAAAATATATGTTCTTGAAATTTCAAAACAGTTAAACCGAAACTAAAAACTATTGAACTTGTGTGTGTGAACTTGAGCATATCAAGACTATCAATCTGTACAAAAGATCTAAAACAAAATTTAAACTAAACAAACCGAAGTCTTCTTGGTGATCTCCATCTCCAAACCGACTCGATCCAAGCTCGATCCAAAGAGCTTGACTCCTTCCGAGTGCCAGATGCAATCTTGATGCGTGAGCTCTTGATTCATCATATGTTAGCTCCAAACTTGACTTTGAATCTTTTGTTGAAGCTAATCACCTACTAAGATCTTGATCAATATCTGAAACTTATTAAATACATGATCATTAGTAAACTAACCTTTATAAGTTAGTCATCATCAAAACAAAGGTGAAAGATCTCTGGGCCAACATCCTCATTTCTTGTGTAGATGGCATATATCTACAAGAAAAAAAATATTATTGTTCATTGCAACAAAAACTCTGACACAAAAGAGAAAGTCGACCTATTCTTTTTTGATTGAAATATAATGGTGTCAGTGGAGACTGAGGAGAAATTTGTACGATTGTTTGGTAGGCTTAATGAGGATTTTTGAGATTATCCTAAATTACTTGAGTAAGTGAACAACACATGGATTGATAAGTATAAAGAGAAATTTATCGCTTGTTGGACTAACGTGATATGCATTTTGGAAACACATCAACGAACATGTGTGCTTTTTGTCATTCTTTTATGGTATCGTGTAATTTTTAAAAACATATCTACTATATAATATTGTTAATATCATGTTATCTTAACTACTCATTATCTTATCTTTTCAGAATTGAGAGTGTATATGCAAAGTTGAAAAGATATCTGGGATCATCTCTTTTGAATTTTGACACTAGTTGGGACAAAATAAATGCACTTTTGGAGTTGCAACACACTGAAATAAAAGCTTCCTCCGAAAAGAGTATAAATATGGTATTACACAACTTCAAGCCATCCCAGTTTAAGTTCCTGTGTGGTGTTGTATCCATTACTACCCTGAATATGATTATGGAAGAATAAAAAAGAAAAAAACATTGTCGTTGTCGATGATAATGCTTGTAAGTACATATTGAGGAAGACCCATAAACTACCTTGTGCGCATGAATTGCTTAAGTATGACAGAGTCATTACACTCATTCCCTTATATTTTATTGATAGCCATTGGAGAAAATTAAATATGTCATCATCTATATCTATTGATTGCGAAGTGGTAGCTGATATAAGAAATTATTGGATAGAGGAGGTAGACATGATAAACCTATGATTTATCAAAGCCAACAATTCAGAGAAGATAATCTTGCTGAAGAGAATACGAGAGTTGGTAAATCCAAGTAGTTTCTTTCTTATCGAACCTGAAGTTAAGATAAAAAATGTGGCAAGAATACTTAAAAAATGAAGCATAGACTCGTCGACTACCTATGGTATACAAGTTGATAAATTCTGCACAAGATAGCTGTTCGGAGCTATCATCTCAGAATAATATTCAAGTTTCTTCTAAATTCCTAGTGCGACCAAAGAAAAGGTATAATTTCTTTTTATATTCATCAAAATTTTCTTTGGATTAAATATTAAATATTTTGTTAACACTTCAAATATAGATTGTTCAGGCACGTTCTTCACTTAGGGTAAACTACTTAAATTAATTTCCAGAATCAATGCATTCATGATTTGTACATATAAAGGATATGCAAGCGGATGGTAATGTGAATATCGAGTTGTTGCAAGTTTGCTCGATGGTGAGGAGGGATGGACTTAAGTCAGACGTGACTTGCTTGGAGAATTGAATGCTTATATCCATTTATATGAAGGTGTATATGAAAGTTGTGAGCGTGTAAAAGAGATTAGATATTCTCAAAGTCACTTTGATAGTGTAGCATCATATGAGAAGTGGAAGATTATGCCTGAGATGGGATTTCTCATATCATCTCATTATAAGGTGGTGTTATTTTTTTATCACGATTCTGGAGTGTGACTTTCTTGCCACTTAGAACTCAATATGTCCCTATTGTTGCGCGTTGATACATTTCAATTGGTTTTGTCAACAATAATCATTTTATTGAGCTATATCTACGTAATGGACATTCAGTACTCCTGGTGGCATATAAGTGGTACGAGTACCGACTACCAAGTGCTGAAGACTAGAACACTGCATACATGAGTATATTGCAGATATACAGCGATCTATTTAGTAGTTCTAGTGATTTTGAATGTACAATCAATATTAATTAAATATTGACTTAAATTGATATAAGATTGTGGTTATAGATGTGTATTATACTTTGGTCAATTTATAAAATTTTAATACTCGATAGTTGTACTTAGGTTTTTTTTTTGTTTCAAAATTCAAGTTATTTTTGCATGTAGAGATTTGGTTTATTTGTCTTTTCTGAAACAGATACTCCTTGGCAGAATGAACGAAGAACAAATTGATTTACTATGAGATATCATAGACTGATCCTACAATGGAATAGGAAAGAGTCAATATCCTCCCGCGAAACCCTTATTTTTTTTATTAGAATATTTTCTTGATTTGATATGCTGGTAATCACCGATATGATCATATTGGTGTTGTTACTATTGATGTAATCAAAGAAGCAGTGCCCAATGTACCTCTAGAAAGATCAGATATTGTAACGCCCCGATCCCGTAGGTACGGAGATGCTACGACAACGTACATATGCAGGGCGAATATACCCTCACATACGTACGCTAAGAATCAGTACATGAAAATAAATCTAATATACACAATAATTTCAGTATTAAATAAGTAAAAGAATACTTGCAAAAGGGGTTAGTGAATATGATAGATATGAAAGTACTGATAAAATAATAAAAATATTTATGAATAATAAAGTGACTGGTCACCTAACAATATCACGTACAGTATCAGGTATTACGATGACATCAAATCTCCAACCTAGGAATACAAATTCAGGGTCATCAAAAAGTGACCTAGTGAGTGAAAAAATAAAAAAAGCAACAATATATAATATAATAATAGAACAATCATGATACTTTATAATACACGTTTAAATACTAGTGATACAATATAATATACTAACAATCGAGATATATGCATACATATAAACAAGTAGTATATTAACACTATAATATTATAAATGTCTAGCATGTACAACGGTATTAGTTTTATAATATTATCCAATTCTATATCATTAATATCAGTTAACATGCCCAGGGTATGCCACCAAATACAACTAAATATAGTAAATAAATTAAATAATAGGTAAATCATTATGAGAGATTATTTTATTCTAATCAATTAGAGTTATATCGTTTATATATTATTTTCCATATGCATAATATGATACAGTTTTAAGTGATTTCCTGATCAAATCAATGTGTTTAAGTAACATATAACAGATTTTGATTATTTTATATTTCTTGTTTAACGTAATAGCAACAGTGCAATAATAGTGTCGTGAGGAATATGAACATGTAGATATGAAGTACGCATAATAACCATACTATAATGTGGTGCTTATATAGTAACAGTGTATCCACAGAGTATACATGAGACAGATAATACATGGAATGTAGAGTATACGTGTATATGAATAGTATCTCCACATGAAGTGCGCAGTATACATATGACATGATGATAGATAAGATAGCAAAAAGTGTAACAAGTATAAATGGACAATAATATATATGTATCCAGCATGTCATGTTATTTATACAATAATAACAATCAGTATTGCCTGGTATTTTAGTCAATCTCTTCCCGTGTTTCATACCACTAGCAGTTCATACCGGAGTCCGTACTCCAGCCAAACCCATCAGAACATGACATACGGGTACCATTATCCGAACGATAGAGTGACCAAATAACAAGCATTTCTGATGTCATTATTGTTTATATAATTTTATTATATTAATTGGAAACCCAATTGTCAAGGAACTCTAATCGGGTGAATGTGTCCCATGCATACCCGAGATCACGACCTTAAATGGACCCCTGACTGCTAAGACTAGGGCCTTCCGCTAAGAAGGGAGCAAAAAATGAGAAATGGGAACTCATGGAGCTATATACAATCTGTAACCAACACTACCATCCCTTGAGTGAGATAAACATGGATCCAGTATATCCACTGGATAAGATGTAGTTAACTGTTAAGTCTCCCCCATCCCCAGGTTATATTTATTATATTTAAACTACACAGTGTTTTAGGAGCAAGAAAAGTGCAGGATACATGTAACACGATAACAGGATATGAGCTCTGTTGATAGCATGAAATAAGATAATGGGAAACGACAAACAAGAGATGTGAGATTCTAAAGGTGGCCCCCGTGGCTTATATATATGTGGCACTGCGCATACCAACAACACTCATGCCCAGTAACAGAAGTATCATATTGATATCAGTAACAGAAAATGGTCATATAACAGAAATATGAAAATATTCATGTATCAGGTACAGTGATCCATGCTATAAGAATACAGAAACAATCTACTCATGTATACATGTGAATCTATATAACAATATTATAGGAATATAAAATAATTGTGCACAAAGTATTATGTAGCAGTAATACAAATATATAAAATAACAGTATCCCATGGAATAGTATATCCGTGTATCAGTGGTACATGAACATGAAATAATAGTGTCTAGTGTAACAGTACATGTGTAACAATGATAGATGCACATGAAATGACAATGTCCGGAGTGATTGTTTGGTACGGAGTAGAAAAATTCGCGTAAAGTTTCCTTGAATCAATTGAAAAGTTACAACAAACTTATACTCCGACTACAAGAGAGGGAAGATGTTGAGTCTTGAATCTCCCCTTTGTTTAGTGTTGGGTTCTTCAGGTGGCGATGGAAAGTGAATCTTGTTTTCCGTTGACCGGGTGATCGTCAGGAACTTTTGGGGATCTTCTCTTCGGATGGCGGACGGAGTAACACAGCTCTGTCGACCAAGAATCTCAAAGAGATTGTAGGCAAAGATTGACTTGTACGCAGCAAGTTACTTGAAGAGTTGGACTCTCTTTCCTTCTCTGTGGAAGCTCTCAAGTCAAACTCTTCTCCTTGATTTCTCTGATCTCCAATTGACCGACCCCTTCTCCATAGCAACGGGATTATTTATAGAGGTTTCAGGGGTGAACGGGCCCTCTAAAAACGTTCCACAATGGGGGTTAACTTTCTTATTATGTGGGTGGTGATTGACCCCATAACGAGGGAAGTTATAACTGAGACGCGGGTTTCGACCCTCGCGCCTTGGTGCTGCAGTGTTGCTGAGACGCGGGTTTCGACCCTCGCGGCTTGGTGCTGCAGTGCTGGTTGAGACGCGGGCTTCGACCCTCGCGCCTTGGTGCTGCAGTGTTGGTTATGACGCGGGTGTCGACCTGCGTGCCTTGGTGCTGCAGTGTTGCTGAGATGCGGGTTTCGACCCTCGTGCCTTGGTGCTGCAGTGCTGCTGAGACGCGGGTTTCGACCCTCGCGCCTTGGCGCTGCTTTGATGGCTATGATTAGCCCTGCGTCTGGAGTTTGGGACTCTGCTTTTGACGACTTGTCTTTAATGATTTTTAGACAGCCTACAGTGATAGTATATCCGTGTGCAATGGGTAATCCTACGGAATCAATCTACGCACCAAAATAGAAAAGTGAATATAGCCAAATCACAAAAAAATCAATCGCAGACACAATGAAAACACGTGAAAACCCGAAAGAAAAAAAACCACGGAGAGAGAAAGATTACACTATGTCAATGGTGATTATAAAAGTGTTCTCTGAATTCGGGTGAAATTGGCCCCTTTTCCATTGGAAGAGATCCCCTATTTATACAAGTCATGTCAATTAGATAAGGCTAGGGAGTCCTGCTCAGTTTGAATACTTAAATTTCTTGTCTTGCTAAGGATTGGGTTGAACGCCCCAGTTTGAATTATGGTAGGAGAGAGTTCATCTCTATCTGGTAGTTCGCGCTCGGCTGGAGATAAGGATGAACTACTCCCTTGAGATTACTATTTTGTTTGAATTGGTTACTACTTCATTTTAATTAGGATTTGGCTTAAGGATGGAGATCTCTGTAATTGGATCTGATTCTTCTGTTAATCACCTGACCTGTTTGCAATTCAAACTGGATGACGGTTCTGAATTAACTGTTCCAAAAGTAACCACGCGTCGCACATCCGAGTGAGGTTGAATTGATAAGTGTCACGATCTCGGGTGGGTCAGAAAGTGACCACTATAGATGCCCCCTCTGCTCCCTTCTTTTAGGAAGAGTTTGGGAACTCTCCCTCGGGGGATTCCAGGTTCCCAGAGTCTCCAATGTATATAGGAAAGAAGAATAAAATGAGAACTTTCTGGACCTGAATTCAAGTTGTTCATTGTTGCTTTAGATTTTGTCCTGTAGTGACGGTGCAGTAATACAGTCTGGCAAAGCCTTAAACGTGTGTCACATCCAGTGCTACGCTGATCTAATTACCGCCTTTCGTGCAATGATATGTTCGAGGTAGGTGCTACATATCTCAAGTGACAATGTTAGGAAGGTAACCGTCTCATATGAATTGGGCGCTTTTCGAGGAAGGCAAGGCGTATCTGGTGTGATGGTTCGTGTCCCTCCTCCTATGACACGTGTAGGATTCCAATTAGAGCGGCATTTTGTCTTCATCTGGGATTATAAGCCTGAGCGGCTGGCTCTTGGGCTTTTCCCCCTATATATTAGGTGGGCTTCTTTAGGAGCGATCTGGTCTACTTCCTGAAATTTTACTACTATTTAAAGCCTTCTATTTTGTAAGCAGTGATGTCTGGTTCGTTCTTCATTTGGTGGAGAAAGGAGATGGAATAGGCGGTGATTCCTGTAGTACTCCTAGTATTTAAGAGTCTATTTATCAAGGAGTTTTAGTTCTTGAGATGGGCCCGCCAAGCAGCTCAGTTCTTATGACAAGGTCCAACTGTGGAGATAGACAAGGAATGAACTGTCGTCTGCTTGGTCTGTATGATTGGCCTTTGGTCGGAGCAGATTGGGGAGAAGTTTGGGCTTATCCCCTTTTTCTTTCCTCGTGGCGAGCAGGTAGCAGGGAGCATAAGGGTATTTGACGACGGCTCTGGTATCAGGGGTCAATCACTTGTGCTCTTATAGGGGTGTCGCCTCTTTGTTCGTCTTCGCTCTGAAGTCACGGTCTTGGCATAGGTATCCTCCTTTGCCTTGTAGGGTTCAGTCTGCAATTTGCTCGTGGTTCTCCTTACTGTGATCTTCCTGGGAGTTCTCGGTATCGTCGCTCGTCCGATTCTAGGGGATTACTTGCTTAGGAGTCATCACCAGGACACAGCCAGAGATGTGATAATGAGCGTCCCTTGTTTATGGTTGTGCTTTTCTGACTCCTTAGGAGCTGTCTAGCTTCGTAGGATTAGAAATAACTCAATGTGTGGTCCCCTGGTAGGGCCTGCTAAGGGGTTCTCAGTTGGGGAGAAGCCCGCTTGCTAGGAGCGAGCTTCGTCTTTCAAGGGTTCCTCGGGAAGTTATCCACCAGGGTGTAGAGGATCCAAGTAGGTTGAGCTCGGAGAAGTTTATCGGGGCAAGACTCCATCTCTCAAGAGTTTCACGAGGGGTTGCCATCAGGGTGTAGAGGACCCATGTAGGTTGAGCTCGGAGAGGTTTATCGGGAAAGACTCTGTCTCTCAGGAGTTTACCGATCGGTGACCTTCAGGGTATGGAGAACCCCTGTAGGTTGAGCTCGGAGAGTTTATCAGGCAAGACTCCGTCTCTCATGAGTTTCTTGAGAGGGGACCGTCGTGTGGAGGACCCATGTAGGTTGTGGGCCTGCTCAGGCAGTCATCAGGATGTTAACCCATCATAGGCTGGACCTGAACAGCTAGCGTAGGCAAGCCTCCATCTTTCAAGAGGTTCCTTGAGGTGTGTCGTTAGGGTATAGAGGACTCGTATATGCTACGGACCTGCTCAGGCAGTCATTCGGGGTGTTAACCCGTCTTAAACTGGACCTGAACAGTCGGCGTGGGCGAGCCACCATCTTCCAGGAGGCTCTCCGAGGGGTGTTGTCAGGGTGTAGAAGACCGTATAGGCTGCGGGCCTGCTCAGGCAGTCATCGAGGTGCTTATTCTATTCGGGCGAATTGAAACAGAGCCCGTAGCTTGTGATAACTCAGGGGTAATTCTGAGTCTCCACAATTCTTCTATTATGGACAAAAGGCACGTCACATTATAGAAAGAATGGGGTATGATTTTATCAAGGAATTAGGCCTTAATTTTGGCAAAGGAAATGAGCACTACTTCATTCATTTGTACCGAAAGGCAAAGACCCCGATTACTACCATAAGACCCGAAGAGGTCTCGGTTATGTAAAGACCCTGATTACTACCATAAGACCCGAAGAGGTCTCGGTTATGTATTTACACCAGTCTTATCAGATCTCGAATCTAAAAAGAGGTCTATCATGATAACTCATCAGCAACGTCGTCGTGGGACTCAGATGTCAGCATCGGCGATATATTCGGAAGCCTATCAGTTAACATGGTATCAACCAGCCATTTTGAAGATGACGAAGAAGATGCTTTTGAATCTAAAGAATTAATCCAGTCGAAATACTTAAATGCTCTTTGGGATACGCAATTTGAACAATACAAACCACCCACTGAGAATAAAGTGACTCAGGTAAATCTTGGAGATGAGGCTAACTCCAAGCCCATCTTTATAAGTGAGAGCCTGTCACCTTCCCGAGAAATAAGACCTAATGCAGCTCATACGAGAGTATATAGATGTCTTCGCTTGGAATTATGAAGACATGCCGGGCTCGATCCCCAGATTGCTATGCATCGTCTCAACATCAATCCGGATGCCAAACCACATCACACAACAGTAACGACAGTTCCATTCTGAGATCATGAAAGCAATCGAATCAGAGGTCAGGAAGCTCATAGACTCTGATTTTGTCAAGGAAGAGCAACATACTGATTGGATGGCCAATATCGTTCCCATTTCCAAGAAAAATGGAAAGATCCAAATCTGCATCGACTACTGTGATCTGAATGTCACCCGCCCTAAAGATGAATTCTTTCTCCCGATCACGAATGTCATGATCGACAATACGTGTGATTTTGAGAGGATGTCTTTTATGGATGGCTTCTCAGGGTATAATCAAATAAAGTTGTAACCTGAAGATAAAAAAGCACACATCTTTCAGGATGCCTTTGGGAGTATTCTGCTACATAGTAATGCCCTTCGGCTTGAAGAATGCTGGTGCGATATATCAACGCGCCATGAACGCGATCTTCCATTAGCATATACGCAAGACCGCAGAATGCTATGTCGATGATATCAACGTAAAATACCGCGACAAAGGCGATCACCTCGCAGACCTGTAGAAAGTGTTCGACATCATGCAGGCTCACCAGTTGAAGATCAACCCAACCAAGTCCTTTCTGGGGGTAGCCAGTGGAAAATTCCTTGGATTTGTTATTACATCCAAAAGAATTCACCTGGATTCAGAGAAGATCCCTGCTGTTCAAGAGATGCAACCTCTGAGAAATCTTAAAGAGCTCAGAGGCCTATAGGAATGATTAGCATATATTCGGAGATTCATATCGAATATCTCAGGGCACTGCCAACCCTTCACCAAGTTAGTGAAGAAGGGAGTCTCATTCGTTTGGGACAATACTTGTCAAGAAGCATTCGAGGGAGATCAAGGAGTATCTGACACTCATGGCAGCTCCAGTATCATGACAACCTTTCTTGTTATATGTTCAAGCGATGAGTCATTCTTTGGGAGCTTTATTAGCCCAGAACAATAATCAAAACACGAACATGCAATCTACTATTTAAGTAGAACAATGATTGGGGCGGAGCACTATTATAACCCAATCAAGAAGGAATGCTTAGCGTTGGTCTTCGCTGTCCAGAAGATGCGACACTACCTCATGGGGCAACACATTCAAGTCATCTCCAGAGTAAATCCTGTTGGCCTAAAGGTTACAATCTCTGGTTTTGTGTTTTGGTGAAAATAAAGTATATGAAGCTATTTGGTATTAATCAAGTTCAAGAGTATATTTTAGGGTTCAAAAAGATCTAACAGGTTCTTCCTATAAAGGAAGGTGTTGATGGCTCAAGAGTACTCAAGTGCGGAATCATAGCTCAAAGCTCCAAACGTCGCTCAACGTCACTACCAGAGAAGCTCGCTTGAAGATTCGTGTAGCCGATCAGAACCTTGTAAGAAACTAGTTTGTTAAACGGTAGAATATAGATTTGAAGCTCAAAGATATACATACAACAACAATTCTATTGAAAATCAAGTTTTTGGTTTCAAAGATAAAAAGTTTTTCGAGTTTGCTTTTATGCTTTTATTTTCAGAAATTTTTTTTAAGTTTTTCCGTTCTCAAAATCTCTCTTCTGATTTTTACTCTCACTTACATCCTTGAGATTCAAGTTTATATTTTACTCTATAGAATTTTGTAAGAGAGTTGTAAAGAAAGTATTTGTGGTCTTTTGATCACCCAGATCTTGCTATCTCAAATTGCTTTATGCTGCCTCTAGTGTAGAGGATCAAGTTGGGGAGTTGTGTACTCCGAGTGATTGTAATTCCTTATTGTAAGGTCCCTTTATAGAGGATCCAATAGTGGATTGAGAAAACATTCACGGTAGTGATGGTGGGGACGTAAAGCGGTGGTTCGAACCTCGAAACAAATCTCTCTGTTTGCGATTGCTTTATTGTCTCTATTTATTTGTTTTTCATTTATTCATTCTTGTCGATTAATACTCATCTCAACAAGATAACAATTAAACACCTCAACTCTTATCTAGAGAAATCACGAGGAAAAGTTCAGAGCCCTTCACAGGAAATTCGGCTTCAAGTCTTAATTTGAGTGATCGGTTGCATCATTTCATTATATATTGTATTGAATTTTAATTTGATTAGCTATACACCTATTCACCCCCCTCTATGTGTATATCTCCTTTGTGATTCCTCATGATGAGACCATCTTCGCTGAACTACAGACTAGCGAAATGGGCTATATTGCTCTCACAATATGAGATGCAATTCATGCCACAAAAGGCGGTCAATGGTCAAGCTGTGGCAGATTTTTTAGCCGATCATTTAGTTCCAGGAACTTCAAAACATTATAATGATCTTCAGATGAGATTGCAGAAGTGAACTTGATCAACGCCTCCTCAGAAGAACAAGTGTGGAAACTATTCTTTGACAGAGCGTCAAGAACGAATCCCGAGGGAAATATCATCACAAGTGTGAGGGTAGTACTTATCTCCCCGCATAATACTTATCTCCCCGCCTAATTATGCGATCCTCATGCATTCTTATTAACTGAGTCGTGTTCCAATAATGTCTCAAAGTACAACGCTCTCTTGATCGAGATGCAACTCGCTGAAGAGATTGGACTCAAAAAATCTCGAAGCATATGGCGATTCAAAACTCATCATCAACCAGGTTCGCGGGGAGTACGAAGTCCGACATGAAGACTGCCCTATCACAACGTGACCATTATCATGGCAGAGAAGTGTAAAAACTTCTATATTAACTATATATCGTGTCAGCAAAATGCACATGCAGATGCATTGGCGTCCCTCGCCGCTTCATTAGCCCTTCCAGGTGGAGCTGCGGAAAGAGTACTTGTCTATAGTTGTGACTTGTACTGTTGTAAATTCACCCTTGAAGACAGCCGGACTCCAAGAAAAGAACTTCAAGTCAAAGAGGTTCTTGAGATTTCGACAAGTCTCTAACCTAGGGATTGGTGATTCTCTTACATCAACTTCGTCTTATATGACATATTATCTAACGATCCCAATGAGGCAGTTGCCATCTGAATGAAAGCTCCTCGATTTTATTACAATGCGATCATGCAAACACTATATCGCCAATCGTATGATGGAATCCTACTTCGATACCTTTCATGTAGATCACCTGGGGGTGAATAGGTGATGTGCTAATCAAATGTCAAACAATGCAGAATTAAAAACTTATTATACAAACGAAAACTATCACATAACGTATAACCAAAAAGTAAAGCCGAATTCCCGGTGAAGGGTTCTGAACTTCTCCTCAAGATTCCTCTAGATTAAGAGTTGAGGTGTTACTATAGCTCTCTTAGTTCAATACTAGTATGAGCACATACACAATATCAAGCATGTAAAGATAGATAATAAATAAGAGCATGCAAGATATCAAACAATCTCAAGCATGTATATTTATGGAGCATAAGCAATATCAACCATGTAATAAATGAGCACAAATATAATAAGCATGCAAGATATAAGAACAAGTGAGTTGAGAGAGAGATAAGCAATCACAAATACGAGAGAATTGTTTCGAGGTTCGAGCCACTTGCTCTAGTCTGAGCTTTCACTACTATGAAGGATTTTCACTATAACGATCCCGTAAGATCACTCGGTGCTGCAACACCTACAAATGAGCTCCCTCAAGAATTCTTGGACCCGCAAGTCCCTCACTTGTTCCCGTAAGAACAATACACAATACGAACCCGAAGCTCGACGAGGCCGCAATCTCCACAACTCCTCCAAATACAAAGGTGGAATACTTGATTATCACTTCTCTTGATCACCAACAAATACTCTCACAAACAAGTATCTTATAGGATGGATATAGCAATGAAAAACTCAAGCTTTTGTGAGAAAATTAGATAGATTTGAAGGTGAAAAACTCAACAAAAAAAACTTTTGAAAACTCAAGAGAATCACTGTTGAAAAACTCTCTTTTGATATGAAAATGAAGCTATAAAACTTGCTGAGGAACTCTGTGGAGGATAGGAAAATAGGCTCTTGAAAATACATGTGAAAAATCTTAGTAAAAGTCTGGTCAAAACCCCATATATATAGCCTAGAAAAATATAGTCGTTGGGCTCAGAAAATTGGCCAGATTGGCCTGTCGGTCGACCACCCAGTCGACCAGCCAACGGTCAAATTTTTTACCGTTGGGGTTACCGATCAACAGGTCGGTCAACCGCACCCAAAACCAAAGTCACAACTCTCTATCAGTCGACCGCCCTGTCGACCGAGCCAAACCCGAGAGCTCTGTAAACATAAGCTCTCAAGGGTCGGTCGACCGCCCATAGGGCATGTTCACTTGTGCACGCCGGTCGACCGCTCGGTCGACCGGCTCAGCCTTTAGTCGACCGGTCGGTCGACTGCAAGCAGCTCAAAATCACATTTTGAACATCTTTTTATATACATTTTAAATACCAATAAATCTCCATAAATTTTACAAAAATAAGTTCATGTAAATACAGTGTAGCACAAATACGTGTAATCAAAAATCAACACATATTACAAACATGTGAACTATTTTTTAGGCAAAGAAATTTAAGCTTAAAACAAAAATGGTATTTTTCTAAAAAGTAAATTTCAACACATAACTCTGATTTTTTTTATAAACTTGTATAATTACAAAAACAGGATATTGGAACATATTTGAAGCATAGTATATATGGATAGAATCCAACACACGTAGTAAATGATATATACTTGTTTTTTACAATAAAAACTAAAATAAGTTTTAATAAAAATAAAACTTAAATACAAGAACTAGATACATCAAAATAAATTATCTAAGCATATGAAGCATAAATGCATATGGATGAAATTTAATACACATATAAACCATGTAAACTTGTTTTGATGAAATCTATTCATGAAATCGAAAGATGTATCCTTGAAACTAAAATCCAAAACGGTTAAACCAAAAAATAAAACTATTTAACATGAAAGATAATATAAATATTTTGTGTTTGTGTATGAGCTTGAACAATCCAAAACTAATCTGTCCTTTACATTTTATCTTAAAACAAAAATCTTAAACTTACAAACTTAGGTTCAAGTCTTCTTGAAAATTTTCTCTTGAAAATTTTCTTCTCCATCTCGACTTGATCCAAACTTGATCCATGAGCTAGACTCCTCTTTGAGTACTCGATGTGATCTTTAAGCGCGAGCTCTTGAATCAACATGTGATACCTTCAAAACTTGACTTCGAATTTTTTGTTGAAGCTAAACACCGACTAAGATCTTGATTGAATATCTGAAACTTAATAAATAAAAGATCATTAGTACTATAACTACATAAGTTAATCATCATCAAAACTAGAGTGATGGGCCTTTGGACCAACAATCTCCCCCTTTTTGATGAAGACAAAACTCATGAAGTTATATATGCATGGATTAAAGATAAGCTTCATAAAACTTTCCCCTTAATTTAAGCATAGCTTAAAACATGTAGATATTCAATAAAACTCATAAACTAAACAAACATAAACATATATGCATAAACAAAAATATAGCATGCATATATAAAATTTAAATTTCTCTCACCTTTTTGTCAATTCATCAACAGAAAGATAAGAAAAAATAAGGTAAATGTATATGCGATATTAATCCATGAAGAGGAGAGACTATAAAGTTAACTCCTCCTATATACATGTAATATATGAAGAAAGAGATGACTAAACTCTAACCCATATAAGCATAATATGCAATGTATAAACGGAGATGTTAAGCTCCCCTACACACGTGTATCATATAAAGAAAAGAGGTTAATCTCTTAATTATATACTACACTCATCATGAATCTATATATAGGGGAGATGTTAAGTTTTCCTTGCATATAAGCAATACATGTTAAAATAAATTTAGAAAATCAATTAAAATAAATTTTGATGCTACTTGTAAACAACAAAACAAATTTTGACACCATATGAAATCAATGAAACAAATTTTGATACTACTTGAAAGCAAAACAAGATAGAATTTTTTATTTTGATAAACCGATAGAAAATATACTAGTAAATAAACATAAATATTATCTTATAGATAAAAATAAACATGAAATCATTTTAAGTCAAAGAATTGTCTCCCTTTTTGAAATAATCACAAAATTAATGCATAAGCTTGTTGGAAACAAAAGCAAATATTTTGAAGTAAAACTAGGCTTAGCTGAAATTAATTTTTGTTATAAAGCATGAATAATCAATGTAAAATAAGCACAATCAATCATATATATATATATATATATATATATATATATATATATATATATATATATATATATATATATATATATATATATATATATATATATATGTATATGTATATGTATATATATCAATGAAAATATCACTTGAAATTTAACGCAAACTTATATAGAAAAATTTAAATGAGCATATAAAAATGAAATAACATAGGAATCATGTGTATAACTCATATCATTCACCCTTGAAATCACCTAGAGGGGGGTGAATAGGTGATAATGCTAATCTAATGAACTAAATGCGGAATTAAAAACTAATTGCAACAACACACAAGCAAGTATATGATATAGCAATATGAATCAATGCACAAAGTAGAGAGAGAGAGCCAATGGATCAAGCGCAAACAACAAGATTTGTTTCGAGGTTCAAGCACCCAGCTCTACATCCCCGCCTTCACCCAGAAGGATTTTGAATCCACTAGCTTGTCCACAAAGGACTCCCACACAGGGAACCTCCACCGAGGATTTGGGGCAATACAATAAATAGGAGTACCCAACTCCTCTCTTTACAACCACAACCTCTCACTAGAGGCAAAGCACCAAGCCAACCAAAACAATCACCTCACAACTTGAGGGATAAGCATAAAGCTACACAAGGATCACCTCTCAACTAGAGGGATGCAACCCACTTGCACAACCTCCTCAACTCTATGAGGGAAAGGCACAAAGCCAAGCAATAATAAGGTTTACAACTTGGTGATCAAAAGATCACAAACCAATCTCTTTTTCCCACAAACACAAAAACCCTATAGATAGGATAGAATGAAGCTCAAGTGTGGAAAACTAAAGGAATGGAAAACAAATACTCAAAGAAAATCCTTGGGAAAAACTGAAATCAAGATAAAGAAGTTGAATCAAAAACTCTATTCCCAAAAACACTTTTCTTTGATTTTTCAAACCCTAGAAAAACACCAAATAGATTGTAAAGATTTGAGCCCAAAAACTTCTTTTTGATTGCTGTAAAAACACTGGTAAGATCAGAAATTTTGCTCTCTAAAAACTTGTTAAAAACTATTAAGAGAAAACCCAATTTATAGCTTCTTTAAAAATATAGCCATTGGCAGCTAAAAATGCCAGAAATGAACTACCGGTCGACCGGCCGGTCAACCGGCCAACGGTCGATTTTTGACCGCTGGCAGCTACCGGTCGACCGCCCGGTCGACCGGCCCCAGAAACAGAGAGCAACGGCTCTCTGTCCGGTCGACCGCCCGGTCGACCGGGAGCAACCCGAGAGTGGGTTGCTCTCAGTCGGTCGACCGTGCGGTCGACCGGCTTAAAGGGCAGCCAGCGTACACGTCCTTGTGCACGTCGATCGACCGCTATGGTCGACCGGCTCCTGGTCCGGTCGACCGTGCGGTCGACCGACAGAGCCTGGCAGAGCCAGTTCAGGGACAGGAAAACATGTTCTTTTTAATTCTAAAAATTCCCATAAATCTTCTAAAAATCCACAAAAATAGTTTTCTCATTTTACATTGATATATAAACTTGTGTTAAAAATTTCAACACAAATTTCAAACATTTTGAACCATTTTTGTGTTATAGAAATTTTGCCAAAAACCAAAAACCGTATTTTCTAAAACTTGGATTTTTGAATTGAAAATACGTTTTGTCCAAAACTCATCCAAATATAAAAACATGATATTTAAACACTTGAAGCATGTTGCATATGGACATAAGTCCAATATACATGAAACATATAGATATCCATGTTTTTGACTTTAATACCAAAATATGTTTTGTTAAAACACAAAACCTGAAATACATGAATAGGCATATCAAAATAAGTTTGTCTAAGTAGTTGAAGCATGCATGTATATAGAACAAATCAAATATACATTAAATCATGTAAACTTGTTTTGAATCTATCTATTCATGAAAACCAAGATCGGTTAAACCAATCAAACCGAAAACCAAAACCAAAACATGAAACGTGTGTGTTGTGAACTTGAGCATATCATACTATTCTAATCTTTACAAATGGATCTAAAACACAAACTAAACTAGGTACCGAGGTCTTCTTGTAGAGCGCCGTCTCCAAGCCGACTCGATCCAAAACTCCAAAACTCCGAGCTTGACTCCAACGAGTGCTATATATGATCTTGATGCTCGGGCTCTAGAATCAACATGTGAAAGCTTCCGGATCACGGAGTTTTGAAGCAATCACCAACTAATATCTTGAATAAAGATCTGAAACTAAAATCACAAGATTATTAGTACACATAACTACATGAGTTAATCATCATCAAAACTAGAGTGGAAGGCCTTTGGGCCAACAATCTCCCCTTTTTTGATGATGACAAAGCTCATGGAGTTATATATGCATGGATTAAAGTTAAGCTTCAAAGAAGCTCCCTCTTAACTCATGCATAGAAGAAAACAACAAATATATGCAATGAATATAAAACATGAGAATGCATAGATATGCATAAAACTATGAAATGCATATAAACAGGTTCTTGATACCAATAGATATGCATAAAACAATAAAATGTATAAAACATGCTATTGATACCAAATGAAAGGTAAAACAAATTATTTCTTCTCTTTCTTAATTTCATAAACATGTTCTCTTTAAAGAATGCTTTTGATACCAAAATTACATAATGCTTTTGATACCAATAAACCAAAACTTACATAAACCAAAACTTACATAATGAAAGCTCTTGATACCAAACATTACATAATGTTCTTGTTACTAATAATAAAACATGTTCTCAATATCAAACATGAAACAAAGATCATGCATAAATCATGCATATAAACTCAAATTTTTCTCCCCCTTTTTGTCAATCATCAACAAAGGGGTAAACGACAAACCAATAAAAATTATTCTTCTCCCCCTTTTTTATTCAAAACAAAGAATCAATAAAGGGTGACATCAAACAAATCAATAATAAGAATATGAAGGAAATGTAAATCAAAACATTTTTATATCAATATGAAAACATATACCAATTGATAGTAAAAACAAAATCTTGATACCAATTGATAAGTGAACAACTAACATACCAATTGTAAATAAACAATCTTTTTCCATCATAAAGTATGGGAGTAGAAATCAAATACAATTGAAAGATGAAATACAAGTTTTCTCCCCCTTTATGAAAAACCAACTAAAACAATGATTAAAAAAAAATTTATTTTTCATAAGCTTATGCATTGTTATTAAAATATCAATTGAAACATCAATTGAAAACATGATAGGCATTAAAATGTCAAGCTTATCAAACTCAAAATTTGTGCTTGAAAAATATAGAGATATAGTACGCACAAATAAAACATCTATATGTATGAAAAATTAGATACCAATCGAAGTTGATACTCTTTGAAATGTAAGCATACATACATAAAAATATATGAGTATACAAGAAATGTCAATATTGATACCAATTGAAAGATTCCAATGATACCAAATGAAACAACAACAATATCAAGTGTATATCTCATATTACCTACCACCCATTCATGCTCATGTTTAAATAGATTTTCAATAAAGAACATACAAGGCATGGTCGCCCATCCAACCGCCCTTGGACGGTAGGGGTTTTCGAAAATAGGTTTGAAAGTATAATATATTTGAAAATCTCTACCATAACGAAGAATACCGCAACTAGTTAAATGAAAAAACTTGTTAACTAGTACGAAATCTTTCAAGTAAGGAATAAAACAAAATTGTTTTTCATGAAACTATGTAAATCACATGATCACTAAAACACTCAAAATCCATAAAGCCCATACATACTCATGAAAACATAATCATGAGAAACATTTAAATAAGGTGAGTGTACAAGTGTAGTGTGAAACACATAATCATGAAATTTGGCAATAAAGCTCAATATTCCGTAAAACATGAAAATCATCAAAAACTATTTAATCTTCAAGGCATATGTATGTCTTATACAAACTAAATTATACATACATATCCAAAACACAACGAGTCCACAAATGTATATGCAAGAAGGCACGTGGCTCAAAGGATGTATATGTATAGACGATAGTTTGGACAAGATAGACATATACATGAAGTTAAACATATGAATATGAAAATCATGGATAGAATAGGAATACAAGTTAAATGTATGAATCATCAAAACTAGACTATACTAGCACATCTAATGGGTTCAAATAAGCATTTAAGCCCAAACATATAAAAATTTATTTGTGGCCCACTATATGTACAAGTATAAATTCTAGTCTTAATGAAAACTAAGATTTAAACATATATTCAAATCATGAAGCATCAAAAACAAAGGTCATAAACATCCATATGATCATTATGTATATGCATGTGTATTAGATTTAGGACATACATATTAGTTAAAAACAAGGTGAGAACACATAGATATAAATCCATATTAAACATGGGTGTCTCAAATAACCAAACATGTATATCACTAATCTAATGAACATGGCATAAGCATAATGAACAATAAAACATGACATGCTATAAATCAATGATGTGAAAGCATGTAAATAAATACGGGAGTTAGAGATCGATACCAAAACCGATGAAGGCACCTCTCTAGTTCTCCAAACCAAGGTGGTCTTCCCACCAAACCTTCCCTTGAAAGTGATGCATCCAAATGGTCATCATGAAGCTCGGAACGCATCCACTCCAAGGTACCGCTACTCTCACGTCATGTGAGAGCCCACACCTACATCAAATACAATAGGGGTGGTCTTTGGTACCCATACTCTTTTGGGTCCGTGGGGTTAGTCCCTTTCCTAACCCAAACAAAATTATTTGCTAAAATTTCATAATGTACTCTATCATAGCAAAATCTAGCAAGGTGGCCCTTACGTCTACAATATGTACAAGTGTACACATGAGCATACAAAGTGTGATGGGTGTGTACATGAGGAGCATGTGTATGCCGTGGAGGGTGTGCATGCAAAGATGGAACTTGTTTCTTTCGAACCAAGGATTCCAAGCGTGTATGATTCAAAGCACATTGGCTCAAAGTGGAGTCCAAACAATCAACACTTTTCTTCAAAACATTTATATCATTTTCATTACTAGAAGATAAAGTGGAGCATGCAATAGATGTGCTTGGTGAAGCTATACTAGCATGGCAAACATGTGAGTCTATATCAATTTTTAAAGATTCATTTTTCTTTAAAACTAAATCTAATTCTTTTGTGATGAAATCAATTTCATTTTTCAAAGAATGATTATCTTTTAAAATAAAATCTAATTTTGAAGATAAAACTTCATTGTTTTTCAAAACATCATCACAATCATTTTTACTTTTCAAAAATTCATTTTCCTTTAAGGCAAGGTCTAGTTGAGATTTAAGTGAGTCACGTTCACTAGCAATCTCTTCTTTCTCTTATAAAATTAATTCAAAACTTGAACACAAATCCTTATATTCTTCTTTTAGTTCAAAATTTTTATTTTTCAAAAGGTCATGTTTTTCCAAAAAAATTTCAAGCTTTGTAGCAAGTTCAACATTTAAGGTTTGTACTTCTAAACACCCATAGCAATAGGAACTAGAGCTATCATCTAGTTGAGATTCCGATTGTACCTCAAGGGAGTCATTCCCTTGGACCACGAGGCAACGCTCGTCGGACTTGTCTCTCCTAGATCTCTTAATCTTATCGATAATCTTTGGTAGCTCGGGAGAAGTCAAAATGCTCCAAACTGCAAAAGCCGAATCATAGTGAGCAAACACATATAAAAGATCTTTATCAAGAGATGCTCTAAGTGCTTTAAGGGCTAATGCATTGGCCTTTTTATATTTGCTATCATTGGGATAGGATTCCTTGGTAATGGCTTGATAAACTTTATATCCTAATGCTTTTAAATGACAACTCATCTTGGCCTTCCAAATATCAAGTCTAGAAATATCAAACATAGGAGGGCTATCCATGAGTGCAAACTATATGTGTGCAAATGCAAATAAAGATTAGCAACCAAGATCTCACTCCTAGGTGGTCAAACCTAAATATCAAGAGCGTAGGCTCTGATACCAATTGAAATCACCTAGAGGGGGGTGAATAGGTGATAATGCTAATCTAATGAACTAAATGCGGAATTAAAAACTAATTGCAACAATACACAAGCAAGTATATGATATAGCAATATGAATCAATGCACAAAGTAGAGAGAGAGAGTCAATGGATCAAGCACAAACAACAAGATTTGTTTCGAGGTTCGAGCACCCAGCTCTACATCCCCGCCTTCACCCAGAAGGATTTCGAATCCACTAGCTTGTCCACAAAGGACTCCCACACAGGGAACCTCCACCGAGGATTTGGGGCTCATTTTACATTGATATATAAACTTGTATTAAAAATTTCAACACAAATTTCAAACATTTTGAACCATTTTTGTGTTATAGAAATTTTGCCAAAAACCAAAAACCGTATTTTCTAAAACTTGAATTTTTGAATTGAAAATACGTTTTGTCCAAAACTCATCCAAATACAAAAACATGATATTTAAACACTTGAAGCATGTTGCATATGGACATAAGTCCAATATACATGAAACATATAGATATCCATGTTTTTGACTTTAATACCAAAAATACGTTTTGTTAAAACACAAAACCTGAAATACATGAATAGGCATATCAAAATAAGTTTATCTAAGTAGTTGAAGTATGCATGTATATAGAACAAATTTAATATACATTAAATCATGTAAACTTATTTTGAGTCTATCTATTCATGAAAACCAAGATCGGTTAAACCAATCAAACCGAAAATCAAAACCAAAACATGAAACGTGTGTTGTGAACTTGAGCATATCATACTATTCTAATCTTTACAAATGGATCTAAAACACAAACTAAACTAGGTACCGAGGTCTTCTTGTAGAGCGCCGTCTCCAAGCAGACTCGATCCAAAACTCCGAGCTTGACTCCAACGAGTGCTATATATGATCTTGATGCTCGGGCTCTGGAAACAACATGTGAAAGCTTCCGGATCACGGAGTTTTGAAGCAATCACCAACTAATATCTTGAATAAAGATCTGAAACTAAAATCACAAGATTATTAGTACACATAACTACATGAGTTAATCATCATCAAAACTAGAGTGGAAGGCCTTTGGGCCAACAACCCTATCATGCACAAGTTAAAAAAAATACTCATTAAGGCACACAAGGCATGGTCGCCCAACCAACCTCCCTCTAAGGGTAGAAGTATTCAAAAATAAGATTTTGAAATAATATAGTCAGATTGAAAACACTACCATGTGAAGAATAAAGAACTAGTTTAAAATAGTTTTAAAAACTAGTTAAAGATCCTTCAAACATGAAACCAAATCTTATATCTCATGAAACATGCTAATTACAAAAATATTTCACTCAAGATCTATATAACACATAAATACTCATGAAAATAAAGTTATTGAGTAAAAAAAATGTGAGTGAAAAGAATCATGTGAATAATATATTCATGAAAATAAATCAACAAGGCTCAAAACAAAAACTCAAATGAAATTCTTTTTCCTAAAATTATATATTATATAACTATGTAAGTATCATCAAAAGTAGGACATACAATGTACAATCAAAAATTGAGTACAGAAAAGAAATAAAACATGTATAGCGTGAAGAACAAGTGTAACTCAACAATTGTACATGTATAACACAAGTTTTAATAAGATTTGCGTATGAACATATAATATAAATGAATAAATCAATATATGCTTTAAAATAAAGCACATAAAAACTTGAATCTACCAAAAGAAATAGGCATGTAAAAATCATTCAAAAACATGAAGAAAATTTTTCAAAAATACATGCATAGATTACGACCAATCAACTCAACATTATGCACAAAATAATATATGATTGAGTTTAGATTACTATACTAGCATATAAGTATTTTAAAATATTTTAAAAGTGAAGGATGAAATGGTTACCAATACGAATGAAGTCAATCTATTTCTCCAAAACAAGGTGGTCCTCCCACCAAAACTTCTTGATAATGATGCATTCATGATATGTCCGTCAAACTCCGATTGCATCTACTACCAACCACCAATTCTCTCACATTTTATGAGAGCCCACACCTACATCAAAAATAAGTGGTGGAGATTTTGGTACCCATATCTTTTTGGATCCGCGGGAGTTGGTAACATTTGGAACCCAATATTTTTATTTGTAAAATTAGAAAACTTTATTCTATCAAAGCAAAAATTTTGCAAGATGGCCTTCGCGGCCGCAATGTGTACATGTATACACTCTAGCATACATATGGGTGGTATGAGTGTGAGCATGATATGCATGTGTATGCCATGTAAGATGTGCATGCATGTGTGAAACTTGTTTCTTTAGAAACATAGATTCCAATCTATTATGATTAAAAGCACATTGGCTCAAAGTTGAGCCTAAACAATCAATTCTATTTTTCAAAACATGAAACTCATTTTTGTCAATAGAAGATAAAGGAATAATAGCATGAGAAACATGGCAAAAATGAGAATCAAAATCATTTTTAAGACTATTAAAAGAAATAGATAAATTTTCCTTTTCTTTTAAAAAAGATCTTTTTCTTTTGAAAGAGAATTAATTTTGTTTTCCAATGAATTGTTTCCTTTAAAAGTAATATTTAATTTTGAAGACAGAAAAACATTCTCTTTTTTCAAAACATCATTTTCATTCAACAAAGTTTTATTTTCTTTCAAAATGAAATCATTTTCTTTCTTCACCAAATCATATTTTTTAAAAAGTTTATGGCAAAGCAATGCAAGCTCATCATAAGACATATTAACATCATCATCAAGCTCGGAATCAAATTATACCTCATGAGGGTCATCCCCTTAGACTATGTAGCATATGTTGAAAATAACACTTCCTTTATCCGAGTTTCTCTCCTTGTCATATGGCATTTGTGAAAAACACCTAGAGGGGGGTGAATAGGTGCAAGTGCTAATCTAGTGAACTAAGTGCTCTAAATGCGGAAGCTTAAAACAATTCTTGCAACACACTTAATACAACACACAAGTGTAGCCGAATTCCCCGTGAAGGGCTCTGGACTAACTCCTCTTGATTCCCCTTGAATGGGTTGAGGTGCTATGTGAAGCTCTTGTGGTTAAGTATAAGTGAGGCACACACAAACAACCAAGTATATAAGATGAATAGGCAGTATGAATGTATGCAAGGCAACACAAGCAATATGAATGATATGACAATATGAATGATGCTTTGCACAAATGTAAAGAGAGAGAGAGAGAGAGAGTTGAGAGATATTGGATCAAACGCAAACACAAGGATATGTTTCGAGGTTCAAGCCCCTACCTCTACATCCCCGCCTACACCACCGTGTAGGATTTCCAATCCACTATCTCCCACCGAGGGAACCTCTACCGAAGAGGATTTGTTACAACTCTAGGAGTACCAAACTCCTCTCTCAAACAACGACCTCACAACCGAGGAGTAGGCCCGTAGCCAATACAACAACCAACACCTCTACCGAAGAGGGTTACAAACCACCAAGCTCCACCTCACACAAGAGGGAGCAAACAACAATCTCCACCTCTACCAAAGAGGGAGCAAACCACAATCTCCACCTCTACCAAAGAGGGAGCAAACCAACAACCCAATTACACAACCTCAACCTCTACCAAAGAGGGAGCAACCAAGAAATCAAGGGTTTACAACAAGTGGTATGTCTCAACCACAAACCTCTTTCCTTTTTCTTTTTTCACAAAACAAGATCCTAATAGATTAGGATAGAAGATAGCTCAAATGTGGAATCAAGGTGTTTTTGGAAACAAGCAACAAAGAAAATACTTGGAAAAACTCTTATAAAAGATAGAGAATGAAAACCAATACAAATATCCCAAATTTCTATTCTCTTTGATTTTCCAAAACCCTTGAAAAACAATTAAGATGAAAACTTTTTGGCACTTCAACTCTTTTAAAACCTGTTTAAAACACTGAAGAAGTCAGGAATTTTTAGCTCTAAAAATCTTGGCCAAAATCCCAAAGAAATGGGATTTTTATAGGCCCATCAGAAAACTAGCCGTTAGGCTGAGCTGGCAGCCTTACAGGCTACCGGTCGACCGGCCGGGTCGACCGCCAACGGTCAGAAATGTGACAGTTGGGCAACCACGGTCGACCGGCACGGTCGACCCAAACAAACAGAGAGCTCTGCTCTCAGACCCGGTCGACCCGTACGATCGACCGAGTTTGTGTCTGCCAAACGTGCACAAGTCTGTGCACGTAGGTCGACCCCACGGGTCGATCGGCCCTTGGTGCGGTCGACCCATACGGTCGACCGACCTGGCCTGTCAGCACAAACCTGGGTCAAAAACTGGGTTAAAACATATTTTGAAAAATCTTTTATCTTTTCTGAAAATTCTATAAAACTTGTTTTAACATTTTATATTCAAACACAAACAAGTGATAAAAATTTCAAGACATATATCAATCATATCAATTCATTTTTGAGTCTTGCAAATTTTATCAAAACCAACACTTATATTTTTATCAAACTTGATTTTTCAAAAGCATGAATAGGATAGTCAAAATAAGTTTGTCTAGCAAGTTTAAAGCATGAATGTATATCTAGAACATATCTAATATACATAGGAATAAAGTAAACTTGTTTTGATCTACTATTCATGAAAACCAAATCCAAAACATAAAACGTGTGTGTTATGTGTACTTGAGCATATCAACTATACTAAGCTTTACAAATGGATCTAAACACACTATCTAAACTATGGATACCTAAGTCTTCTTGATGATCTTCATCTTCAAGTTGACTTGCTCCAAAACTCCATCCATGGGCTAGGCAATGTGTGATCTTGAAGCTTAAGCCCTGGAATCACCATGAATAGTTTCTAAACTCCTTGTTGAAGCTAATCACCAACTAATATCTTGGTTAATGATCTGAAACTTAAACAACACAAGATTATTAGTAAACATAACTACATGAGTTAATCATCATCAAAACTAGGGTGGAAGGCCTTTGGGCCAACAATCTCCCCCTTTTTGATGATGACAAAACTCATGGAGTTATATATGCATGGATTAAAGTTAAGCTTCAAAGAAGCTCCCCCTTAACTCATGCATAAACAAATAAACATAATATGCAATGAAAGCTCTTAAACATGAATGCATACATAGATATGCATAAACAATAAAAAGGTTCTAGATACCAATGAAATGTTCAAAAACAAAACATGCTCTAGATACCAATTATCAAAAATAAAACATGCTCTAGATACCAATTAAACATAAACTAAATTAAACTTAATATATGCAAAAACATAACTATGCATATATAAAACAACTCATGCATGTTAAACATGTTAAACTCACAAATAATTCTCCCCCTTTTTGTCAATCATCAACAAAGGGGTAAACAATCAAAACACAACAAAATTTTTCTCCCCCTTTTTGTTCGAAACAATGAATCAACAAAGGGTCAATAAAAAATAATGTTTTCCCCCTTTTTGTCTAAAACAAAAACAAAACCAAATAGGGGTGACAATCAATTAAGATATCAATTGAAAATATGTCAAAGAATAGCATATTGATACCAATTGAAAGGAAACAAAGAAAGAAAATATCGATACCAATTTTTAAGCAAAACACATGAAAATCTTGATATCAATTGAAATTAAACATAATATATTTTGAATGTCTAAACAATAATTTTGATACCAATTGTAAATATTTTTCATTTTGAACATATGATACCAAATTCGAATTTTCAATCATAAAGTATGGGAGTACAAATATCAATTGAAAGACAAAATCAAATTTTCTCCCCCTTTATGAAATACAAACTAAAATAATGCGTATGCTTGATACCAATTTAAAAGTAATCAGTTGAAACAGAATTAAAACTCAAGCACTAGCATAAACACAAACATATATATGTATGGAAATAGATACCAATTGAAATTGATATTTCTTGGAATTTAAAGCATACATACATACAAAACATATATGAGTATACAAGATAGGTCAAGATTGATACCAATTGAAAGAATTCAATGATACCAATTGAAATAACAATAAGATCAAGTGAATACATCATATCATCTACCTCCCAATCATGGTTCAATTTTAAATGATTTTCATTATAAGACATACATGAACATGATCTCCCATCCATCCTCCCATCAAGGGTAGGGGTTTTCAAAAATAGGTTTGAAAAATAGAGTACGTTTGGAAAACTCTACCAAAGTGAAGAATACGAACTAGTTAAAAAGAAAATTTTGGTTAACTAGTACAAAATCCTTCAAGCAAGGAATAAAACAAAATTATTTTTCATAAACATGAAATCCACATGATATCAAACACTCTAATTCAATTAGGCATAAATATGACTTATGAAAACAAAACATGAGCAAGCAATAAATGTGAGTGTACAAATAAAGTGTGAATATCATAATCATGAAAATTTTTCATTAAGCTCAATTATTCCTTAAACAAGAAAACATGAAAATCATCAAACTATTTAATCTTCAAGGTATATGTATGTCTTATACAAACTAAAGTGTACATACATATCCAAACACAAAGAGTCCACAAATTATATATGCATGAAGGCACGTGGCTCAAAAAGATGTATATGTATATGAATAGTTTGGACAAGGTAGACATATACATGAAGTTAAATATATACACAAAAACATGAAACATGAAAAGCTAAATTTTCATTAAAACAAAATTTTCATATCAAGGCATATGTATGTTTTGTCAAACATGAAGTATACATACATATCCCTAAACACAATTTGAGTCCATAATAAGGATTTGCATGAAAAGCAAATGACTCAAGGGGTATACATGTATATCTTAAAGTTTGGCAAAATAAACATATACATGAAATGAAAACTCATACACATAAAACAATTCAAGAATAGGAATACAAGTTTAAAATGTATGAATCATTAAAACTAGACTATACTAGCACATCTAATGGGTTCAAATAAGCATTCAAGCTCAAACATATATAGATTTATTTGTGGCCCACTATATGCACAAGTATAATTCCTAGTCTTAGTGAAAACTAACATCTAAACATGTAATCAACACATGAAGCATCAAAACAAGATATAAATCAACATGAAAGTCATAAACATGATTATTATGAATATCCACATGTTATTAGAAATATGATATACGCAATAGCAACCATATAGTGAGAACACAAAGAATTTATCCATATTAAACATGGGTGTCTCAAAATAACTAAACATGTATATCACTAATCTAATAAGCATGGCATTTTCATAGTAATCAACAAACATCAAAAACATGCTATGAAAGATAAACATGAAAAGCATGTAAACATAAGGAGTTAGAGATTCGATACCAAAACCAATGAGGGCACCGCCTAGTTCTCCAAAACATGGTGGTCTTCTCCACCAAATCTTCCTTGAAAGTGATGCATCCAATTGATTTCCTTTAAGCTTGGAACGCATCCACTCCAAGGTACCATCACTCTCACGTCATATGAGAGCCCACACCTACATCAAATAAAGGAGGGGTGGTCTTTGGTACCCATACTCTTTTGAGTCCATGGGGGTTAGTCCCTTCTCTAACCTAAACAAAATTCTTTGCTAAATTTGAGACATGTAATCTATCAAAGCAAAATTTAGCAAGGTGGCCCTTACGTCCACAATGTGTACAAGTGTACACATGAGCATACGTGTGATGGTGTCCGTGAGGAGCATGTGTTTCCGTGGAGGGTGTGCATGCATAAAGGATGGAACTTGTTTCTTTCGAACCAAGGATTCCAAGCGTGTGTGGTTCATGGCACATTGGCTCATAGTGGAGCCCAAACAATCAACCTTCTTCTTAAGCATGGATATATCATTATCAATTAAAGAAGAAGTGTGGCATGCAATAGGTGTGCTAGAATGTGAAGCTACACTAGCATGGCAAATATGAGCATCAATCTTATTTTGCAAAACTATATTTTTCTTTAAACACACATCTAAATCATTTGAAATAGAAATAATTTTATTTTTCAAAGCAACATTCTCTTTTAAAACAAAATCAACTTTTGAAGACAAATTTTCATTTTTCTTCAAAATAACATGGCAATCATTTTTAGATTTTAAAAACTCATTTTCTTTAAGTGCAAGTTCTAATTGAGATCTCAATGAATCCCTTTCATTATAGACCTCAACCTTCTCTTACAAAACATTGTTAAGTCTAGAATGCAAAATTTTATTTTCTTTTTCAATTCCTAGACTTTTCTTTTTCATCAAATTATATTTTTCAATTAATTTTTCACACACAATAGATAGTTCTTCATTTAAAACATGGGGATCAATATTATCATTACATGAAGAACTAGCACTATTATCATCATCTAAGTGGGTTTCCGAGTGTACCTCAAGGGAGTCATTCCCTTGGATCATATAGCATTGTGAGTCGGATTCTCCACTAGATTTCTCCGGTTGGATTGGCAATTGAAGCTCGGAGGTGGTGGTGGTTGTCAACTTGTTCCACACTGCAAATGCGGAATCAAAGTTAGAAGCAAGTAAAAGATATTCTTTTGATAATGTGCTTCTAATGGCCTCAAGGGCTTGTGCATTGGCCCCTATATGATTGCGATATCCAAGATAGCATTTCTTGGTGGCCGCAAGAAAGACATGCAAACCTAGGGTCTTTAGGTACATGGACATCCTATACTTCCAAACAACAATGTTGGAAGGATCAAAGCTAGGTGGGGTCATGAAGTCCATGGCAAACTATATGAGTGCAAACAAGCAAATGCAAACAATAGACTAGCAACCAAATGGATCTCACTCCTAGGATGTTAAGCCTAATATCAGGAGCACTAGCTCTGATACCAATTGAAAAACACCTAGAGGGGGGGTGAATAGGTGCAAGTGCTAATCTAGTGAACTAAGTGCTCTAAATGCGGAAGCTTAAAACAATTCTTGCAACACACTTAATACAACACACAAGTGTAGCCGAATTCCCCGTGAAGGGCTCTGGACTAACTCCTCTTGATTCCCCTTGAATGGGTTGAGGTGCTATGTGAAGCTCTTGTGGTTAAGTATAAGTGAGGCACACACAAACAACCAAGCATATAAGATGAATAGGCAATATGAATGTATGCAAGGCAACACAAGCAATATGAATGATATGACAATATGAATGATGCTTTGCACAAATGTAAAGAGAGAGAGAGAGAGAGTTGAGAGATATTGGATCAAACGCAAACACAAGGATATGTTTCGAGGTTCGAGCCCCTAGCTCTACATCCCCGCCTACACCACCGTGTAGGATTTCCAATCCACTATCTCCCACCGAGGGAACCTCTACCGAAGAGGATTTGTTACAACTCTAGGAGTACCAAACTCCTCTCTCAAACAACGACCTCACAACCGAGGGGTAGGCCCGTAGCCAATACAACAACCAACACCTCTACCGAAGAGGGTTACAAACCACCAAGCTCCACCTCACACAAGAGGGAGCAAACAACAATCTCCACCTCTACCAAAGAGGGAGCAAACCACAATCTCCACCTCTACCAAAGAGGGAGCAAACCAACAACCCAATTACACAACCTCAACCTCTACCAAAGAGGGAGAACCCAAGAAATCAAGGGTTTACAACAAGTGGTATGTCTCAACCACAAACCTCTTTCCTTTTTCTTTTTTCACAAAACAAGATCCTAATAGATTAGGATAGAAGATAGCTCAAGTGTGGAATCAAGGTGTTTTTGGAAACAAGCAACAAAGAAAATACTTGGAAAAACTCTTGTAAAAGATAGAGAATGAAAACCAATACAAATATCCCAAATTCCTATTTTCTTTGATTTTCCAAAACCCTTGAAAAACAATTAAGATGAAAACTTTTTGGCACTTCAACTCTTTTAAAAACTTGTTTAAAACACTGAAGAAGTCAGGAATTTTTAGCTCTAAAAATCTTGGCCAAAATCCCAAAGAAATGGGGTTTTTATAGGCCCATCAGAAAACTAGCCGTTAGGCTGAGCTGGCAGCCTTACAGGCTACCGGTCGACCGGCCGGGTCGACCGCCAACGGTCAGAAATGTGACAGTTGGGCAACCACGGTCGACCGGCACGGTCGACCCAAACAAACAGAGAGCTCTGCTCTCAGACCCGGTCGACCCGTACGATCGACCGAGTTTGTGTCTGCCAGACGTGCACAAGTCTGTGCACGTCGGTCGACCCCACGGGTCGACCGGCCCTTGGTGCGGTCGACCCATACGGTCGACCGACCTGGCCTGTCAGCACAAACTTAGGTCAGAAACTGGGTTAAAACATATTTTGAAAAATCTTTTATCTTTTCTGAAAATTCTATAAAACTTGTTTTAACATTTTATATTCAAACACAAACAAGTGATAAAAATTTCAAGACATATATCAATCATATCAATTCATTTTTGAGTCTTGCAAATTTTATCAAAACCAACACTTGTATTTTTATCAAACTTGATTTTTCAAAAGCATGAATAGGATAGTCAAAATAAGTTTGTCTAGCAAGTTTAAAGCATGAATGTATATCTAGAACATATCTAATATACATAGGAATAAAGTAAACTTGTTTTGATCTACTATTCATGAAAACCAAATCCAAAACATAAAACGTGTGTGTTATGTGCACTTGAGCATATCAACTATACTAAGCTTTACAAATGGATCTAAACACACTATCTAAACTATGGATACCTAAGTCTTCTTGATGATCTTCATCTTCAAGTTGACTTGCTCCAAAACTCCATCCATGGGCTAGGCAATGTGTGATCTTGAAGCTTAAGCCCTGGAATCACCATGAATAGCTTCTAAACTCCTTGTTGAAGCTAATCACCAACTAATATCTTAGTTAATGATCTGAAACTTAAACAACACAAGATTATTAGTAAACATAACTACATGAGTTAATCATCATCAAAACTAGGGTGGAAGGCCTTTGGGCCAACAATTTGTTCACCAAGAGAGCTGAGATGTTCCATACTATAAAAGCCAAATCAAAGTTAGAAACTCCAAATAAATAATTATCATTTAGGGTTTGTTTCAAAGTATGAATGATTTTTGCATTAGCCTCATGATATTTGACATTTACAATATATGATTTTTTGATTGTGGTAAGATAGACATGAATACTAAGGCTTTGAGATATAAAGACATCTTAACTTTTCAATTTTGAAAGTTAAGAATACCAAATATAGTAGGTGCAATAAAATCGATGTGTGCGTGTAGAAACAAATAATATGATTAGCACACTAAGGATCTTTAACTCAAGATTGTTAGACCCAAACTAAGACACCGAGCTCTGAAACCACTTGTAGATCACCTAGAGAGGGTGAATAGGTGATATGCTAATCAAATGCCAAATAATGCGAAATTAAAAACTTATTATGCAAACTAAAACAATCACACAACGTATAACCAAAGAGTGAAGCCGAATTTCCGGTGAAGAGCTATGAACTTCTCCTTAAGATTCCTCTAAACTAAGAGTTGAGGTGCTACTATACCTCTCTTGGTTCAATACTAGTGTGAGCACATACACAATATCAAACATGTAAAGACAGACAAGAAATAATAGCATGCAAAATATCAAATAATCTCAAGCATGTATATCTATGGAGCATAAGCAATATCAACCATGTACTAGAGAGCACAAATATAATAAGCATGCAAGATATAAGAACAAGTGAGTTGAGAGAAAGAAAAGCAATCGCAAACACGTGAGAATTGTTTCGAGGTTCGAGCCACTTGCTCTACGTCCCCGCCTTCTCCACTATGAAGGATTTTCACTATAAACGATCCCATAAGATCACTTGGTGTCGCACCACCTACAATGAGCTCCCTCAAGAACTCTTGGACCCGCAAGTCCCTCACTTGTTCCTGCAAGAACAATACACAACACGAACCCGCAAGCTCGCCGAGGCCGCGACCTCTACAACTCCTCCATATACAGAGGTGTAAAACTTAGTGATCACTTCTCGTGATCACCAACAAATACTCTCACAAACAATAATCCTATAGGATGGACATAGCAATGAAAACCTTAAGCTTGTGTGAGAAAATTAGATAGATTAGAAAGTGAAAAACTCAAGAAAAAGTTTTTGAAAACTCAAAAGAATCACTCTTGAAAAAGTCTCTTTTTGTATAGAAATGAAGCTCTAAAAACTTGCTGAGAAACTCTGTGGAGGATAGAAAAATAGGCTCTTGAAAACACTTGTGAAAAATCTTAGTGAAAAACTAGTCAAAACCCTATATATATGGCACAGAAAAATATAGTCATTGGGCTCAGAAAACTGGCTAGATTGGCCTGTCGGTCGACGCGCCCGATCGACCACCCCCAACGGTCAAATTTTTGACTGTTGGTGTTGTCAGTCAACCGGTCGGTCGACCACACCCAAAACCAGAGAGCCAAACTCGAAAGTTCTGTAAACATAGGCTCTCAAGGGTCTGTGGACCGGTCGGTCGACCGCCTATAGGGCATGTGCACTTGTGCACGTTGGTCGACTGGCTCAGCCTTCGCTCGACCACAAGCAGCTCAAAACCACATTTTTTGAACATCTTTTTAAATACATTTTAAATACCAATAAATCTCTATAAATTTCACAAAAATAAGTTCATGTAAATACACTATAGCACAAATATGTCAGATCAAAAATCAAACATATTACAAACATGTGAACTATTTTTGAGGGAAAGAAATTAAAGCTTAAAATAAAAGTATTTTTCCAAAAATCAGATTTAAACATGCAAATCTGATTTTTCTATAAACTTGTATAAATACAAAATAAGATATTGAAATACATTTGAAGCATAGTATATATGGATAGAATCAATACACATAGTAAATGATATGTACTTGTTTTTGACAATAAAAATCAAAATAAGTTTTGATAAAAACAAAACTTAAATACATGAACTAGATACATCAAAATAAGTTATCCAAGCATATGAACCATAAATGCATATGGATGAAATCCAATATATATATATAAATCATGTAAACTTATTCTGATGAAATCTATTCAGGAAACTAAAAGATATATTTTTGAAACTAAAAACCAAAATGGTCAAAACTAAAACTATTTAACATGAAAGGTAATATAAATACTTGTGTGTGTATGAGCTTGAGCAATCCATAACAAATCTATCTTTTATATTTTATCCTAAAACAAAAATCTTAAACTTACAAACTTAGGCTCAAGTTTTCTTGAAAATCTTCTCTTGAAAATTTTCTTCTCCATCTTGACTTGATCCAAACTTGATCCATGAGCTAGACTCCTCTTTGAGTACTCGATGTGACCTTAAAGCGCGAGTTCTTCAATCAACATGTGATAGCTTCAAAACTTGACTTCGAATCTTTTGTTGAAGCTAAACATCGACTAAGATCTTGATTGAATATCTGAAACTTAATAAATACAAGATCATTAGTACTATAATTACATGAGTTAATCATCATCAAAACTAGAGTGATGTGCCTTTTGGCCAATATTTCACACAAAGAGGCACAGGAGGCACTTAAAGACGCTCACGACGGTATGTGCGGAGCTCACCAACCCGGACCCAAGCTCGGAAACTGGCTTAGAAGACTTGCTTATTACTGGCCGAAGATGATCCCTGATGCCATCGCCTATGCTAAACGATGCCATGCATATTAGATCCACGGTGACTTCATCCATCAAGCATTGGGCATCTTCATCCAATGTCTTCCTCATGGCCATTTGAGATGTGGGGAATGGAAGTTATTGGACCCATCAGTCCCCAACATTCAGAGGACATCGTTTCATTCTGACCATAACGGATCACTTCTCTAAATGGGTGAAATTTGTTTCCCTGAAGGAAGTAAAGACCCCAAACGTGATCAAGTTCATCAAACATCACATGATCTACAGCTTCGGTGTACCCCCACGAATCGTCCACGACAATGGACCCCAGTTCGTCAGCCAAGCATTCCAGAGATTCTGTAACAAATTCAAAATTCAAAGTGTGTCATCAACGGCATATTATCCAGCTACTAATGGCCACGCAGAAGCCTTCAACAAGACTATTGGAAATCTTCTCAAGAAATTCATCTCGAAAAGTCAACATGACTAGGACGACAAATTAAGCGAATGCCTATGGGCTTACTGCACAACGGTGAGAACCCCTACGAAAGTCACGCCATTCTTCTTCGTGTACAGATGTGAAGCTGTACTCCCATTGGAGATTCTGATCCCATCTCTACGAGTCACTTTGACAACCAGAATGGCAGATGAGAAAAAGTATCGATTGCGCCCCCAAGAGGTGGAAGCTTTAGACGACAAAATGTCTACAAGCCCAATATCAAATCGAGTTTTATCAAGTTCGAATTTTCAGAGCCTTCAATAAGAAAGTCAGAGAACGGATTTTCAAGAAAAGCGACCTTATCTTAGCAGTCAGAAGACTCATGGTGATGACACATAAGACAAAAGAAAAATCTCAACCCAAATGAGAAAAATCATTTGGGATTCAGTCTACTCAAATGGAGCATACCGCCTCATAACCTTAGATGACAATACGCTCATGATGCCTATCAACGACAGGTTCTTGAAAAAGTACTATCCTTAACAGGACTCTTTTCATGATCAAGTTAATACTATACCTCTGCTTAAAGCTTCGAGATCCAAGATATTTGGAAGAGCGCCAAAAAAAGCTTCTCCCTTCAACGGGTCACATCACGATCGATCGACGTCGAGCTGACCGAACATTGTTGACATCATGATGCATGACGTTAATATTAAAGAGACAAAGTGCGAAACTTCAGTTTTAGCCTTGTCACTTTTCTCATGATCAAGTTAACACTACACCTCTGATCGAAGTTTCGAGATCCAAGATGTTTGGAAAAGCGCCAAAGAAAGCTTTTTTCCTTCAACGGATCACATCACAGTCGATTGATGCCGAGCCGACCGAACATTATTGACATCACAATGCATGATGTTAATATTGAAGAGACAAAGTGTGAAACTTCAGTTTTAATTTTGTCACTCTTCTCATAATCAGGTTAACACTACACCTCTGATCAAATCTTCAAGATCCAAGATGTTTTGAAGAGCGCCAAAGACGAGCTTCTTCCTTCAACGGATCACATCATGGTCGATCGACGCAAAGCAGACCGAACATTGTTGACATAACGATGCATGATGTTAATATTGAAGAGACAAAATGTGAAACTTCAGTTTTAGCCTTATCACTCTTCTCATGATCAAGTTAACACTACACTTCTGATCAAAACTTTACCCTGATCAATCGATGAATTAGAGTTTAAGATCCAAGATGTTTGAAAGAGCGCCAAAGAAGAGCTTCTTCCTTCAATGGATCACATCACGGTCGATTGATGCCAAGCCGACCGAACATTAGTTGACATTATAATGCATGATGTAAACATTGAAGAAAGGATAAAGACAAAATATCAAGTTTTAATCTTGTCACTCTTCTCTAGTTTATCTACGAATATCTGACGCCTCCATGGCTAAAGGATAGGGAAAGTAATTAGCATTTAAGCCCAACAGAAAATTCTCAACAGCTCATCATGTTGAGGAAAAAAGCATGGCTAGCCAACTCAAACAGTGGCTGGTAAAGACATATCAAATTCTTTGATAGCTCTTGCTAAAAAATCTGAGGCACCTGATCCCACTTTGTTCTCCAAAATTCCTTACCAATTCCCATTCATGGAATGATAAGACCTTAAAAAAGTTGTAATTATTTCCCAGCGAAATAATCACAAAATAAAACATGTTAAGTTAATATTATGCCTTTGGTATACCCCGCTATTAAGTTAATATTATATCTCTGATTTCCTTCAATATCCCTAGCGGACAATATTTCAACTTGTTAATTCTCTTCAATAGAATGGTAAGTCCACTAAATTGCTCAAATTGTAAAATCAAACTCTCGGTCAAGTTAACACTACACCTCTGACCAAAATTTCAACTTGTCAAGTCTCTTCAAAAGAATGGCAAGTCCACCAAATTGCTCAAATCACAAACTTTCTCGGTCAAGTTAATATTACACCGCTGACCAAAATTGCTCATATTGTAATATAAATCCCTGTCAAGTTAACACTATATCTATGACAGTGATTCTCTCGATTTTCTCACTGAAAATGAGATATTCGATACTAAGTTAAATATCACACTTCTAGCACACATTTTCATTGTTAAGTTAAATATTACACCTATGACACTGATCTTCCCTCGAGTTTTCTCATCGAAGTCGAGATATCAAATGCAAAGTTAATATCACACCTCTAGTATTCACCTCGCTGTTAAGTTAATATTATATCTATGATAACAATCTTCATAGTCTCTCAGTGAAAACGGGATCCCCTTGATGCTAAGTTAATATTACACCTCTAGCATTAACATCTTTGTCAAGTTAATATCACATCTCTGACAATTCAATTTGCTTCCAACTGCAAATCCTAACCTGTCATGTTAACATTACACCTCTGATGATAAAAATTTTCATAAATCCCCCATGGATTTAACTCCACTTGTTATTCTCTTCAATAGGATAACAAGCCCACAAAATTCTTTCAAATCACGAATTAAACTTCTGTCAAGTTAACATCAAACCTCTGACGGCAACCTTTTCAAATTCCTTGAGGGAACTTCCAAACATTGAGTTGCTATGTTAATCGTCACCTCTAGCAATTAAAGAAAATCGCTTTCATTTGACTAATTTTCAAAACACAAAAAGAAAATTAAGACAAAAAGAAAGCAAACTTATCACTTTTATTTATATCAAAATTAAAAGTGATACAAATACTCTCTTACTCAATAATATATTGAGTAACAAAGTCAATACAAAAATTTACTCCTACTCAGCGAAAGACTGTATTTGCTCCTTGATACGTTAGGCATCCCTTCAGCATGCCTTTTCGACCGTAGTCAGGGTTTGGACCTGCAACTCTTCTTCTCATGAAAACTTCTTTCAGCAAAAATTAGCTTCATGATCAGATTGCTCTACATGCAGAATGTTAGATCTATTTCCTCTTCTCTTGAGAATAAAGGTGTTTCTCGAGGTCAAAATGCAATCTGGTGTGAAAGGCCTCCTCCCTCACAAGGTTGTATTCCTTCGCTTAATAGAATATTTTGCACCAGAAAGTCATCCAATGAATATGGTTCTTCGTCGCTATCACTTCTTTGAAAAAGATCGGTGAAGGAAAGATCTGAGATCTTACTGGTGACATCCTCTTTTCCATGACGTTCAAGTGCATCCTACTTGTTGCGGTCACTTCCTTGAATAAGATTGGTGAAGGGAGGATCTGAGACCATACTGGTGCATCATGTTTAACATTACTCGAGTGCAAACCAATAATGCTCCAGGGAGGTTCGAAACTGACAAAGACAGTTTTTATCTTCATCGTACGGATCCTCATCTCCCTCCTTGATACCATCTTCGTAGAGAAACTCTGACTTCCTGAATGGTTGCCGATTAAACGAACTCGCTGTTTCTTGTTGGTTTCAGCGAATGCAACTGTCTTTTAGAGGCTTGAAAAGACAGTGGAGTCAGCACTGTCGATATAGTCGAGACCTGTAAAAAGAGAAAACCCAGGGGTTAATCTTGCAAAGACAAAAAACATGTCAAGTGCAAGGCTCAACACACGAAACCCACGTCCAATAATTGAAACATGAAGTTTACATGAGGCCCGCGTCTGAAGTCCAGACTTAAAAAATTATCCAAGTCTTGAAACTTAAATGCGAATCTTTTGGTGAACAAGACCCGAGTTTAAGATCTCAAAACACCAAGCTCGCTAAGCTTGCGTTTAAGATCTCAAACGTGAAATTCGCTAGGACGCAAAAATTACATCAACATGATCGAAGCTCAAAAATCACCAAATCCGCGTTCTACCCGTCAACACGAGAGATACGTTTACAAATCAAACATAGACTCGTGAATCTTAAATTGACTATCCAACTTCAAAAGAAATTTTGCAAACTTCAAAAAGAAGTTAAGAGACAGTGTCTCTTCATGATTCAGCAACGGCTAAAACTTCAGAAAGAAGTTAAGAGACAGTGTCCCTTCATAATCAGCAATAGCAAAGTTTCTAGAAGACGGTGTCTCACCATGTGCGACAATGGCGAAAGCCATTTCCTACATGAAGGAAAGATCTTTTGAAGGAGAGTGCCATCCATCAGGGTGCGGCAACAAGAATGCTAGAGGAAGAAATGATACTTTTTGACTTCGGCGTCACTTGACAGTGATAATCTTTGAGGAAGTTTGTGAAAAAGCATTAAAGCTTTAGATTCTTCTGAAGACCCCATAACTCTGAAAGTTCTTTAATATACACGCTTAAGGAGGAGGACAGTCAAAATGAATGAATGTTAAGAGATTCTTAGCCTTCAAGGGCCTTAATTAACGGCGTAAACCTTAAGCCTTTCTTAAAAGCCCCTTAATAGCCCTAATTCGCGGCCCGAATCTCAAATCCAGTCTGAGCAAGACACGTGTCTAACACGTTATTTGAGTTTAAAAGAAATTCGCACCCAAAAACTCTCAATGACTTTTGGGATTTAAGTCAGAACAACGTTCACAAATCAAACGCAGACCAGTAAGCTCCGCTTTGACTGATCAACTTCAACAGAAGTTTTTGAAACTTCAAAAAAAGGTTAAATGGACAGAGCTTCTTCGTGTTTTCAATGACGAAAGCCATTCTACTTATCAGAAATGAGGGCTTCCTATGAAGAAGAATCACCCATGTCGGTCGGCGTAGCGGCAACACTGGAGGAGAAAGTGATAGTCTTCGCTTTCGGAGCCATTACGACTGTGAAATTTTCAAAAAGATTAAAAAAAGATCGAAGCTTTATGGGATTTGAGAAAGCTTGAGAGCTTGAGAGCGGGTCCGATTGAGGATGATGAACAGTCAAAATGAATAGACTGTTGAAATACCAGGATCTCTTATAGGCCTTTCAATGGCCAAGATACGCGGCACGTATCTCGGGCTCAATCAGAGTCAGAAACGTGTTCCATGTTGCGCCTGTGTCCGCGCCTAGAAGCATCTAACACGATCTTTGCATTTTGAGAGCTGCGTCTCAATAGCAATTATGGGTCACATCTCTACAGCAACTGAGGGTCGCGTTTCTACAGCAATTGAGAGTCACGTCTCAACTTTGGTGAAGTTCTCATCTCCACTTGATCAGCTGACAACCACATCTATGAGGGTTGTGTTCTCTCACATACAAAGAGTATATATCTGCTTCTGCAGTCTATTCAACAGTACACTGGTAAAAGCAATCGACAACTTTATTGGTTCAATAGTACACCGATAAACAAACCAGAGCTCATGACAAGTGCTAAACTGAGTTTCTAAGATACTTGTGATGATCTTTTCTGGAGGCTTCAAGCAGTTCAAAAGTACACTCATGAAGACCACAATCCAGACAGGATCAAGCTCAGGGTATCTCAAAAGATTATCATTCCAATCATAGGAAGCCCAAAATCAACTGAAGTCCAAAGTGTTTTGAAACCGTTCCAGTTAATTGCGGAGTTTCGAAAACTATAGAGGGGGTTCTGTAGGCTATCTGAAAATCATTAGGGACAAGCCATCAGAGTGAGCCTCATTGCAACGCGAAGGTGGCGTTTCAACTAAAACGCGAACCTCGCGTCCCAAGAAGCACAGGGACTTCAGACGCGGGCCTAAGTACACTCGCGTTCAACGCGAGCTTGAGTAACTCTGCGTCCCATCCAACGCGAGTTTGAGTAACTCTGCGTCCCATTTTAAGCGCGGGTCTGAGCAACTTGGCGGTCCACTTCAGACACAGGTTTAAGAAACCCTGCGTTTTACTTCAAATATGAGTTTGGGCAACTCCGCGTTTATGAGGTTCGCGTCAAGCGCGAGACTCTTTTTTCTATTGTAACTCCCCCATTACTGGGTCAATTAACTGTAATGGGGGAGTTAATCCCCATTATAGAAAATTTTAGGAGATAATAATCCCCCTATGACTCCCTATAAATAGCCTGAGGAGCTATGCAGGGGGAGGACTTTTGAAAGGAGGAGGCTTTTTCTGATATTGAGAGATGAGAATTCTCCATTTAAAAGCAAAAAACTTCTTACTTTCTTAGAGAGAAGGAGAAAAGGAATGATCAGTGGACTCTAAACACTTAGTGTGTTAAAAATAGAGCTCCCTTCAGATTAGTTTTCGAGAGCATTATGAAGAGAAGCTTGACAGTCGGTCGGTCAACGGAGAATAAGAATCACTCTTCACCGCCGCACAAAGAACCCAGCCTTTAACAAAGAGGAGAATCATACCTTCTCCCCTCTTTTGTAATCGGAATCGTTCCATTGTAACTTTTCTGCCACTCAAAGAAACTTTACATCGACTAAGCTTTTCTAACACAAACAGTACAATACCTGTCCAATCTAAACCTTAAACAATAATCCTAACCTAAATCTAACCTTAATAACAATATGCAACTAATTAACATATTTACTGCTTGTTGTGTAACAGTGCCTATCCTGCAGTAAACAATGAAGTGGAACAGGAGTTGGGTACGCTTGGAGAAACAAATATGAAATACAGAGACGGATGTGAAGAGTTTGTAGAATTGGCTTTTGATCATTCCGTCATTAATAATAGAATAAGTTGTCTGTGAAGAGATTGTAAGAACAAAAAAAATGCTTGACATGGGAATGTGATGTTTTATTTACTAACTAAGGGGTGGTATCAAGATTACCCTTGTCTTAAGCGGTGGCATTTGTATAATGAACCAAGACAACTTCCCCCATCAAATAGAAACGATAGTGATTCTCAGGGCCCTAGTGATGGTGTCTACTATGGTGGTGTCGACTGTCACGGTCTTATAAGTTGACTTTTACATAATCTGATCGACGAGGGCTCCAGTGATCCGACCGGCGATGGCCCAACTGATGCTCCTCCCTCGGAGACTAATGATTTTCTTGAGAAGGTTAAAAAATTGCATGCTTCACTATACCAGGCTGTAAGAACTATTCCAGACTGTTGTTCATAATAGAGTTGTACCTCATCAAATCAAGGGGTAAAACGAGCAATATCATATTTGGAAAGATGGTACATTTACTGAAGAATGCATTTAATGACATAAATATACCAGACTCATTCTATGAGACTAAGAAACTTATTAGAGCATTAGGTTGTGATTACAAGAAGATTGATGTATGCTAAAATAGTTGCATGTATTCTAGAAGCAAGACGAAAACATAGATGCTTGCAAGGTATACAATGAGCTTAGATGGAAACCTAGCAAGGGTTCTTCGTTCGAAAAATGAAGAAAAAAGTATCTAAAAAATGTTTAAGGCATTTACCATTGATCCCAAGGCTCCAAAGGCTCTATGAGGTGGAGATCACCGCAGAGGACATGAGGTGACATGCGGAGGAGTGTCATGACGATGGGATCTTAAGGCACCCATCTGATTCAGATGCATGAAAAGATTTTGACAAGAAGCATGCGGAGTACTCGTTGGAGAAGCGTAATGTCAGGTAAGGGTTGGCTACTGTGGGTTTAATCCATTGAAAACATAAAAATCAATTATAGTACATGGCCCGTCATTTTAATGGTTTATAACATGCCTCCAGGATTGTGATGCAGCGGTCTTATATGATGATGTCACTGCATATTTAGGGTCCTAAAGGTCATAAACATAACATTGACATCTACTTGGAACCATTAATAGAGGAACTGAATATATTGTAGGGTCCAGGGATATCAAATTGAGATGCGTCCATGAAATAATACTTTCAGATGCGAGCAAACCTTATGTGGACGATCAATGACTTCCCTACTTATTCTATTATGTCTAGTTAGAGCACTTTTTGAAAGTACATCTAGAGGGGGGTGAATAGGTGTAAGGCTAATCTAATGAAAAATGATGCGGAATTAAAAACTAAATGTAACACAGTGTAACCAAAGAGTGTAGCCGAATTCCCGGTGAAGGGCCCTGGACTATCTCCTCTAAATTCCTCTAAATAAGAGTTGAGGTGTTATATGAAGCTCTCTTGGTTAAACACAAGTATGGGCACACAATCAAACCAAGCATGTATATGATATGAACAATATGAACAATGCACAATATAAAAGAGAGTTAAGAGAAAGTAGATCAAATGCAAACACAAGGATATGTTTTGAGGTTCGAGCACCCGCTCTACGTCCCCGCCTTTACACAGAAGGATTTTCACTAAAGCGTCCGCACAGGACTTCCCACACAGGGAACCTCCACAGAGGATTTGGGCAAATACAACTTGGGAGTACACAACTCCTCTCTCCAATAAATACAATCTCTCACTAGAGGTAAGACACAACACAAATCACCTCTACACTTAAAGGGACAGGCACTTAGCCAAACAACAATCAACCTCTCACTAGAGGGATTAGGCTCAAAGCCAACACCAACTACAATCACCTCACACTTGAGGGATTCCAACTCAATCTCCACAATCACCTCTCACTAGAGGGATACAAACACCACTTCCACAATCACCTCTCACTAGAGGGATATCAACACAATCACCTCTCACTAGAGGAATATCACAAAGAATGGAAGGTATACAACACTTGGTGGTATCAACAACCACAAACTAATTCTTTCTCACAAAAATAAGATCCTAATAGATAGGATAGATTGATAAGCTCAAGTGTGAGAAAATAAAGTGTTTGGAACAAAGAAAAATACTTGAAAAAACTCCAAATAGATATTGAAAGTTAGATCAAAAACCAATTCCAAAAAGACTCTTTTTCTTTGAAATTCCAACACTTTAAAAACAAATAAAGAATGATCTTTTAAACCCAAAAACTCTTTTGAAAACTTGTTAACCACTTGTAAAGGTGGGGAAAATTGCTCTCTAAAAACTTGTTTAAAACAGTCAGGGAATGGGGTATTTATAGCCCCACTAAAATCTACCCGTTGGCAGCAGGAAAGGGCAATTTTGCCCTTCCGATCGACCGCCCGGTCGACTAGCCCAACGGTCATTTTTATGATTGTTGTGCCTCCGGTCGACCGCCCGGTCGACTGGGACTGGATACAGAGAGCAGCAGCTCTCTGCTGGTCGACCAGGGCCATTTCCAGAGAGCAGAGCTCTCTGGACGGTCGACCGGCCGGTCGACCGGCCCACCAGCCTTGGCTGCGTGCACGTCCTGTGCACGTCAGTCGACCGGACCGGTCGACCGACTTCTGCTACGGTCGACCGATCCGGTCGACCGGCAGACAGGTCAAACTTTTTAGGGATTAAAAACTTAGGTTTTTTTACTTCAATTAAATCCCATAAAATCACATAAATTTCACAAAAATCAGTTCTTATTAGATCTTTGAAACACAAATATGTATAACAAAAATTCAACACATATTTTAAACAATTTGAACCATTTTTATGTTCTTGAAAATTTGACATAAACTAAAATCCGTATTTTCCAAAACTAGGATTTTTGAAATGAAAAACTGTTTTCTCCAAAACTCATGCAAATAAAAAAACAAGATATTGAAACAACTATTAAGTATGTTGTATAAGGATAGAATCCAATATACATGTGTCACGCCCCGATCCGGCGTGTACGGAGACGTCACTGCGACGTATATACGCAGGTCAGAAATACCCTCACGTATATACACTAAGCATCAGTACAGGTAAGAATCAGAGTACGAAAGCACGTGGTGCATTATACATTCCAACATATGAGTACAGTTACAAAGTTATCACCATATGTGACAAATATTATAAGAATATTACATCACCCATAGGCACAATTGCGAGAATACAAAGAGATGTACAAGTATGAACAGTACAAATGGAGGCTTAGAGCCATAACAGAAAAACTCTAGAACCGAGCAGGGGAGCCTGGAAGGATGGGGCTCTGGACGGTCTGCTGGAGATCCACGCTACCTCTGCGCCACTCTGATCAGCAACTGGGAGAATTCATACGCTCCAAGCTCTAAAACCTGGACATAAGAATTCAGAGAAGTCAGAACTCCCCGGCGAGTAGTGATGCGAAAGCCAAATGGCGTGCTGAGATAAGCACACATGTATCGATAAATCCAAGTCATAAATATTCATTGAAAACCGTGTCGTGAGCACCAGCATGCAGGAACAAGTAGATTTACATCAATTGATATCAGGCAGGAAATACTCATGATATGATAAGATAAGAGCAGGAGACTGGTGGAATAGAACACAAGTGGAAAGATAGGATATGAACGGGTATAGTATAATAATCATAAAACTGAAAATCTGAAGTAAAACCCAATACAAGCAAACATGAAAAAGCATACAACGGATCCATAGCTGGCATCTTTTATTATTATTATTACTCGTCTTACCCCGATGTCTAGATATGTGAACTAGCGTTCCAGCGCACATATATCCACATCTGAGTAAAGTAAGGTTGTTATTGAAAACCAACGGGGGTATCAACGAACAATGTTTACAGTGGGTCCCATACATGCCCGGACCACGGTCCAGGACGTTCCATTGCTGGTGTATAGAACCGGCCGCAAGGCCTACAGGAGGGTCTTATAGAATGCCCTTATCAAGATGGTATCAAGAAGGAGGGAGCAGCACTCCCCTCGGTCGCCTGGAGGCCCACAGGTCAGACCGAAAGTTTTAGTTGCACAACATGCCTAGTACCACTGTAAACACGAACATATATTGATAGCCGCAAGTTTCCCCTGACCCTATGCAAGTTGTTCCTTTTCTTATGATTTATTATGTAATATCAATCTATAGGAATAGGGGTGCAAGACACGTTCAGAAATTCAGGAGTACATGAATACTGTAGATTCAGGTCACTGTATATATATAATACAGGATAACAAGTACAAGATTCAAGTCACTGTATGTAATACAGGATAACAAGTATAGTATTCCCGTAAATGTGATAATCACAGGTCAAGTATCAATATGTCAGGAGGCAGGTGATAAGTCATGTCAAAGAAAGAAGCAAGTGTCAAGTAGTAGCATATGGGTGTCAGGTGATAACATATCGTGAGAGTGATACAAATAGGTGTCCAGTATTAGCATGTAGATGGTAAGTATCAAGTAATAGCTGAGCATAATTAAGCAGAGCTGAGCAAGCTGGAGCGAAGCTAATGTACAACACCAAATGCTATCACGCTCGGCGTGGTTATTCTCGCAACGTAGTTAGACACACGTGTTGCAGTAAGCGATGAACGCTATACTACCACTCACGGGGATGCCATGCTCACGGGGTAACTACACTCGAACGGAGTAAGCGGTAAAGTGTTGACGCTAGGTCCGCCTGCCAGGCGTAGCATACAGAAAGTTCAGAGGACTTTAAACCTCAAAGGTTGTACACAGAGATTAGGCCCGAAGGCAAGGGTACCTGCAGAAAGTGTCAGTTTCAAACAGCACAAATCGTGAATAATACAAGTCGACCTGACGAAACGGGAAGTCAAAAGGAAAGCAAGAACACTCGCCTAAATCTTTAGAAAACACAATGAAATTCCCGATCTCTGGAATTCAGGTAACCAACGCTTAAACACGTTAAAGAGAGTGATAGATAGAGAGGAGGAAATCAAGAGAGAGAGAAAGAGAATGAGAGAGGGGAGAGAGAAAGAGAGAGCTAGAGAGAGAAGTACACAGAGAGAGTGTAGAGGGAGAGAGAGGGTACATGGAGCTGCAGTGTTGAGAGTGAGACGCGGGGTCGCAGACGCGAAAGTCGCGTCGCGTAGATGCCCCAAACGCGAGGTTCAAGACCCGCGTCTAAGCTATAACACAAGAAGAACGCGGACACGGATGTGGGATCCGCGTCGCGTTAACACGAGAAGAACACAGGCGCGGGCATGAGTTCCGCGTTGCGTTGACACGAGAAGGACACAGACGCGGGCATGAGCTCCGCGTCGTGTCGATACAGCGAAGGTCGCGTTATACAAATGTCAAGAACGCGAAGATTCGCGTTAAGGAATTGCCTAGACGTGGGGTGAACTCCGCGTCTAGCAATTAACAAGAGAAATAGAGTGACAGAGAGATGAGAGAGTGAGAGACGCATGGATAGGAAAAAATGAGACGCATGGAAGGAGGGAAAATGGGGACGCAAGTTGGGAGAAAAATGGAGAAGAAAAGGAAAAGGAAAAGGAAAGGAAAGGAAAAAAGAAAGGAAAGAAAGAAAGAAGGAAAAGAAAGAAAGAAAGAAAGGAAAGAAAAGAAAGAAGAAGGGAAGGGGATGGTCGACCATGGCCGGCGGTCACCGGCGGCGGACGGAGTTGGCCGGAGAAGGTGGCCAAAGCTCCAAGCCCAAGCAAATTGTGGGGTGCAAGTGTAGTTAAAAATGGAAAATGGAGTTTTGTAAAAGAGGTTTCGGAGAGCGAAGCAATAGCTCGTTGGAAAGAGTGTTCTGAGGAGAGGAAGATGGCGTAGTTGGTGGTGGCCAAGGTGGTGTAGGTGGTGATGGATATGGTGGTGAAGCTTTAGAGGTTAATGGGTTTCTCGGTGGAAAAAGAGGAAGAAGAAGATGGTGGAGATGGTGTTGTTGTTGTTGGAATGGTGGAGGAAATGGAGGAGAGAAAGGTGGAGGAGTTGGTGGTGAAGGTGGTGGAGATGGAGGGGAGAGTGGCCGGCCAAGGAGACACCATGGCTGTGTTTATGAGCTGTTGTTGGCTGCCATTTGCTGCTGTGGTTCAGTTTTTGAAGGAGGATGAAGAGAATAAATGAAAGAGAGACAATAAGGAGTACTTATATAAAGGAAAAAGGAATTATTACAAGATTGCCATTGTCATGCCCTTCATCCAATGAGACTTGCGTCTCCATTAGAGGAAATCCTCGTCTAGGCAAAACAAAGCTAGACGCGGAGACGAGATCTGCATCCAGGAGGAAAACGCGAGATTGCGTTTTAACAGAAAAGACAAAAGTCGTAATGACTTGGTCAGAGCTGACTTGAAAGGCATTAAATGCAGAACGGAAATGAATCTCTGCATTTATTGATCGAATCCCGATTTGGTGAGACTCGCGTCTGAGGAAGGAGAGAGAAAATGAGAGGAATATAAATATAATATCTAGATAAATTCTGGTATCTAGGGAAAACACCGAAAACTCTGGAAAAGCTCGAAAAATGAAGTAACTCGAAAAGCTTCTCAAAAATTCTAAAAAATAATAAATATTATTTTAAGATGTTTGGTGAAATCAGTTTTTAGTGATTCAATCTCATTTTCAAATTAAAAATCCTGAAGTCAACCGTCGGTACCGATCTACACCGAGTCGGCCGGATTTTGATAAAATCTGAAAAATCTCAGAAAATCTCTGAAAGGAAAAATATAATTCTAAGAAGAAATATTAAAGAGAAATCTAGAAATTTGATCCAATTGTAAATTAAAATCCTGGAGTCAACCAGTGATACTGGCCGACACCAAATCCAATGGAATTTTGATAAATTTAGAAAAATCCCAGAAAATGTATTTAGATAGAAAATGTGATTTTAAGAAGTTATAAGAAAGCCATTTTTAGAATTTTAACTCTGTTTGTAAATTAAAAATCTGAGAATCGAGCAGTGGTATTGGTCGACCCCGGTTTTGAAGATTTACAACTTAATTCAGGAAAATCCAGAAAATCATGAAAATCTAGAATATTGAAAAATGATATTTGAAACAATAATCGGTCAAATCAGAATACTAAAAAGTTCAAATCGAGCAACACTCTAGGATCGGTCCCCCGGTTCAGACTAGGGCTGACTCCGAGTTCATGAATCTGAATCCATGACAAAATAATCATATAAATATCTCATAATACAAAACAAATATAGGAAGTAAATCAATCAAAAAATACGATCGAAAAATACGAATACGCAACTAAGTACGTATTCCGGGAGCGGGGTGTACATTCCATCCACCTTATAAAAAATTGTGTCCTCGCAATTTGATAAGGGGAAGATGAACACAGAAAGGATAGGAATGAGAATTATGCTAATCAAGATATGAATAACTGTGGGCCGTTCTCCCAAATCGACTGTAAACTCATGACTGAAGCATCTCTGCACTTCTGCCGTATATAAATCCTCTGACGGTGTCATAATAATACTGATCTGATGTCTGTTTATAAAAGAACACTGCCAGAACTTCAAAAGGCTAACCCATTCTGAATAATATAAAGTGATCTGACTTAATGAGATAATCAATAATACTTCAATCAGACTGTGAACCAAAGCTGATGAAACCCATAGAAATTCCGTAGTGCTGAAATCCATAATATAATACAAAACCATGCATGGCATGATGTTGTCCCTCTGCAGTAGAATTACTGATGTGCCACATACATACTAATTCCCTGAAAATAAACTAGAATGCCCAAGATAAAGAAAACTCTGATAATACTGAGTATGAATCAAGAAAACCAATAATTAAGAATTTCTGTGTGCTGGGCGTTGCTAACTCTGAAAGACGTAGCCAAGAATATAGAATAAATGTGAAGAATTCTGAATATTGACTTCTGAATGATAACCCGACTGCAGATGAAACATGTAGAAGATATCTGAGCCCTGCAAGATTGGTCGAATGGATCATTGACAAGGATCATGGCGATAGCTCAGATACAGCAATAAAACCATGTTCAGCGGATCCATGAAAAACACGCTAGGCGGAAGATTTCCGAGGAACGGCCTAGAGTGCTAAGCACTGAAGGGACTAGACACGGACGAAGACTAGCCTAGATGAGGCCATCGCGTAGCACAGCTCGAGCGTTAAGCATTAGGGTGCAGCGAAGCTAATGCTCTGCGAGGCTCGCATATGGCGAAGCTCACGCGGCGAAGCCAGCGCATAACACAACGCTAAATGCTAAGCACCAATGTGCAGCGAAGCCCACACCCGGTTAGGTCCATGGGTGACTAGAGCACGACCCTCGCCTGGCGAGGCTAGCGGAGCCTATGGTCCACCAAATCAATAAAGACTGCCAGGAGTTAGTGACTCTGAGAACACGATCAAGAAATTATAATAACCGAAACGTGTCCCGAATGCTGTCTTCTAAATAATAACCTGACTGCAAATCAGCTCTGAGAATACCCGAGTTTCATGAACATAGTCGAAGAAATCATGATCGCTATTGGAGTAATAGAATGAAAAATTTCATAACTCTGTCTGCTAGAAATCCTGATTCTGGAATACTATTTTATACTGACACTCCTCATGTAATGATACAGTCTATCTGATTATATAAGCGATGACTACTCTACTTGATGTACTGGTCCCCCGTGATGTATCCATAAATATAAGAATAGAATGCGAGGTCGAAGATCTATCCAATATAAGACAATGTGATGTACGAGAGTCGAGGAATGCTAGAACATAATGAGAACGAACCACATCTGCCCTGCTGTTATCTCTCTAGTCTACGCATATCTTGAGTTGACATAAGGATTATGAAAATCAGAATAGTAAAAATAGAAGAGATAGGAATCATGAAATAGGGAGGTAGACACGGACAGACTAAGATTGGTGATGATAGTGCAATGAGAAGGATATGATATAGAGAATTTACCAACTCCTGGACATGCTAAAATGGGGACAATGGTTACGGTCAGTACCTTCAGGGTTCCTTTTTCAGATATTGAGCATCCTTTTCTGTTCTCACTCCATCAGTATCCTGACTTCATCTTCAGTCAGATTCTATGTTTGCCTCCTTCTACCATGTGCCCTAGCTCTTGGTCTCTTTTGTGTATGACTCCATGCTGAATGCTGGGGATGAAGCGAGGTTATTCTGCTAGTAGCTCCTGGATCCTTCCCAATGGTGATACTGGATGAGTTGATCTGATCGGTGGATGTTCTCTGTCTCCTTGAACAGACAGTCACTTTTCAACTAATCTCCGAACCCGTATACGACATAATTCATAACCTTTCTGGCGGTTGCGTTGTAGGTGCCCGGCTTCAGACAATACCCACATGTCATATGTTGAGGGCAAGGTTGGAGGGATGGCTTAGCTAGTGGGGCATCCAGGGCTGTTGACTGAATTTTCCTGCACACAAAATATGAATATTAGATCTGAGAATAAAGGTGTGCGAGGTGCTCAATACTAATCCGCGGTAGCAAGGCTATGCGGGTCGTGATCCTCAGGGAGGGACTAGCGATGGAAGCGTTTGTAAGTTTTACTCTAAAAATTATTTATTTTTAAGCTAAGTTAAGAAGAAGGTGGTATTTTACAATGAGTCGGCAAATAAAGAATTGGGAGAAGAGTTGTGATTTAATCTACAAAAAGAAAAGAAAAGAAAGAAAATAAAATAAAATAATACTAACCTTGGTTGAGGAACAATATGAAATCTTAACACTTTCTACCTTGCTTTGGAGGCATGAACGCATAAAGCATAGGATTGATCTCAGTCCCCTGTTCGCATTAGATCATCAAGCCTTGGCAAGCATGAATTGATACGTACCTTGAGGAGGAGAACATCTCCATGAAATATCGTTGGCTCTCGCTAAGACTCGTTATACTCGTGCTTCAGAAATCACTTGCATGCTCATATACAATCAACATAGATCAAAGAGAAAAAAGAAAAGAAAACAAAAAGAAAAGTAAAACATAAGAACAATGAACAAAAGAAAAGATTACCTTTATTAATCAGTACAATGGCAGAGAAGAGGAAGGTACATCAGTGTCACGCTCAACATAAGCCTCTCTCTCTCTTGAAAATAAAAAGAAAAACCTAATTACAAAAGAAGAAAACCTAGAAGAAACCCTAATTTTGGCCCTGTACTGCGCTGGACGACCCTTCTCTGTTGCTCTGCAGGGGTATTTATAGGAGATATAGGAAGTAGAGTCCCAGTACAACTCCTCAACGAAAACTCATCGCCAACCGCCTCTGGATTGCCGCGGAAACGGGAAATTTGCCGCGGAAACGCGGCACTTTTGTAGCCAAATGCCACGCGCTTTCTCGCGTGGCATCCTCTGGTCCGTCCATCTGGGTTTATCCTTCTGGAAATTGTATCCTGACTCTTTATTTTGAGATTTCGGGATAACTTGGGAGGCAAGTTACCTAGATCCCAAATCTTTTCCACGAATTTCCTTCTCTTCTTTTAGCTTTTATCCTCATCCCGCAAGTGTTTAGGGTTGAATAGAAGTCTATCCTTCCCTCTTCTTTAATATTTGCAACTTTGGCCCTTGTGTATTTGCAATTTTGGCAATTAATATTTGCACTTTTACACTTGGGCTTGAATATGGGCTTTTGGGCTTCTTTTAGGCTTTATTTATTATTAAAATAAGAACTCAAGGCCTGCACACAATAAATCACAAAATATTAATAAATGTGCAGAATTATATGAATAAATATGAAAATGTGATGGTAAATATGATGATAAAAAATGCACTTTTCACTACCAATCACACCCCCACACTTATCTTTTTGCTCGTCCTCGAGTAAAAACAAAGAAAAAGAAAAGAAAAGAAAAATTAATCTAACCTAACTCACTTTCGTAGGAATCACGATTGCACTTAGCATGTGCAACAAGCCGTTAAACCTCTAGGTTACCCTAGAGGACGAGTGTTGTCTCGTGAGGGTTTTCAGCGGATTACACCCGCAAAATCCTTAAAAAGGAAAATATTTGAAATACTTTTGAAAAGACTAAGTAATCTATAAGTTTTTAGGATTATCATTTTTATTCATTCTTAAACTTAGTCTTAATAAAGTCAATTGTTATTCATTTTAGGTAAGGATCAAAACTGAATTTTTGTATAGTCTTTTTCGTTACCCTAAGTCATATGCATCCTTATGAATTTATACTAGGAATTCCTTAACTTGAACTCTCATGCCTCTATATATATATTTTTTTTTCTTTTTTTTCTTTTTTTTTTAATATGTATAACTCATCTAATTTTCTTTCGTGTAAGCATCAAGGCTTCTTGAGGCCCTCATACCTAACTAATTGACTATTAGATGTGTTAGTACATATATAAGTAATTTTTCCTTAATTTTCTTAGGCTTTCTAATCCACCCATGTAACGAACTTAAAGTCGGTGACTCCCAAACTGGTCGGCTTTAGGGCACCAGGTGAGAAAAACCCCCGCGGACTCAAATTCGAGTGAAATAGGCCCAAAACTAAGGACTTTATTTTATTTACTCACCTTTAGGCATGAATACTTATGCTTCTTGAGGCACATGTATCCAGCTTAATTAGTGATTTTTTTTTGTTTCTTTATATATATGAGGCACAAAGGTCTTCGTCTTAGAATCCTAGATATGCATTAGGTATGCAAATTTCATTAAGGTAAAAATCAAGACTAATAATTATTCAATTTCTCCTCCTATACCTAACATTTAACAATTTATTTATTTTGACCAAGTTTTTAGAAATCCTAATCATGATTTTCCTAATCCTTAAAACTAACTTAGATTTCTTTCAAAAGATAAGTCAAAATATTGTCCTTTTTATAAGTTTTTTTTTTTATTAGCAGATTTTTGTTAGTTTCTAACTATGTTAGTATGTTAGTAAAGCCTACCCCCACACTTATCTCATGCATTGTCCTCAATGTATGAATGAATGCATATATGCATGAAAAAGAACAAGGGAAGGCAGAAGTTACCTTAAGGTAGTGGTTCCGGTGGTGGTCTAATGGTCCACGAAATGCGGCCCAAACAAGATAACGTGGTAGTTCACGGGACCTACCTTTATTTACCTCTTTTTTATTTACATATTTACAGTCCCCAGTATGAATAGGATCATGGAAGATCCTCTCATGAAACTTACTCCCTTTACATGACCAGTCCTGGAAAACCATCACAGAGTCATCATGGTCTATACCTATGTTCAATGAAAGAATGTGACTTGGTAGAATGGTTGACTTGGACTCAAGAATGATAGGGTTCAGGAACTAAAACCGACTTAGGAAAGAAACTCAAATCAAGTAAGGGTTCAGGAGTCGGGCTAGGTTCAAGAAGTGGGTCCAAGTCAAGAAATTGAAACTCAAGTCCACAATCATTTCCCACAATGGAATGTGACTCAATATTCGAGATTCAAGTTCAGGAATGATAGGTGTGGGAATCAAAACTGACTCTAAAATATTACCTAAGTCGGGTAACAAAACAGGAGTCAATAATAATTCAAGAATTTGAACTTGATCATAGATTTGGGAATCTAGGTCACATATCTCATTAGTTTCAATCTCATAAAAATGAGAACTTGCCAATTTGTCAAGGGGACTTTCAAAAGTAAGAAATTGGTCAAGTTCAATATGATGATCTTCAAAAATGGGTGATTCAATTTCATGATCTATGGGTACAGAATAAATGTTGGCTCAGAAAGTTGGTCCAAATTGGGTAAGGATACTGGAGTCAACATAGATTCAAAGATGGAAACTGAATCGCAAAGTTGGGAATCGGGTTCACATTCACAATCTAATTCAATCTCATTGAAATTAAAACTAGCCAATTTGTCCAAGGATTGGGATTGGTCCAGTTCATATTGATGTGATGAAATTGAATTTTGATCAAGGTCTTCTAGATAGAATGATTCTTGGTTCCTATCAACTTGGTTGGTAAGTTCAAGAATGTTTGAAAGTCTAGAAATTTGATCATTCATTTTATCTTGCAACCGATCCACTTTTTCTTCTAACCCATCGAATAGATCAATGGTGGACTGAAACCTTGGTGATGTGGGAAAAGACGTATATGATGATAATGGTTGAACAGGTGGTTGACCATATGGCTCAGGGGTATTGAATCCCATTGACTCTGTGAAGAGTAGCGATGATTATTCCAATCTTGTTCATAGTATTGGGACTGGGGCATGTAATGATTCGGATAAGACCAATCTGGCACACTAGGTTGGTCAAAGTTATGATATGCCGAGTTGGTAATATCCGAATAAGAGGTTGGTGTGTAATATGGATCCTCATTAAAATGAAAAAATTGTTGTTATAGGCCATATCACACAAACACAAACAAAGAAAACAAACAAATAAACAAACAAAAAGAAAAATTCTAACCTAAGTTAGGGTAGACCTATGACCTAGACGACTCCTAACTGGTTAGACTATCCAAAGAGGTAGGGTGCAGACTTTGACCACAAGTTAATCAGCCAGGTCAGGGCAAGAGTGGTGGGAGGTTTTCCGTCAAAGACGTTCCTTAATTAAATAACCACCAATCTTCGGGCTTTCGGCCCTCAATCCCTTTCCTAGACACTGATTTGACAAGAGTCAACTTCCAGCACTGTTCCCCTTAAGATAATCTCCTATTGAGTCCGAGATGTCCCTAGGGCCAACGTCTACTAATTTTTAAGTTAGGCTTGGGTTAGTGAGTGCTTGGATATGATTTTTGGGCTAAGGAAGGGTGATGAAATCCCCACCTTATCTGTTAATGGGTTATGCCCTTAAGATATTTTTGTGCAAGTGTACAAGATATGTAAATAAGATTCACTCAAAGCATGAAAATCAACCAAGAGATGAGTCCTATTCTACATGCAATGCGAACGTACCTTGCTCCAGCACTCTTCAACAGTAAAAATAAGGAATGAAAAGACACGTGCCTAATATGCAAACGTCTAATCAATTTTTATCATTAACAACAAATATTTTACTGTTGAATTAATTAGCAGTAAGCAGGGTTATCACAGAACAAATTTTAACAGAGCAGAAAGCAGATATTACAATTTTCAGCAACCTGCAGAAAAATTGATCAGTAGTTCACTGCTACTGCCGCGGAAACGCGGCTATTGCCGCGTTTGTGCGGCAAAGTAACAGGCTCTGCTGCTCTGCCTTCGAGGGCAGAGGCACAGAGTTGCTATATGTCCACTTCTGCTGCTGTTTTTCTGTTCTCCAAACCTGCAAACAGAAAAGAATAAAAGAATTAGTTAATAATTTTTTTTTATTTTAGAGAAAAACTTACCGTCCCTCCCGGCAACGGCGCCAATTTTTTGATTGAATTTTCCTGCACACAAAATATGAATATTAGATCTGAGAATTAAAGGTGTGCAAGTGCTCAATACTAATCCGCGGTAGCAAGGCTATGCGGTCGTGATCCTCAGGGAGGGACTAGCGATGGAAGCGTTTGTAAGTTTTACCCTAAAAATTATTTATTTTAAGCTAAGTTAAGAAGAAGGCGGTATTTTACAATGAGTCGGCAAATAAAGAATTGGGGAAGAGTTGTGATTTAATCTACAAAAAGAAAAGAAAAGAAAAGAAAAAAATAAAAGAAATACTAACCTTAGTTGAGAACAATATGAAATCTTAACACTTTCTACCTTGCTTTGGAGGCATGAACGCATAAAGTATAGGATTGATCTCAGTCCCCTGTTCGCATTAGATCATCAAGCCTTGGCAAGCATGAATTGATACGTACCTTGAGGAGGAGAACATCTCCATGAAATATCGTTGGCTCTCGCTAAGACTCGTTATACTCGTGCTTCAGAAATCACTTGCATGCTCATATACAATCAACATAGATCAAAGAGAAAAAGAAAAGAAAACAAAAAGAAAAGTAAAACATAAGAACAATGAACAAAATAAAAGATTACCTTTATTAATCAGTACAATGGCAGAGAAGAGGAAGGTACATCAGTGTCACGCTCAACATAAGCCTCTCTCTCTTGAAAATAAAAAGAAAAACCTAATTACAAAGAAGAAACCTAGAAGAAACCCTAATTTTGGCCCTGTACTGCGCTGGACGACGTTCTGTGTTGCACTGCAGGGGGTATTTATAGGCGCAGAAGGAGTTAGAGTCCGAACACAAGTCGTACACAAAAGCCGTTGCCCTGGCTTATCTGAATTGCCGTGGAAATGCGGCATTTGCCGTGGAATTGGGGCATTTTGGTGGCAGATTGCCACGCGCTTTGGCGCGTGGCTTCTCCTGGTCCGTCCATCTGGGCGTTTGCTTCTGAAAGTTTGATTCTGGCTCTTTATCGTGGGATTTGGATATAACTTGGGAATCAAGTTATCTAGATTTCAAATCTCCCAATATCTTTATCCACGAATTTCCTTATCTTTGCACTCTTATCTTTAGCTTTTATCCTCATCTGCAAGAGTTTAGGGTTGGATAGAAGTCTATCCTTCCCTCTTCTTTATAATTGCAACTTTAGCCCTTGTGTATTTGCACTTTTGACATTTGATATTTGCACTTTTGCACTTGGGCTTCAAATGTGGGCTTTTGGGCTCTTTTTAAGCTTTAATTCTTTCTTTTTATTATTTCGAGGCCTGCACACAATAAATCACAAAATTTAATAAATATGCAGAATTAAATGAATAAATATGAAAATGTGATGGTAAATGTTATGATAAAATGCACTTTTCACTACCAATCACACCCCCACACTTATCTTTTTGCTCGTCCTCGAGTAAAAACAAAGAAAAAGAAAAATTAATCTAACCTAACTCACTTTCGTAGGAATCACGGTTGCACTTAGCATGTGCAACAAGCCGTTAAACCTCTAGGTTACCCTAGAGGACGAGTGTTATCTCGTGAGGGTTTTCAGCGGATTGCACCCAAAATCCATAAAAAGGAAATATTTGAAATACGTTTGAAGAAACTAAGTAGTCTATAAGTTTTTAGGATCCTCATTTTTATTCATTCTTAGACTTAGTCTTTATAAAGTAAATTGTTTTCATTTTTAAGTAAGGATCAAAATTGAATTTTGTGTATAGTCTTTTTCGTTACCAAAATCATATGCATCCTTATGAATTTTTACTAGGAATTCCTTAACTTGGACTTTCATGCCTCTTTATTTGTTTAATTTTTTTTTAATATGTATAACGCATCTAATTTTCTTTCGTATAAGCATCAAGGCTTCTTGAGGCCCTCATACCTAACTAATTGACTCTTAGATGTGTTAGTACATATGTAATATTTCTTAGTTTTCTTAGGCTTTCTAATCCACCCATGTAGCGAACTTAAAGTCGGTGGCTCCCAAACCAGTCGGCTTTAGGGTACCAAGTGAGAAAATACCCCGCGACTCAAATTCGAGTGAACTAGGCCCAAAACTAAGGACTTTATTTTTTTTTTACTCACCTTTAGGCATGAATACTTATGCTTCTTGAGGCACATGTATCCAGCTTAATTAGTGATTTTTTTTCTTTTTTTTTATGAGGCACAAGGTCTTTGTCTAAGAATCCTAGATATGCATTAGGTATACACATTTCATTAAGGTAAAAATTAAGACTAACTACTTATTCAATTTCTCCTCCTATACTTAAAAATTCAACAATTTATTTATTTTGACCAAGTTTTTAGAAATCCTAATCATGATTTTCCTAATCCTTAAAACTAACTTAGATTTCTTTCAAAAGATAAGTCAAAATATTATCATTTTATAAGTTTTTTTTTATTAGCAGATTTTGTTAATTTCTACCTATGTTAGTATGTTAGTAAAGCCCACCCCCACACTTATCTCATGCATTGTCCTCAATGTATGAATGAATGCATATATGCATGAAACAAAAGAAGGGAAGGCAGAAGGTACCTCAAGGTGGTGGTTCCGGTGGTGGTCTAATTGGGCCAAGCGTTGCTACCCAATCAAGATAACATAATGGTTGGTGGAACCCACCAGAAATTTTTCTTACATAACCCACTAAAATATATGTATAATCATTTTTAAGAATTTCCACCCCATCAAATTTTCAAATTTCATAATAAATTTCAGAGTTAATTGTGTCAACCTCCTTGTCCCAAAATGGAGTATGAAAAGATAGAATTATTGACTTGGACATTATAGGTGCGGGAACGAATACCGACTCAGGGAAGAAGCTCAAATCAAGTAAGGGCTCAGGAGTCGGGCTAAGTTCAGGAAGTGGGTCCAAATCAATAAGTTTAAGCTCAAGTCCACAATCATCTTCCCACAATGGCATGTGACTCAATGTTGGTGATTCAAGTTCAGGAATGATAGGTGTGGGAGTCAAAACTGACTCTAAAATATTACCTAATTCAGGTAACAGAACAGGAGTGAATAATGATTCAGGAATTTGAACTTGATCATAGATTTGAGAATCTAGGTCACATATCTCATTGGGTTCAATGTAATAAAAAACTTGCCAATTTATCCATAGGATTTTCAAGATTGTAAAATTGGTCAAGTTTAATATGATCATCTAAAATGGGTGATTCAATTTCATGATGAATTGGAACAGGATCCAATGTTGACTCAGGAAAAGTGAAATCAAGTTGAGACACTGGAGTCATTATTGAATCAAGAAATAAAATTGAATCATCGAGTGGAAGATCATGATCATATTCATGCTCAAGTTCTATTTCAGGAAAGGAAAATTTGCCAAATTATCAAGAATTAGAGTTTCGGCAAGTTCAATTGATGGCACTGAAATAGAATCTTGTTGTCCAAAGCAACTTGGTTCGTCGGCTCTAAGCGAGTGGTCAGCGAAAGCAGAAATGGCCGAACTGTGAGAACGTAAAGATTGAACCATCATATCTATATCATGATCACGGGCTAATCTAGCCTGAGTCATGGCAGCAAGCATCCTTTCATAGTCGATAGATGCATCATGTTGTGATTGGACTTGAAAAGAGGAAGTGTAATCATGATGAAGATGTGAGTTGGTGGACTCACGTATTATCATGTCTGCGATAGATGGTAATTGTTGCTTGGACTCATGCATACTTATCATTTCCCCGATAGATGGTAATCTATTATGAATGGGGGGATCTGAGTATGAATCATTGAAAGAATGTGGACTAGATGGATATGAAGGACAATTTGGTTGAAAATTAGACTCGGGGGAATCGAAACCCCATGAACTCTGTGACGAGTTGAAATTATTATGAAAATTATAGTCATAAGATGGAGGGTGTGGGTTATAGTCATTCGGATAAGACCATTCCGGCACACTAGGTTGATCAAAATTATGATATGCCGGGTTGGTGATATCCGAATAATAGTTAGGTGTATAATATGGATTAAAATTGGAATTATTATTATATGTCATATCACACCAACACAAACAAAGAAAGAAAAAAAAAAGAAAACACAAATAAACAAACAAAAAAAGAAAAATTCTAACCTAAGTTAGGGTAGACCTATGACCTAGACGACTCCTAACTGGTTAGACTGTCCACGGGAGGTAGGGTGCAGACTTTGACCACAAGTTAATCAGCCAGGTCAGGGCAAGAGTGGTGGGAGGTTTTCCGTCAAAGACGTTCCTTAATTAAATAACCACCAATCTTCGGGCTTTCGGCCCTCAATCCCTTTCCTAGACACTGATTCGGCAGGAGTCAACTTCCAGCACTGTTCCCCCTTAGGATAATCTCCTATTGAGTCCGAGATGTCCCTAGGGCCAACGTCTACTCAGTTTTAGTTAGGCTTGGGTTAGTGAGTGCTCGGGATATGATTTTTGGGCTAAGGAAGGGTGATGAAATCCCCACCTTATCTTATTAATGGGTTATGCCCTTAAGATGAATTAGTGCAAGTGTACAAGATAAGTAGATAAGATTCACTCAAAGTAGAAAATCAACCAAGAGATGAGTCCTACTCTACATGCAATGCGTACATACCTTACTCCAGCACTCTTCAACAGTAAATAAAGTAATTGAAAAGACACGTGCCTAATATGCAAACGTCTAATCATTTTTATCATTAACAACAAATTTTTTTACTATTGATTTAATTAGCAGTATACAGGTTTATCACAGAACAAAATCAACAAAGCAGTAAACAGTATTTGCAAATTTCAGCAACCTGCAAAAATGGATCAGTAGTTCTCTACTGTTGCCGCGGATCCGCGGCTATTGCGGCGTTTTCGCGGCAAACTAGTAGTCTCTGTTGCTCTGCCTTCGAGGGCAGAGGCACAGAGTTGCAATATGTCCACTTATGCTGTTGTATTTCTGTTCTCCAAACCTGCAGACAGAAAAGAATAAAAGAATTAGTTAATAATTTTTTTATTTAGAGATAAACTTACCGTCCCTCCCCGGCAACGGCGCCAAAATTTTGATTGAGTTTTTACCTGCACACAAAATATAAAATATTAGATCTGAGAATTAAAGGTGTGTAAGTGCTCAATACTAATCCGCGGTAGCAAGCTAATGCGGGTCGTGATCCTCAGGGAGGGACTAGCGATGGAAGCGTTTGTAAGTTTTACCCTAAAAATTATTTATTTTAAGCTAAGTTAAGAAGAAGGCGGTATTTTACAATGAGTCGGCAAATAAAGAATTGGGAGAAGAGTTGTGATTTAATCTACAAAAAGAAAAGAAAAGAAAATAAAATAAAATAAAAGAAATACTAACCTTGGTTGAGGAACAATATGAAATGTTAACACTTTCTACCTTGCTTTGGAGGCATGAACGCATAAAGTATAGGATTGATCTCAGTCCCCTGTTCGCATTAGATCATCAAGCCTTGGCAAGCATGAATTGATACGTACCTTGAGGAGGAGAACATCTCCATGAAATATCGTTGGCTCTCGCTAAGACTCGTTATACTCGTGCTTCAGAAATCACTTGCATGCTCATATACAATCAACATAGATCAAAGAGAAAAAAGAAAAGAAAACAAAAGAAAAGTAAAACATAAGAACAATGAACAAAATAAAAGATTACCTTTATTAATCAGTACAATGGCAGAGAAGAGGAAGGTACATCAGTGTCACGCTCAACATAAGCATCTCTCTCTCTTGAAAATAAAAGAAAAACCTAATTACAAAAGAAGAAACCTAGAAGAAACCCTAATTTTGGCCCTGTACTACTGCGCTGGATGACGTTCTGTGTTGCACTGCAGGGGGTATTTATAGGCGCAGAAGGAGTTAGAGTCCGAACACAAGTCGTACACAAAAGCCGTTGCCCTGGCTTATCTGAATTGCCGTGGAAATGCGGCATTTGCCGTGGAATTGCGGCATTTTGGTGGCAGATTGCCACGCGCTTTGGCGCGTGGCTTCTCCTGGTCCGTCCATCTGGGCGTTTGCTTCTGGAAGTTTGATCCTGGCTCTTTATCGTGGGATTTGATATAACTTGGGAATCAAGTTATCTAGATTTCAAATCTCCCAATATCTTTATCCACGAATTTCCTTATCTTTGCACTCTTATCTTTAGCTTTTATCCTCATCTGCAAGAGTTTAGGGTTGGATAGAAGTCTATCCTTCCCTCTTCTTTAATAATTGCAACTTTAGCCTTGTGTATTTGCACTTTTGACATTTGATATTTGCACTTTTGCACTTGGGCTTCAAATGTGGGCTTCTGGGCTCTTTTTAAGCTTTAATTCTTTCTTTTTATTATTTTGAGGCCTGCACACAATAAATCACAAAATTTAATAAATGTGCAGAATTAAATGAATAAATATGAAAATGTGATGGTAAATGTTATGATAATAATGCACTTTTCACTACCAATCACACCCCACACTTATCTTTTTGCTCGTCCTCGAGTAAAAACAAAGAAAAAGAAAAATTAATCTAACTTAACTCACTTTCGTAGGAATCACGGTTGCACTTAGCATGTGCAACAAGCCGTTAAACCTCTAGGTTACCCTAGAGGATGAGTGTTGTCTCGTGAGGGTTTTCAGCGGATTGCACCGACAAAATCCATAAAAAGAAAATATTTGAAATACGTTTGAAGAAACTAAGTAGTCTATAAGTTTTTAGGATCCTCATTTTTATTCATTCTTAGACTTAGTCTTTATAAAGTAAATTGTTTTCATTTTTAAGTAAGGATCAAAATTGAATTTTGTGTATAGTCTTTTTCGTTATCAAAAATCATATGCATCCTTATGAATTTTTACTAGGAATTCCTTAACTTGGACTTTCATGCCTCTTTATTTGTTTAATTTTTTTTATATGTATAACACATCTAATTTTCTTTCGTATAAGCATCAAGGCTTCTTGAGGCCCTCATACCTAACTAATTGACTCTTAGATGTGTTAGTACATATGTAATATTTCTTAGTTTTCTTAGGCTTTCTAATCCACCCATGTAGCGAACTTAAAGTCGGTGGCTCCCAAACCAGTCGGCTTTAGGGCACCAAGTGAGAAAACACCCCGCGGACTCAATTCGAGTGAATTAGGCCCCAAAACTAAGGACTTTATTTTTTTTTTACTCACTTTTGGGCATGAATACTTATGCTTCTTGAGGCACATGTATCCAGCTTAATTAGTGATTTTTTTTATTTTTTTTATGAGGCACAAGGTCTTTGTCTAAGAATCCTAGATATGCATTTGGTATGCACATTTCATTAAGGTAAAAATTAAGACTAACTACTTATTCAATTTCTCCTCCTATACTTAAAAATTCAACAATTTATTTATTTTGACCAAGTTTTTAGAAATCCTAATCATGATTTTCCTAATCCTTAAAACTAACTTAGATTTCTTTCAAAAGATAAGTCAAAATATTGTCTTTTTATAAGTTTTTTTTTATTAGCAGATTTTTGTTAATTTCTACCTATGTTAGTATGTTAGTAAAGCCCACCCCCACACTTATCTCATGCATTGTCCTCAATGTATGAATGAATGCATATATGCATGAAACAAAAGAAGGGAAGGCAGAAGGTACCTCAAGGTGGTGGTTCCGGTGGTGGTCTAATTGGGCCAAGCGTTGCTACCCAATCAAGATAACATAATGGTTGGTGGAACCCACCAGAAATTTTCCTTACATAACCCACTAAAATATATGTATAATCATTTTTAAGAATTTTCACCCCATCAAATTTCCAAATTTCATAATAAATTTCAGAGTTAATTGTGTCAACCTCCTTGTCCCAAAATGGAGTATGAAAAGATGGAATTATTGACTTGGACATTATAGGCGCGGGAACGAATACCGACTCAGGGAAGAAGCTCAAATCAAGTAAGGGCTCAGGAGTCGGGCTAAGTTCAGGAAGTGGGTCCAAATCAATAAGTTTAAGCTCAAGTCCACAATCATCTTCCCACAATGGCATGTGACTCAATGTTGGTGATTCAAGTTTAGGAATGATAGGTGTGGGAATCAAAACTGACTCTAAAAATTACCTAATTTAGGTAACAGAACAGGAGTCAATAATGATTCAGGAATTTGAACTTGATCATAGATTTGAGAATCTAGGTCACATATCTCATTGGGTTTAATGTAATAAAAGAACTTGCCAATTTATCCATAGGATTTTCAAGATTGTAAAATTGGTCAAGTTCAATATGATCATCTAAAATGGGTGATTCAATTTCATGATGAATTGGAACAGGATCCAATGTTGACTCAGGAAAAGTGAAATCAAGTTGAGACAATGGAGTCATTATTGAATCAGGAAATAAATTGAATCATCGAGTGGAAGATCATGATCATATTCATGCTCAAGTTCTATTTCAGGAAAGGAAAAATTTGCCAAATTATCAAGAATTGGAGTTTCGGCAAGTTCAATTGATGGCACTGAAATAGAATCTTGTTGTCCAAAGCAACTTGGTTCGTCGGCTCTAAGCGAGTGGTCAGCGAAAGCAGAAATGGCCGAACTGTGAGAACGTAAAGATTGAACCATCATATCTATATCATGATCACGGGCTAATCTAGCTTGAGTCATGGCAGCAAGCATCCTTTCATAGTCGATAGATGCATCATGTTGTGATTGGACTTGAAAAGAGGAAGTGTAATCATGATGAAGATGTGAGTTGGTGGACTCACGTATTATCATGTCTGCGATAGATGGTAATTGTTGCTTGGACTCATGCATACTTATCATTTCCCCGATAGATGATAATCTATTATGAATGGGGGGATCTGAGTATGAATCATTGAAAGAATGTGGACTAGATGGATATGAAGGACAATTTGGTTGAAAATTAGACTCGGGGGAATCGAAACCCCATGAACTCTGTGACGAGTTGAAATTATTATGGAAATTATAGTCATAAGATGGAGGGTGTGGGTTATAGTCATTCGGATAAGACCATTCCGGCACACTAGGTTGATCAAAATTATGATATGCCGGGTTGGTGATATCCGAATAATAGTTAGGTATGTAATATGGATTAAAATTGGAATTATTATTATATGTCATATCACACCAACACAAACAAGAAAGAAAAAAAAGAAAACAAACAAATAAACAAACAAAAAAAGAAAATTCTAACCTAAGTTAGGGTAGACCTATGACCTAGACGACTCCTAACTGGTTAGACTGTCCACGGAGGTAGGGTGCAGACTTTGACCACAAGTTAATCAGCCAGGTCAGGGCAAGAGTGGTGGGAGGTTTTCCGTCAAAGACGTTCCTTAATTAAATAACCACCAATCTTCGGGCTTTCGGCCCTCAATCCCTTTCCTAGACACTGATTTGGCAGGAGTCAACTTCCAGCACTGTTCCCCCTTAGGATAATCTCCTATTGAGTCCGAGATGTCCCCAGGGCCAACGTCTACTCAGTTTTAGTTAGGCTTGGGTTAGTGAGTGCTCGGGATATGATTTTTGGGCTAAGGAAGGGTGATGAAATTCTCACCTTATCTTGTTAATGGGTTATGCCCTTAAGATGAATTAGTGCAAGTGTACAAGATAAGTAGATAAGATTCACTCAAAGTAGAAAATCAACCAAGAGATGAGTCCTACTCTACATGCAATGCGTACATACCTTGCTCCAGCACTCTTCAACAGTAAAATAAAGTAATTGAAAAGACACGTGCCTAATATGCAAACGTCTAATCAATTTTTATCATTAACAACAAATTTTTTTTACTGTTGATTTAATTAGCAGTATACAGGTTTATCACAGAACAAATAAACAAAGCAGTAAACAGTATTTGCAAATTTCAGCAACCTGCAAAAAGATGGATCAGTAGTTCTCTATTGTTGCCGCGGATCCGCGGCTATTGCCGCGTTTTCGCGGCAAACTAGTAGTCTCTGTTGCTCTGCCTTCGAGGGCAGAGGCACAGAGTTGCAATATGTCCACTTATGCTGTTGTATTTCTGTTCTCCAAACCTGCAGACAGAAAAGAATAAAAGAATTAGTTAATAATTTTTTTATTTAGAGATAAACTTACCGTCCCTCCCCGGCAACGGCGCCAAAATTTTGATTGAGTTTTTACCTGCACACAAAATATAAAATATTAGATCTGAGAATTAAAGGTGTGCAAGTGCTCAAAACTAATCCGCGGTAGCAAGGCTATGCGGGTCGTGATTCTCAGGGAGGGACTAGCGATGGAAGCGTTTGTAAGTTTTACCTTAAAAATTATTTATTTTTAAGCTAAGTTAAGAAGAAGGCGGTATTTTACAATGAGTCGGCAAATAAAGAATTGGGAGAAGAGTTGTGATTTAATCTACAAAAAGAAAAGAAAATAAAATAAAATAAAATAAAAGAAATACTAACCTTGGTTGAGGAACAATATGAAATCTTAACACTTTCTACCTTGCTTTGGAGGCATGAACGCATAAAGTATAGGATTGATCTCAGTCCCCTGTTCGCATTAGATCATCAAGCCTTGACAAGCATGAATTGATACGTACCTTGAGGAGGAGAACATCTCCATGAAATATCGTTGGCTCTCGCTAAGACTCGTTATACTCGTGCTTCAGAAATCACTTGCATGCTCATATATACAATCAACATAGATCAAAGAGAAAAAGAAAAGAAAACAAAAAGAAAAGTAAAACATAAGAACAATGAACAAAATAAAAGATTACCTTTATTAATCAGTACAATGGCAGAGAAGAGGAAGGTACATCAGTGTCACGCTCAACATAAGCCTCTCTCTCTCTTGAAATAAAAAGAAAAACCTAATTACAAAAGAAGAAAACCTAGAAGAAACCCTAATTTTGGCCCTGTACTGCGCTGGACGACGTTTTGTGTTGCACTGCAGGGGTATTTATAGGCGCAGAAGGATTTAGAGTCCGAACACAAGTCGTACACAAAAGCCGTTGCCCTGGCTTATCTGAATTGCCGTGGAAATGCGGCATTTGCCGTGGAATTGCGGCATTTTGGTGGCAGATTGCCACGCGCTTTGGCGCGTGGCTTCTCCTGGTCCGTCCATCTGGGCGTTTGCTTCTGGAAGTTTGATCCTGGCTCTTTATCGTGGGATTTGGATATAACTTGGGAATCAAGTTATCTAGATTTCAAATCTCTCAATATCTTTATCCACGAATTTCCTTATCTTTGCACTTTTATCTTTAGCTTTTATCCTCATCTGCAAGAGTTTAGGGTTGGATAGAAGTCTATCCTTCCTCTTCTTTAATAATTGCAACTTTAGCCCTTGTGTATTTGCACTTTTGACATTTGATATTTGCACTTTTGCACTTGGGCTTCAAATGTGGGCTTTTGGGCTCTTTTTAAGCTTTAATTCCTTCTTTTTATTATTTCGAGGCCTGCACCAATAAATCACAAAATATTAATAAATGTGCAGAATTAAATGAATAAATATGAAAATGTGATGGTAAATGTTATGATAAAAATGCACTTTTCACTACCAATCACTTCTCCTTCTTCATCTTCATCTTCTGCTTCTTCTTCTTCCTCCTCCTCTTCCCCTTCAACAGGAAGGCCAACCATATTTTTTTCAGCAATAAAGATGTTGGCCATTCGATTCAAAATCTGAAAATAAACAAAAAAGGTAAGTTAAAAATAAAATAATGAAATAATGATACTGCGACCATGGTCGCAGTTTTATTTATGAAGTATGTTTGAAAAGAATGCGACCATGGTCGTAATATGTTGGTCATTCTCAAATTATCTGCCAAGCCATGCAGCTCAACACTGCGACCATAGTCGCATTCCATGTAAGGTATTTTCAGGAGAATGCGACCATGGACGCACATTGTTTGTCAGGCACAAAACGAACTGCGAAAGGTGCAGCTCAATACTGCGACTATGGTGTCATTTATTTGTACTGAACATAAAAAGAAGTCTAACTTACAATATTGCTGTCAATCTCACTTAGATCAACTTCAAGTAGAGATCTACTAATATTTTGGAGGTCCCATCTTAAAACGCGTGGGGATATGTCCTCCAAACCAGACCTCGGCTCAAAAATAGGAGCCCTCTCACATAGCCAATACTGCAAAAAAAGAAAATTAAATTAGTTTACACAGATATTCACAATTTTTTTGGTAAATTTCATACAATGTTGGCCAAATTTGAGATTTGTACTTACAATTATTTGCACGGAGCATTCTTGCAGCTCGTACGTGGTTTGCCTGAAGATGTCCATTGACTCAATCAGGAATTGCCAAACAGCTTTTGCCCAGCATATTGTCCTCATCAGCTGCATATTGGCAATCTGTTTCACAATATACCACGGCACCATGCATTTACTGCCAGAGAAGAAAAGAGTGGCCGACATGTATAGGATGATTAATGTGGTAAAGTCTTGAGCTGCAAGCCTGTGCATGTCTCTTATAATTTCATGTAAAGTCATTTGCTGCTCAAGCTGTTCATCCTTTGTCACATTTACTTCACGCCTCCTCCTCTTCTTGACCAGAAGATCATCCAAAGCATCTTCAATGGATACTTTAGTTATCTTCTTTATATTGGGGAAATAATGTTTTATCACCCCTCTATCTTTCATCGTACATGTTTTTTATTCATCACAAAATCTGCCCCAATGATAGGTAGACCAAATGTGAGGGCAACAATCTCAACTGTTAACTCAATCTGTTTGCCCCCAATTCTAAATGTCTTTGTATCCCTATCATACTGGTCTAAAATACGCGGTACAGTAACGTTTGATTTTAGACCCTTTTCAGCTCCAAATTCTTCATTGTAGAAGGCCATGAAGATTGGGCCAAATGGGGTATTCTTGATCGCCTCTACGAAATCTGCATGAATGTACTTTTTAAATTTCTTCATCAACTCGCACGTAGGTTTCAGGCTTGATCTCAGAGGACGACCTTTATCTGTTATTTACCTACATAGTAAGAAAAATTAAACAGTTCAGACCAATGATCATTTAAAAATTATAAGGGGGTAAAAGGCATATTTGTTTTTAATAAACTGCGACTTCGGTCGCAGTCATACAATGCAAACACTAACAACTTGCACCTGGACGGCACTACGACCAGTGTCGCATGAGACTACAGTGCAATCATAGACTGCGACCAATGTTTTTAAAAAGCATATTTTTTTTATAAACTGCGACCACGGTCGCAGTCATACATTGCAAACATAATCTTGTACCAGGGACAAACACTGCGACCAAGGTCGCATAAGACTAAAGTGTAATCAGAAACAACTGCGACCCGGTTCGACACTGCGACCAAAGTCGCAAAAGACTACTGTGCAATCATAAACAGCTGCGACCAAGTATGATAAAACAAATGACGTTAATACACTGCGACCTTGGTCGCAGAAGACGACAACTCATATTTAAACAATTGCGACCCCATGTCGTCAGTGTGTAAGAAAAAAAAAGTAAGTTTCATATACTGCGACCAACGTCGCATTCGGCTACAAGGAAAGATCCAAAAAAAAAAATTCAAAAGTCGCACAAATCTGAAACTATAATTTTATCAACTGCGACCGAGGTCGCATGCAGTGTATGCACATCACTTTTTCGAAAATACTGCGACATAGTAAAAATAGAAGGAAATAAAAAAAATTTTGAAAAAAATAGGACCTTTATCGTCGTGTTACAAAATTTATAAATTTAAAAATTTATTCGTCATCTAAAGTTTCAAAATCTCTTTCTTAATTGCGACCATGGTTCCAAGATTTATAAAATAAAAAAAAATTGCGACCCAGAATAAATCTGAAAAAATTTTAAAACTATTAAAATACACAAACGCTAAAATTTTTTGAAAATATCATTTTTTGTAGTACCTTTTTCGACGGATGATTTCTTCGGCGCCATCACTTGCAAAATATTTTTTAAAAAACGGATCAAATTTGTGAGAAAATAACTAATTGAATCAGAATCGCCGGTTGAAATTTTAGAGCTGTAAATTTTTTTGAAACACAAATTTTTAACATAAGGTAAAAGGTTGTGAGGGAGGGTATTTTCGGAAAATACAAAGTTGACGTGAATGACAGTAAATTAGGCGGGATTTTTCAGGATTTTGTCCGCCAAAATTTATTAGAGATATGGGGCGGTGATGTTGCCACGTCCGCCGGCTGAGAGAACTCTCTCAGCCTGCCGGCTGAGGTACAGTAACCCCATATATATATATATATATATATATATATATATATATATATATATATATATATATATATATATATATATATATATATATATATATATATATATATATATATAGAGAGAGAGAGAGAGAGAGAGAGAGAGTTGTATAGTTCCGAAAGGATTCGATTCGAGCTCGAATCTTTCTCACTCAAATACAATTATACATCATTTAAATAAAAAATCTATTCTGTTGAAGTTGATATATATATATATATATATATATATATATATATATATATATATATATAAACTGCACCAAATCAATAAAGTTAGAGCAAGAAGGTCACAAGAATCTCATCCCGAGTTTGAATAGCGCTAGTTAAAGGAGAAAAATCAATGTACGTCTCTTGGAACCAATGGAAAATTCTATGGCAGCTGGTCTTTGATAGTCTTAAGAACTTTTGGAGCTATGGTGACAACTCAACAGGCCGCTTGGCATCGTAACATTAGTCTCAGCTCAAGGTAACAGAACCTATCTTTGACCTTTCACCAAATTGATTTTTTTTTCTTTTAGGAATGTAGGTTGTAGCTTGGTGCAAGTGAGATTTAAACTCCAGATTTCTTGTCTACTGTAAATTATGGCGACTATATAATAGCCTGATTAGAAGATGATCACAAATTTAGTTCTTTAAAATCCTACTATAATCAGCATGTAGATCCTTAATAATGCCCACAAAATGGTAATTGATTTGTTTCATGGACAAGGGGGCAATAATACATAGATTAATCAATATTTTGTTCTGGAGCAGATGGCAAAGAATGTGAGGTTAAAACTGGGGTGGGGGCACTGCACATGTTAGATCCGAGGCAGGACATGGAACAACGATTGTTTCAAGTTTATAATATGCGAAAAATAATTCAATTTAAGAGTTATTTGGCAATGAATTTAAATTTACAGAACAAGTACATCAATTTAACTTCATATAGGATAAATGACTGAAGAATTGTGTCATAAGTCTCTTCTGTGACAATTTGAAAATCTTTTTAAGTCAAAATTTTGTATATTTTGAGAATTTTACATATCTACTATCTTATTTCCTTTTCAGTAGATATGAAAGTATTAAGACTTTCAGAATTATTCAAATAGTATCATATGGACGTAAAGAACAAACAAATTAATAAGATTGGAAGAGTTTTTTCAAGTTACTTGTGACTATCGATAATTTAAACATTCTCAATCCACATATTTGAAATCTCTTTCAAACTATTTAACCATCTAAAGTCTAAATCATTTAACCAACGTGCAAACACTTGCAGTTATTTTGAGCCCCGAACATTCTTCTTAATTCCAAAACCATGATAAAAAACCTTGGTTGTAACATTAAGTTTGGGATTTTATAGCAACCTACTGCAATAATTTTCTCCATTCATCCCATGACATATAACCTCAACCCGCAAAGCCTTTCAACACGTTGTCAAACTTCAACTTAACTCACTCAATTTTTAGCAAAGATTTTCACTGGAATGAGAATTATGTTTGATTTACTCTAATATCTCAACGTGTAAAGGAACTCATGTCGAAAAACTTAGTTAACTTATATAACATAAACTCCATAAAATAACTATGAAGCCTTTGCCTCAAATTTGACAGGGAAACACTTCTTTGTTAAAAGAACTGTGGTTACTTGTTTATTAAGAGTAATCTCTTTTCTTCATATAACAATTCATAATTAATGTTCCTTGTTTTTCATTTATAATGAATGAGACATGCATTATAATTATACCGCTAAATTCATTTGAAATGTATGACTGGAAGGTGCAACTTTTAGCATCTAAACATGAGGATTCTGTGATTTTAATTGGGGCGGAAAAGAATGACAATGGAAAGAGATTCCTTTCTTTCTATTCAGTGGCAAGTAATTCAATATTAAAACAATCTGATAGATCCAAAAATAATCTCCAATATCCTCCAAAATTTACCCCAAAAATTAGAAACAAGAATAATGCTTATTGTACTACTAATTTTATACTATATTATATGACTATTAGACTAACATGTAAGGTCTACCCTTATGAATTGCTGTCATGGCCCACTAGTCAATCTAATAGTAGTACAATCTAGTACAATATTGATAGTACAATTAGCATTATTCTCGAAACAACTCTCAAAACAATCGTCTAGATTCCCTCTCCTCCATACCGACACCCTCTCCTCCTGTGTGTCTCCTCTTTCCTTCTTCCCTTTGCAACTCCCATTCACCAATCACACCCCCCACCCCCCACCCGTCCAACCCCCACAACCCCCTCCCCTCCCCGGCTCTCTCGCACGGCGCGCCTTAAAGATCTTCTAGGAGAGGCCCAAAGTATAAGAGGTGGATCTATCTCATTGAAGTTTGATTTGCTCCGCTCCACGGCCGGCTTATCCGGCCATGGAAGCCGAATTGGTAACAACGTTCGGCATATTTGTTTGTGGACCAACTGAAAAACACCTAGAGGGGGGTGAATAGGTGTAAGTGCTAATCTAAGAACTAAATGCAAAACTAAGTGTGTTAAATGCGGAAGCTAATGCAAATCTTGCAACACACTTAATACAATCAACAAGTGTAGCCGAATTCCCCGTGAAGGGCTCTAGACTAACTCCTCTTGATTCCCCTTGAATGGGTTGAGGTCCTATGTGAAGCTCTTGTTGATTAGGTACAAGTGAGGCACACACTCAAGCAAGCCAAGCATATAATGGATATACAACAATATGAAAGATGCAAGGCAATATGAATTATGCTCAACACAAGCAAATATGATATGATGATATGAAAGATGCTTTGCACAATTATAAGAGAGAGAGTTAGAGAGACAATGGATCAAACGCAAACACCAAGATATGTTTCGAGGTTCGAGCACCTTGCTCTACATCCCCGCCTACACCACCGTGTAGGATTTCCAATCCACTATCAACGTCCACCGAGGACTCCCACCGAGGGAACCTTCACCGAGAAGGATTTGTTACAACACTAGGAGTACCTAACTCCTCTCTCAAACAACCACCTCACAACCGAGGGGTAGGCCAACAACCAACACCTCTACCGAAGAGGGTTTACAACCAAATCTCCACCTCTCATAAGAGGGAGCAAACCACAAGCCCCAACCTCTACCAAAGAGGGAGCAAACTCCAACCCAATACAACAACCTCAACCTCTACCAAAGAGGGAGCAACCAAGAAATCAAGGGTTTACAACAAGTGGTATATCTCAACCACAAACCTCTTTCCTTTTTCCACAAATACAAGATCCTAATAGAATAGGATAGAAGATATAGCTCAAGTGTGGAAAACACAAGTGTTTTGATCAAAGAAAATCTCTTGGGAAAATACCAAAATGATATGGAGATAAAGAATAAGAAATCAATTCCAAAAACTTGTTTTCTTTGAAAATAACAAAACACTTAAAAACAATTAAGATTGATCTTTTGGCACTTAAAACTCTTTTGAAAACTCTTTTAAAACACTGAAGAAGTCAGGAAAATTTGCTCTAAAAAACTTAGCCAAAAACCCAAAGAGATGGGGTTTATATAGGCCAAACAGAAAACTAACCGTTAGAGCTGAGCTGGCAGCTCTGACAGGCAACGGTCGACCGGCCCGGTCGACCGCCAACGGTCGGAAATATGACCGTTGGGCAACCACGGTCGACCGGCCCGGTCGACCCAAACAAACAGAGAGCACTGCTCTCAATCCGGTCGACCGTCCGGTCGACCGTCCCAAAGCTGCCAAACGTGCACAGATTTGTGCACGTCGGTTGACCGTCCCGGTCGACCGACTTCACCCAAGTCGACTAGGTCAGGTTGACTAGTCGACTGGTTGAAGCCTGGAACAGAAATCTGGGTCAGAAAAACATGTTAAAATATTTTTGAAAAATCTTTTATCTTTTCTGAAAATTCCATAAAACTTGTTTTATCATTTTACATTGAAACATAAACATGTGATATAAATTTCAAGACAATATATCAACATATCAATTCATTTTTGTGTCTTGCCAATTTTATCAAAAACCAAAACTTGTATTTTTCAAACTTGATTTTTCAACACATGAATAGGATAGTCAAAATAAGTTTGTCTAGCAAGTTTAAAGCATGTATGTATATCTAGAACATATCTAATATACATAGGAATAAAGTAAACTTGTTTTGATCTACTATTCATGAAAACCAAAAAAAAACATAAAACGTGTGTGTGTATGTGCACTTGAGCATATCAACTATACTAAGCTTTACAAATGGATCTAAACACACTATCTAAACTAGGATACCTAAGTCTTCTTGATGATCTTCATCTTCAAGTAGACTTGCTCCAAAACTCCATCCATGGGCTAGGCAAAGTGTGATCTTGAAGCTTGAGCCCTGAAATCACTTGTGAAAACTTCCAAACACCTTGTTGAAGCTAATCACCAACTAATATCTTGATTAATGATCTGAAACTTAAACAACACAAGATTATTAGTAAACATAACTACATGAGTTAATCATCATCAAAACTAGGGTGGAAGGCCTTGGGCCAACACCAACACATTTGTAAAGCTTGACACCGACATCCGACATAGTTATTTGTGGCAAGGAAGAAGATGGAGTGGTTTCCACAGCTTAAAATCACATGTAATTTGTGTTTTCATTGAATCTTGCAATGGTTGGATCTAATTCCACTAAATTTGTATTCCCTTAAAATGAACAAATTAACCCAACTAAATAGTCACAACACATGCTAATTTTCAAACTGCAACTAAGAATATGTTTTAGAAAAAGGAATATATTGGTAGCAAACTAGTCTGACCTACCAAACAAATCAAGCTCTTGTTTGATTATAAATGATCAGCATGCATTCAAGTTGTTCCAGAGTTAGACGATTATGATTCAATGCTTCAAGGCGCTTCCACACTTGCTAAAGTATTTGTTTTTGTAAAATTTAGCTTTCAACTCTTTCTTTATCTTGACCTTCTAGTATAACAAGTTTCTTAATGGCTCCACTAAATCATCAATCAACTCGATTGTAAAACAGTATTAGAGCAATTCTTGGCTCATGTTGTTTAACACTGAACTAGTGAGTTGTTTACAAGAGATTCTTGCTAACATATTTGCACAAATATATAAATATTCTGAATTAATAATTTATCATTTGGATTCATTTTTGTTATAGGATACTGCAATTTCTACTTGTAGTTGTACGTTATTCATCTTGTGGATATAATGCAGGATGGGGATAGAGAGCTCATGGTCAAATAAATATGAAAGGGGCTGTGTTCCCACAGAGATGCAAATTAATAAACGGCACAAACACTCCAATGCATCTGCATCACAATGTTATCAGCCTCTCTTAAAGATGAACCAACAATCCATTTAAATTTTGCATGCACATATAATGAGTTAGCTTAAACAGTGTAGAATTTGAAACATAATAAAGATGATGTGTGAGAATTTTTAAATGTTTAGATGATGATCCAGTTTTCCATGTGTTCTAATTGTTAGTTATTTGTGGATTTACAAGGATTGGCTCCTTCAACGCGCGAGGAGCCGTTAGATCACCCCCTCTCCTCCCTCTCCAGCCGCCACATGCGGAGGTCAGTAGGGGGAGATGAGGGGGGGACAAGTGGTGGATTGAGAGCGGCGGTCCAACGACTCCTTGCACGTTGGACCATCACGCGGTCCAACGAACAGAGGAGCCAATCCGCTTCCGGTCCGAAGAACACAACTACTGAATGAGATGTATATTTGAATTCAGTGTCCCTCAACACTATCAATTAAAATTCAGCTAACACTTGTTGTGCATTCTCGGCCAGTGTTGTAGATAAATTCAGGCAGTTCAACAACATATTGTTAGATCCCTCTTTCCAGAAAAAAGACCTGGAAAAAAGAATCAGTCACGCTGGGGCAAACAGGTTGAACGTCTTGGCTCAAATCTATAAACCCTGCCTCAATTTATTACTTCTGGTAACAAGACCCATTTTCTTTCAAACCAACCAGCTGACTCTGTGTGTTCTCAAAAGATGGCAAACTCCCGCTGTCAGGTAAACAGTTAGCACGAAAGGATACTAAAAGAGAGAACATTATGTTAAGTTACAAGGTAGTGTTGCAAGGGCAATAACCTTATCTTTCTCAGTTTTTCAGGTAAACTTCCCATGATAATGGGAAATGGCTACTCTACAGAGAACATTTAAAGTACACAAGAGGGGAAAAGAACTACATTTTGCCTCAACTATGCCTGGATGCACAACACTTATTGCTTCAATATGTATCGAATGCAGTGTGCATTGGCTGTCAAGAGGAAAGTATACTGCACAAGCACAGAATATACATTTTGTTGTACTCGGAGACAACAACCCTTAGAAGATCCAACCTGATCTCAATCACCAAGAACAATGAAAAATAAACTAGAAGAACAGCCAATCGCAAAAACCAGATCTAACGAGGTTCGGCCAACCTGCCTACGTCCTCGGGGCAATTCACGGAGAGAGTTTTCTTTATGGAAGATGGATTACAATAGCTCTAGATCTCTCTCAACACAAGAGAGTCCGCAGCTATACTTTGTCTAAGCACTTAACCCTAGAAAATTACAACCAGGGCTTAAATACATAACTTCCCGAAACAACAGATTTCGCCCAAAACCCGACTGTCGGTCGACCGGACCGGTCGACTCGCGACTCCCTCTTCCGCGGCGACCGAGCCGTCGACCGAAACAAACAGAGAGTTGGGTTGCTTACAGAGACCCTTTTCGGTCGACCGTCCGGTCGACCGAAGCAACCAGTCGACCGGTCCGGTCGACCGATGCAACCTGGGAGCAAGCCTGTGCACTTCGTGCACGTCGGTCGACCGGTCCGGTCGACCGACCTCCTGAATTTTCTGCTGCTGCTTCTTTTCCTGCCTGCTGTTCCGTCGCCTTTCGTCGTAAACTCCTTGGCAGTCTTCAACAGCACCTGGCATGACTTCACTTCCTCTACTGTACTCTCTCCTCCCTCTACTGTACTCTCTCCTCCAACAATTCTCCACCTCGGTGAAGATTGTTAAATCTGAGCCGAACACCGACTCGAAAGCGGCTGCACCAATCTGGTTGCCTACGTACCCCTTGCCCAATGGATCAAGCCATCCGTAGTTCATCCAAATGAGCTTCGACAAGCTCACTTCACCTGAAGGATCTGGAGCAAGTCTTTGCAGTGTGCAAACTTTACTCCCGACACCACCTTTGTAAGCATATCGGCCGGATTCTCCGAAGTATGAATCTTCAATAAATTTATATCATCTTCCTCCAGAATCTCCCGAACAAAGTGATACCTGACATCGATGTGCTTCGTCCTTGCGTGGTAGACTTGCTTCCTTGCCAAATAAATGGCACTCATACTGTCACAGTGTATCTTCAAGATCTCCTGTTCCACTCCCAAGTCATCTAACAATCCCTGAAGCCAAATCGCCTCCTTCATGGCCTCGGTCAAGGCCATATACTCAGCCTCTGTAGTCGACAACGCAACTGTGGACTGAAGTGTGGAGCGCCAACTCACCGTGCCTGCGAGAATGTGAATACATACCCCGTCGTCGACCGGAGTTTATCAAGATCACCTGCATAGTCCGAATCCACGTACCCTATGCATTCTTGCTTCCCAGTGTTGTCTTCTCAAACACGAGGCCTACATCAACAGTACCCTTGATGTACCTCAGGATCCACTTCACTGCTTCCAATGACCCTGACCTGGATCATGCATATATCTGCTAACCATGGAAACTGCCTGTGATAGATCCGGCCTTGTACACACCATTGCATACATCAAGCTTCCCACTGCATTGGCATATGGTACATGATTCATATGCTCACGCTCCTGAACACTCCTTGGAGACATCTTCGCTGACAACTTGAAGTGCGGCGCCATTGGTGTACTTACAGTCTTTGTATCTTTCCCGATATTAAATCTCTGCAGTACCTTCTCCAAATAGCCCTTCTGAGTCAAGCTAATCCTGCCAGCTTCCCTGTCCCTTGTGATCTCCATACCCAATACTTTCCTTGCTTCCCCCAGGTCCTTCATCTCGAACTCAGACGATAAAGTCTTCTTCAAAGAATCAATTGCAGATCTTGACCTAGAAGCAATTAGCATATCATCTACATAAAGTAGTAGATAGACATACTCACCAGAGGGTAACTTGTTGTAGTACACACATGGATCATAATGGCTTCTTGTGTACTTCTTCTTCCTGATGAAGCTGTCAAATCGCTTGTACCATTGTCTTGGAGACTGCTTCAAACCGTACAGTGATTTCTTCAGCTTGCATACCAACTCCTCTTTCCCTGCAGTTTTATAACCTGTGGGCTGAGTCATGTAGATCTCCTCCTCAAGATCACCGTGGAGAAAGGCGGTCTTCACATCAAGTTGGTCAAGGTCCAACTCGTTCTGTGCCACCAAGGCCAATAGGATCCGAATAGACGAGTGTTTTACAACTGGGGAGAACACCTCGTTGTAGTCGATCCCTTCTTTCTGTGCGTAGCCTTTAGCCACTAGCCTTGCCTTGTAGCGCACTTTGTCTTCTTGGAGTGATCCCTGCTTCTTAGCAAATACCCACTTACACCCTATGGCTTTCTTCCCCTTGGGCAACTTGGTCAGTTCCCATGTGTTGTTCTTATAAGAGACTGCATCTCTTCATTCATGGCCCCTTTCCATAACTCCGCTTCTGAACTGATTTCAGCTTCCCTGAACGTAGATGGAATGGCTTCTTCAACAACTGGAAGTGCATGTGCAATTACCATATCTGTAGTGAGCCAGCCAGGTCTCCTGGCATTCCTCCTTGGTCTTCCAACTGCAGTGGGATCTGGAACCGTATCCATAACCTGTTCCTGATCTTCTTCAACAACCTCAGCATCTTCTTCTGCAACTTGATTACCTCCCTGTGTCACCTCAGGAATGATTCTCACTGATACTGAGTCTTCTAGAGATGGTGGATCTGCATCACTCTCCACCTGCTGCAATTGCTCCTTGGTCTTCCCAGTCTCCACCTGCTGAGAGACTGTAGGCTTCATCATCGAGGCCTCATCAAAAGTGACATTTCTGCTGATTATGAATTTGTTGTCCTGTTGGTCCCAGATCTTGAACCCCTTGGTTCCCTTCTTGAAGCCAACAAACACCCCTTTCTTCGCTCTCGGATCCAATTTGTCTTCTTTTACGTGATAGTAGGCTGGACATCCAAATATCCGGAGCGCATCATAATCTTCTGCAGCTTTACCTGACCAAGCTTCAAGAGGGGTCTTCCCCCCAATTGCAGATGACGGCAACCTGTTGACGAGATGGCATGCATACCCCAAAGCTTCAGCCCAGAACTTCTTTGGTAATCCTGCATTCGACAATATGCACCGAACTTTCTCTAGCAAAGTCCGGTTCATTCTTTCAGCCACCCCATTCTGTTGCGGAGTTTCACTTACTGTGAAGTGCCTCTCTATGCCCTCATCAAGACATAGCTTCTGGAAAGGGTCTGACTTGTACTCTCCTCCGTTGTCAGAACGAAGGACCTTGACTTTTCTTCCTGTACTCCTTTCCTGATTAACCTTCCACTTCACAAACAATTCTAGGACTTCATTCTTGTGTCGCATGGTGTACACCCAGCACCGCCTAGAATAATCATCGATAAACGACACAAAGTAATGGGTTCCCCCTATTGATGCAGTCTTTGTGGGTCCCCATACATCCGTGTGAACATAATCAAGAATGCCTTCGGTGCAGTGTGAAGCTGTACCAAACTTCACCTTCGTCTTCTTGCCTATGATGCAATGTTCACACAGATCCAGTTTGCAGGTCTCTGCACCCTTCAGTAGCCCTTTCCTCACAAGAGCTTGCATAGATTTCTCCCCTGCATGTCCCAGCCTCATGTGCCATAGCCGGTTTGATCTTCCTTCTGACTGGTCGAAGCTGCCACCTGCCCTGTCACTGTACTACCCTTCAAGTAATACAAATTGTTCCTGCGGTTGGCCTTCAACACCACCATTGAGCCCTTCGTCATTTTAAGAACACCCTCTTTAATAGACACACCGAGCCCCAATGATTCCAAAGCACCCACTGAGATCAAGTTCCTCTTCAGCTGAGGGACATATCTCACTTCCTTCAGCTCCCTTACCATCCCGTCGAACATCCTGATAGGAATTGTGCCTACACCCTCCATGATGCATGGATGATCATCGCCCATGACGACCGAACATCCCTCCAACTTCTCAAGACTAGTAAACCAATCTCGATTAGGGCATACATGATATGTAGCACCTGTGTCCAGGATCCACTCGTTTTCTCCCGAGTACCCTACAACAGGAGTAGTAACTGAAAACGAGAATACCGAAGAATCTGAATCTGAATTCTCTGCCTGTGATTTACTGCTAGCAACCTTTGTCACTCTTGCCAGATTTGTCTCAGATTTTGATTCCTTCTTCTTCCCCTTGTACTTTGGACAGTCAACTTTCCAGTACCCAAACTCTTTGCAATACATGCACTGGTCTTTCTTAAGATCCCTTAAGCCCGGTCTTGACTTCGATCTTCCTCTCACCTCCTTGCCTTTCCTTGATGAGCTCCTGCTTCTTACCTCCAAAGCCTCTGCTGATGAACTAGATCTCCCAGAATGTTTCTCATTCTTCCTTTTCTCATAACTCATCAGTGCTGACGATATCTCATCATAGTCTAAGGTTTGCCTTCCATTTAGGAATGTCATTGTAAATATCTCATACTCCTCCGGTGGAAGAGAGTTCAGGAGAACGACTGACTTGTCTTCCTCACTTATAATGGCATCCACATTTAGCAAATCCGTAAGAAGCTTTGTAAACCTGTTTAGGTGCTCATTTACTGTGCTTCCCCTCTGCATCCTGAACAAATACAGCTTGCTCTTAAACTGCAGCCTTGACTCCACGCTCTTTGTCAGGTACTTCTTCTCGAGGGTATTCCACATATCCTTTGCTGACTTCTCATGTTGAACAGAATATTTAATATCTTGTGACAAACATGAGCGAATCAGGCCACATGCCGACCTGTTCATTTTTGCCCACTCATCATCAGTGGTAGTGTCCTTCTTCTTCTCCAAAAGGATCGTGTCCTCGAGGTTCTTGCATTCAATGCATCCATGACCTCACACCTCCACATCCCGAAATTGTTAGTTCCATTGAATTTAACAACATCAATCCTGGAGTTGTTCATTGTTTTAACAGACTTAGATTCCTCTGCCATTGAGATCCTTTCCTTGACCCTCTAACTATGCGGAAGATCAAATACTTGCAAAATAGATCTATTTCTGAGATAAAAAAAAGTGATTTTTACCTCTACCTTGAAACCCTAGCTTGAGTTTCTCACCAGATCTATTCCAACCCTGATTCAACGAGCCCTCCCTGCGTCCACCTGAGATCGACACACGATCTCCTTGAACACCAATGCCTCTGACCTGAGATCGACACACGATCTCCACCTGATCAGTTCTGGAGCCCTTCGAATCTTCAGAATATCCCAAGCGTAACCTGGAGCTCTGATACCACTTGTTGTACTCGGAGACAACAACCCTTAGAAGATCCAACCTGATCTCAATCACCAAGAACAATGAAAAATAAACTAGAAGAACAGCCAATCGCAAAAACCAGATCTAACGAGGTTCGGCCAACCTGCCTACGTCCTCGGGGCAATTCACGGAGAGAGTTTTCTTTATGGAAGATGGATTACAATAGCTCTAGATCTCTCTCAACACAAGAGAGTCCGCAGCTATACTTTGTCTAAGCACTTAACCCTAGAAAATTACAACCAGGGCTTAAATACATAACTTCCCGAAACAACAGATTTCGCCCAAAACCCGACTGTCGGTCGACCGGACCGGTCGACCGACTCCCTCTTCCGGTCGACCGAGCCGGTCGACCGAAACAAACAGAGAGTTGGGTTGCTTACAGAGACCCTTTTTCGGTCGACCGGTCCGGTCGACCGAAGCAACCAGTCGACCGGTCCGGTCGACCGATGCAACCTGGGAGCAAGCCTGTGCACTTCGTGCACGTCGGTCGACCGGTCCGGTCGACCGACCTCCTGAATTTTCTGCTGCTGCTTCTTTTCCTGCCTGCTGTTCCGTCGCCTTTCGTCGTAGACTCCTTGGCAGTCTTCAACAGCACCTGGCATGACTTCACTTCCTCTACTGTACTCTCTCCTCCCTCTACTGTACTCTCTCCTCCAACACATTTAGTACTCACAATGATCAAATCAAATTCCAGATAAATATAATACTCACTTGATACACCTCAAGCATCGTAAGAACTCAATGCAGCAACAACGGATCCTGTTGTATTGAATGTCGAAGCCAATCTGGATAATCCTTCCATGATGCGTTGATTCTGAGCAATGGGTAGAGCCAAGACTTCAGAGAGTCTAAGAAAGCATCAGGAGTGGGGGACAAATGGCTTCCCTGTCAACCTGAATGCCTGGTGGATGTTCCCTGTCACCTCCATGTTAGTTGCAAGAAATAGCCCAAGAAGAACAGTATAACCAACTGCCGCTGTGCCTCGTGCAAGTGGCATGAAGTTGTACCTAAAAAGTTTGTTCGTTTTTAATGACATCAAATGCCAAACATATGCAACAGCAATAGCTGGAGGGAAACCATCAACAGAATTGCATACCAGTAGTAGGTCATTTTCAGGATTGCATCCGTCACCTTCTCAAGCATGCTTATGTCAGTCGAGCCATATGCTTCACCGCAATATGCATTGCACAAGGTCTGCACGATGATGAAAGAGGCAGATCAAGAAAAAGAATAATTCACCCATGCAAGAAAAAAATAATTGTCCATGTCAAAAAGGGAGCCAATAGTTGTTGTTCCTTGGTAAGACACCTATAGATAGTTAATCTCACAGAAGGCAGTTTCATAGCCGTAGTTGCATTAACCCCACACAAATCAATTTAGTGTGTACCATAAGACCTAGAGATTTATTAACCTCTTTACAAGCTTTTAGAGATAAAGACAGTGTTGGGCCCGTGATGCAATTTTATGCATGTTAGATAATGAATCAACACAATACATGCAAATCTCAAAAATTAAGTTGTTGATACGTAGGGTTGGTAGCACGTAGGGTTAGTAATGGGCCGGGCCTACCCAAAGAACGATAAGCCTGAAAAACCCTAGAGGGGGGTGAATAGGTGTAAGTGCTAATCTAATGATCTTTTAAACTAAATGCAAACCAAGTGCGCTAAATGCGGAAGCTAATGCAAATCTTGCAACACACTTAATACAATCCAACAAGTGTAGCCGAATTCCCCTTGCGAGGCTCTGGACTAACTCCTCTTGATTCCCCTAGATATGGGTTGAGGCGCTATGTGAAGCTCTTGTTGGATGAGTATAGGTGATGCACAAACACACAAGCAATTCACAATGTGCACACACAATCAAGCCAAGCAATAGAGGATATAGCAATATGAAATAATGCAAGGCAATATGAATTATGCACAACACAAGCAAATATGGTATGATATGAAGGATGATGCTTTGCACAAAGTAAATGAGAGAGAGTTAGAGAGACAATGGGAGCAAACGCAAACAACGAGATTTGTTTCGAGGTTCGAGCACCTGCTCTACATCCCCGCCTACACCACCGTGTAGGATTTCCACTAACTCAACTCCCACCGAGGGAACCTCTACCAAAGAGGATTTCTTACAACTCTAGGAGTACCTAACTCCTCTCTCAACAACAACCTCCTCACAAACCGAGGGGTTAGGCCCGTAGCCAATACAACAACAATCCACACACCTCTACCGAAGAGGCTCACAACCAAACTCCACCTCTACCGAAGAGGGATCCACAACACAATCACCCGATCACCTCTACCGAAGAGGGATTCACAAATATAAGGGTGTTTACAACTATGAGGTTTACAACAAACAACCTCAAACACTTCTCTTTCTTTTTCTCTTATCTTTTTCCACAAAAACAAGATCCTAATAGCTTAGGATAGAAGATAGCTCAAGTGTGGAAACAAGGTGTTTTTGGAAACAAGCAAAAAGAAAAACTTCTTGGGAAATCACTTGTAGAAGATAGAAAAAGCAAATCAATACAATCTCCCAAAACCCTAACTTTCTTTGATTTTCCAAAAACCCAAAACAAATAGAGATGAGAAGTTTAAAGCCCAAAAACTCTTTTTAAAACTCTTTTAAACACTTCAGAAAACTGAAAATTTTTTCTCTTAGAAAACTTGGCCAAAATCCCCAAAGAGATGGGGTTTATATAGCCCCTATACAAAACTAGCCGTTAGGCTGAGTTGGCAGTCTGACAGACTGCCGTCGACCGCCAACGGTCAGAAATATAACCGTTGGGCAACAGCGGTCGACCGGCCCGGTCGACCGATAAAACCCGAGAGCAGAGCTCTCAACTCGGTCGACCGTCCCGGTCGACCGTGTCTGTGCCTAACAGACGTGCACGTCTGTGCACGTCGGTCGACCGCAACGGTCGACCGGTCCTTGGTGCGGTCGACCGTCACGGTCGACCGACCAGCCTGTCAGCACAAAACAAGGTAAGAAAATTTGGAAAAATATTTTCTAAAAAATCTTTTATCTCTTTTAAAAATACCATAAAATTGTTTTATCATTTTATATTGAAACTCAAACAAGTGATAAAAATTTCAAGACAATATATCAACATATCAATTCATTTTGAGTCTTGCAAATTTTATCAAAAAACAAAACTTGTATTTTGTCAAACTTGATTTTTCCAAAACATGAATAGGATAGTCAAAATAAGTATGCTTACCAAGTTAAAGCATGTATGTATGAATAGAAAACATCTACTATACATATAACATATGTAAACTTGTTTTGATCAACTATTCATAAAACCAAATATCAATCATGAAACGTGTGTGTTTTGTGTTCACTTGAGCATATCAACTAACTAAGCTTTACAAATGGATCTAAAAACTCTATCTAAACTAGGATACCTAAGTCTTCTTGACGATCTTCATCTTCAAGTAGACTTGCTCCAAAACTCCGTGATTCTCCAAGTGCAAAGGTATGATCTTTAAGCTTTGGCACCGGAACCATCATGAATAGCTTCTAATTCTTGTTGAAGCTAATCACCAACTAATATCCTGTTAATGATCTGAAACTTAGAAACACAAGAATATTAGTAAACATAACTACATGAGTGTTGATCATCATCAAAACTAGAGTGGAAGGTCATTGGGCCAACAATCTCCCTCTTTTTGATGATGACAAAACTCATGGAGTTATATATGCATGGATTAAAGATAAGCTTCAAAGAAGCTCCCCCTTAACTCATGCATAAACAAATAAACTAAAATATGCAAGAATGATAATGCATAAACAATAAAAACTCTAGATACCACATGGAATATCCAAAACAAAGCAAGCTCTAGATACCAATTACAACAATTACAAAGCAAGCTTTGGATACCAATTAAACTTAATAAACAATTAACTTAATATTCTTAATATTAAACATGATATATGCATATAAAACATAAGCATGCATATAAAACTCAAATACTTCTCCCCCTTTTGTCAATCATCAACAAAGGGGTAAACAATCAAAACCATAGATAAAATGAGGGGTAAAAATCTTTCTCTCCCTTTTTGTCAATCAAACAATGCAACAATGTTCCCCCTTTTGTCTAAAAACAAAAAAAAATCAATAAGGGGTGACTACAAACATGATATTAATTAAAAACTATGTCAATGAAGCATCTTGATACCAATAATAAGGATCAATATATGTTATATGCTATATACATTCATGAAGAGGAAGACGCTAAGTTAGCTTCCCTACACATATGCATTACATGAAGAAGGGATGACAAGCCCCCAATTCACATAACACATATTATGTAATGCATAAGAGGAGATGTGAAGCTCCCCCTACACACGTATATCATATAAAGTTTGTCAAGCTCCTCATTTATAATATACTCAACATGAATCTATATGTAAGAGATGTTAAGCTCTCCTTGCATATAGGAAATACAAATCAAAACTTTAAATATTTTCTTTAAACAACATTTTGAGATACCAATTGTAATTAAACATAACAAATTACCAATTGTAAAATACATAACAAATTTTGAATGTCTAAACACAAATTTGATACTAATTGTAAGAATATTTTCATTTTGAAAAACATATAAACAATTTGATGTTGATATCATATGTTCAAAATAACAACTTTTGATCATAAAGAGTGGGAGTACAAATACCAATTGAAATACAAAATCAAATTTCTCCCCCTTTATGAAAACAAACTAAAGTCATGCATAGTCTTGATAACAATTTAAAAGTAATCAATTTAGACAAAATTGAAACTCAAGCACTAGCATAAACACAAACATATATATGTATGAAAAATAGATACCAATAGAAATTGATATACTTGGAATTTAAAGCATACATACATACAAAACATATATGAGTATACAAGATCAAAATGATACCAATTGAAAGAGTTCAATGATACCAATTGACATAACAATAAGTTCAAGTGTATACATCATATTATCTACCACCCAATCATAATTCAAGTTTTAAAGATTTTCAATTAGGGCATACATGACATGATCTCCCCTACCTACCGCCCTTTGATGGTAGGGGTTTTCAAAATAGATTTGAAAATGTAGTTTTGTTTGAAAATCTCTACCAAGTGAAACATCGCAACTAGTTAAATGGAAAACTTGTAACTAGTACGAAATCCTTCAAGTAAGAAATAAAACAAATTGTTTTTCATAACATGAAATTCACATCATGTCAAACACTCAAGTTCAATAGGCATAAATAAGACTCATGAAAACAAAACATGAGCAAGCAATAGATGTGAGTGTACAAATAAAATATGAAGATCATAAATATGAAAATTAGGCAATAAGCTCAATTATTCTTTAAAAACACGAAATCATCGAAACTATCTAATCTTCAAGGCATATGTATGTCTAATACCAACTAAAGTATACATACATATCCAAAACATAACGAGTCCACAAAATATATGCATGAAGGCACGTGGTCAAAAGGATACTCATGTATAGTCAATAGTTTGGATAAGATAGACATATACATAAAGTTAATATTGAACACATGAAAAAACATGAAAATCATGATAAGCTAAATTTCATCAAGGCAATTTTCATTTCAAGGTATATGTATGAATTGTCAACACAAGAAGTATACATACATATCCCTAAACACAATTTGAGTCCATATATAGATTTGCATGAAAGGCAAATGACTCAAGGTTATACATGTATATCTTAAAGTTTGGCAATACAAACATATACATGAAGTGAAAACTCATAATCATATCCAAAAATATGAATACAAGTCTAAAATGTATGGATCATCAAAACTAGACTATACTAGCACATCTAATGGGTTCAAATAAGCAATCAAGCCCAAACATATATAGATTTATTTGTGGCCCACTATATGTACAAGTATAATTCCTAGTCTTAATGAAAGCTAACATCTAAACAAGTAATCTTAACAAGAAGCATCAAACAACTACAAAATCATCATGATAAAAGTCATCATGGAAAACTAAAACATGATTATTATGTAAATTCACATGTATTAGATTCATGATGTACATTATAGCTTAAAAAAAAGTGAGAACACTAATTATGGATTCATATAAGCATGGTGTCTCAAATACTATACATGTATGTCAAGGATCTAATAAACATGGTATTTACATACTAATCCATAGACAATAAAACATGTTATAAAACATCAATACATGCTAATAATGATAAGAATGAAAACATGTAAATAATAAATAAGGAGTTAGAGATTCGATACCAAACCAAGGAGGGCACCGCTCTAGTCTCCAACACATGGTGGTCATCTCCACCAAACCTTCCCTTGAAAGTGATGCATCCAATTGATTTCATTTAAGTACGGAACGCATCCACTCCAAGGTGTCATCACTCTCACGTCATGTGAGAGCCCACACCTACATCAAAAACAATAGGAGGGGTGGTCTTTGGTACCCATACTCTTTTGGGTCCATGGGGGTTAGTCTCTTCTCTAACCCAAACATTTTCTTGGCTACATTTTCAACATGTAAACGATCATAGCAAATTTAGCAAGATGGCCTTTTCGACCACAATGTGTACATGTGTACACATGAGCATACTTGTGTTGATGGTGTCCGTGAAGCATGTGTATGCCGTGATGGGTGTGCATGCATAAAGGATGGAACTTGTTTCTTTCGAACCAAGGTTTCCACCGTGAGTGGTTCATGGCACATTGGCTCATAGTGGAGCCCAAACAATCTACTCTCTTCTTTAGCATACAAATATCATCATTAATTCTAGAAGAAGAGGTACATGCATTAGGTAGACTAGATGAAGAAGCTACTCTAGCATGACAAACATGTGCATCAATCTTATTTTGCAAAAATTCATTTTTCTTTAAACAAGCACTAAATCATTAGAAATAGAAATGATTTTATTTTTCAAATCAACATTCTCTTTTAAAACAAAATCTACTTTTGAAGACAAATTTTCATTTTTCTTCAAATAGCATGACAATCATTTTAGATTTTAAAAATTCATTTCTTTAAGTGCAAGTTCTAATTGAGATCTCAATGAATCCCTTCATTATAGACCTCAATCTTCTCTTGCAAACACAATCAAGTCTAGAATGCAAACACTTATTTTCTTTTTCAATTCTAGACTTTTCTTTTTCAACAAGTTATATTTTTCTATTAGTTTTTCACAAACAATAGAAAGTTCTTCATTTAAGGCATGGGGATCAACATAATCATTTGAAGAACTAGCACAATCATTACTATCTAGTTGAGATTCCGAATGTACCTCAAGGGAGTCATTCCCTTGGACCATATAGCATTGTTGTGGCTCAGATTCTCCACTAGATTCCTCTTCTAGAATTTGAACTTGAAGCTCCGAGGTGGTGGTGGTTGTCAATTTGTTCCACACTGCAAAGGCGGAATCAAAGTTAGAAACACATAAGAGATAATCTTTAGGAAGAGTGCTTCTAATGGCCTCTAGGGCTTGTGCATTGGCCCCTATATGATTGCAATCACCAAGATAACATCTCTTGGTGGCGGCAAGGAAAACATGCAAACCTAGGGTCTTTAGGTACATGGACATCCTATACTTCCAAACATCAATGTTGGAAGGGTCAAAGCTAGGTGGGGTCATGAAGTCCATGGCAACTATATGTGTGCAAGCAAACAAATGCAAATGTAGATTAGCAAGCAAATGGATCTCACTCCTAGGATGTTAAGCCTAAGTATCAGAAGCACTAGCTCTGATACCAATTGAAAAACACCTAGAGGGGGGGTGAATAGGTGTAAGTGCTAATCTAATGATCTTTTAAACTAAATGCAACCAAGTGCGCTAAATGCGGAAGCTAATGCAAATCTTGCAACACACTTAATACAATCTAACAAGCGTAGCCGAATTCCCCTTGCGAGGCTCTGGACTAACTCCTCTTGATTCCCCTAGATATGGGTTGAGGCGCTATGTGAAGCTCTTGTTGGATGAGTATAGGTGATGCACAAACCACAAGCAATTCACAATGTGCACACACAATCAAGCCAAGCAATAGAGGATATAGCAATATGAAATAATGCAAGGCAATATGAATTATGCACAACACAAGCAAATATGGTATGATATGAAGGATGATGCTTTGCACAAAGTAAATGAGAGAGAGTTAGAGAGCAATAGGAGCAAACGCAAACAACGAGATTTGTTTCGAGGTTCGAGCACCTTGCTCTACATCCCCGCCTACACCACCGTGTAGGATTTCCACTAACTCAACTCCCACCGAGGGAACCTCTACCAAAAGAGATTTCTTACAACTCTAGGAGTACCTAACTCCTCTCTCAAACAACAACCTCCTCACAACCGAGGGGTTAGGCCCGTAGCCAATACAACAACCAATCACACACCTCTACCGAAGAGGCTCACACCAAACTCCACCACCTCTACCGAAGAGGGATCCACAACACAATCACCCGATCACCTCTACCAAAGAGGGATTCACAATATAAGGGTGTTTACAACTATGAGGTTTACAACAAACAACCTCAAACACTTCTCTTTCTTTTTCTCTTATCTTTTTCCACAAAAACAAGATCCTAATAGTTTAGGATAGAAGATAGCTCAAGTGTGGAAATAAGGTGTTTTTGGAAACAAGCAACAAAGAAAACTTCTTGGGAAATCACTTGTAGAAGATAGAAAAAGCAAATCAATACAATCTCCCAAAACCCTAGCTTTCTTTGATTTTCCAAAAACCCAAACAAATAGAGATGAGAAGTTTAAAGCCCAAAAACTCTTTTTAAAACTCTTTTAAACACTTCAGAAAACTGAAAATTTTTCTCTTAGAAAACTTGGCCAAAATCCCCAAAGAGATGGGGTTTATATAGCCCCTATACAAAACTAGCCGTTAGGCTGAGTTGGCAGTCTGACAGACTGCCGGTCGACCGGTCCGGTCGACCGCCAACGGTCAGAAATATGACCGTTGGGCAACAGCGGTCGACCGGCCCGGTCGACCGATAAACCCGAGAGCAGAGCTCTCAACTCGGTCGACCGTCCCGGTCGACCGTGTCTGTGCCTAACAGACGTGCACGTCTGTGCACGTCGGTCGACCGCAACGGTCGACCGGTCCTTGGTGCGGTCGACCGTCACGGTCGACCGACCAGCCTGTCAGCACAAAACAAGGTCAGAAAATTTGGAAAAATTTTCTCTAAAAAATCTTTATCTCTTTTAAAAATACCATAAAAATTGTTTTATCATTTTATATTGAAACTCAAACAAGTGATAAAAATTTCAAGACAATATATCAACATATCAATTCATTTTTGAGTCTTGCAAATTTTATATCAAAAACAAAACCTTGTATTTTGTCAAACTTGATTTTTCCAAAACATGAATAGGATAGTCAAAATAAGTTTGCTTACCAAGTTAAAGCATGTATGTATGAATAGAAACATCTACTATACATATAACATATGTAAACTTGTTTTGATCAACTATTCATAAAAACCAAATATCAAATCATGAAACGTGTGTGTTTTGTGTTCACTTGAGCATATCAACTAAACTAAGTTTTACAAATGGATCTAAAAACTCTATCTAAACTAGGATACCTAAGTCTTCTTGACGATCTTCATCTTCAAGTAGACTTGCTCCAAAACTCCGTGATTCTCCAAGTGCAAAGGTATGATCTTTAAGCTTTGGCACCAGAACCATCATGAATAGCTTCTAATCATCTTGTTGAAGCTAATCACCAACTAATATCCTGTTAATGATCTGAAACTTAGAAACACAAGAATATTAGTAAACATAACTACATGAGTGTTGATCATCATCAAAACTAGAGTGGAAGGCCATTGGGCCAACAAAGCCGACACAAAATTTTTTAGTACATGGATAATGAAAACATACTCTAGCCATGACATATTAGGCATGGAATTTTACACTACAGTTGATTTTCGCATTGTGCCTGGGCTCGCCTCGGCCCAACTCGACACAACCTATTCTGAGCACGAATAAAGCTCAAGTTGGGCTCCAATTGGATGCACAATTACATGTACTTAATGAACTATAAGTCTTAGTCATCTATATTAGATCTCACCCTACATTTGAATCATTTGTATTATTCTCAATCCGATTTCCAATCAAATGATAGAGTGAGAAGCCCTAGCTACTTCTCACTCTCCTCTACCAGATTACGCACAAAGTGAACACAAAGTAGGAACCTCAAATTGGGCACGCGTGTACCAGCATGATTCAAACACAAATGGAGGCACAAATGGGCTGACCTAGCACGGCATGTGGGTCGGCCGCATATCCGATCCCGTGATAGGTGTATAGATCTAGGCCCGTCCCACAGTCCTCTAGGCCTGGCTGTTTTTACCTGGGCCATGCCAGGTCCTGGCTAGGCACGACACAGCCCAGACCACCACCAACCCTATACGAGCAGGACGTGTGGAAATAGCTTGAACGAATGCGGAAAGTATGGGAAAACATCTCTTAATAATATTTGACTAGAAAATCGATTATGCACCTCTAGAAGTATCTACTTGGAAGCATCTACTCGCTACAGAATTCCAGGTGTAAGAAAATTCGCCAACGATCTAGATCTAATGAGCGCAGAGAAGTCTTAATCTAATTCAAGATACCTGCATCTCTTGTTACGCTAGCCGGTAAGTAACATGTACATAGTCGGCAAGCTTCTTTTCCTCTTTGTATCGTTCGACTGTGCTTCTGCTTTGCTCTCTACTTGTTGAAATTTAAGAAATGAAAGAAGAGATATTTTTACATGGCGATGATTGCTAGAAAACATTATGTATAGCATTGAATGGATAACATCAGAGTTGTTGGCGCAAACAAACATTTGGGGAGGAACTTGGGTGAAGTCATTCTGCAAGCCTTCAAGTAGTATTTTGTGCTTGTGGTCGATGCTTGGATGCGTCATTCCTCTATCTATGTTTGGGCCAATTCCCTTTCGTACCGGTGAAAAGTTGAGATTGATGTTGTAAAATCTGAGGGGCTGTTTGGATCCCCGAAATTCAAGTCGAAACATTGTTTATTTTTCACGTCAGTCCTTTTCTCAAGTGACATTTGCTTGAAAAAAAACAACGAAAACTCTTGTGGGGCCCGTGAATAGTACAAATCACACACATTTTTCCTCTCAGAAATTTCAGCTTGATAGTGCGATGAAACATCTTAGAATTACTATTCACATGTACTTATAAAAAGAGTAATTTAATGAGAAAATGATTTAACAGGTCTCCACCTCAGTTTCCCCCAATGTTTTCTCCCACCAAACACTCCTAAGTTTACTGTTTTTTAAATAGTCGAGATTGGGGAAACGTGAACACAAGAGAACATATTTCTTTCTCAATTTTCTATTTTTTTAATAATGTTTCTTTCTTGGATTAACATCTATGGCCGAGCGTTCAGAATATCTTGTCAAATGTGCAAGCAAATCTGTATGAGAGTGACAGTTTTATGCATATACACGGTTTATATATATATATATATATATATATATTATATATTATATATATATATATATATATATATATATATATAGAGAGAGAGAGAGAGAGAGAGAGACTTGTATAGTTCTAAAAGTATTCAATTCGAGCTCGAATCTTTCTCACTCAATACAATTATACATCATTTAAAAACAAAATCTATTCTCTTGAAGTTGATATATATATATATATATATATTATATATATATATATATATATATATATATAAATATATATATATTATATATATACACTGTACCTCAGCCGGCAGGCTGAGAGAGTATCTCAGCCGGCGGGACGTGGCTGAATATATGCCACATATCGCCGCAGAGTGTAGGCGCCAAAAATCAAAAAGATCCGCCTAAACAATCGTGAAACAAATTGACAAATACCCTTTTTTTAATTCTAACTGGAATAAAGTTATCACAAACAATTTCAGTTTAATATATCTACAGTTATAAAATTCGTAATTTTTACTACATCAAAAATATAATTAAAAAAAATTTTGATCAACATAATGTAAAATAAGCAGAAGCATTGAAGATTTAAAAAACATGCCATGGTCGCAGACTTAGACTTATACAATATAACTTTAATTTTATATGACAACTGCGACACAGTCGCAGTCCGCAGTCATAGTATAACAAAAACTTTTTATATAACGTCTGCGACCCTAGTCGCATTCTATCGTATAGCAATGCGACCTCCTTCAGTACTGCAACCAAAGTCGCAATCTTCTTTCGCATGCCTTATGTAAGAGATTTTTTATATTTTTAAAAGGTATTAGCCATGCGACCCTGAGATTACACTGAATTAAATGAAGTAATTAATATTCTATCTACCGTGATACAACAACAGTCTAGAAAAAAATATGCAATAATGTTAATATCGATAAAGGAAAGATGTGCACCATACGTAATCTAAAGATATAGGCAAACAATTCTATAAAAAGTTAATTTGTACTTCAAGTATTAAACATCTGGCAAAAAGAAACTCTTCGGATTCTCCAGCAATAAATCTTCAATTAAATATTTATTTTTTTTTTTACCACTTCCTACCATACTCAACTCAACTCACCTGTACATTATTATTACTATTCATGTTCTTCCACAATATTGACTTTATATAATGCTTGCAACTAATATATTATCTCATACCTAGAAACTATATTTTTGCTCTTCCTTTTCAATTTGATTTCAAAAACTTCCAAAAACAATTCATTCTTGAATCATGTCTTCCCCATCTTCTTCCTCTGAACACTTAGATTTCAACTTCAATCGTTCCCCCACCGGTCCTTTTTCTTTAGGATATTCTAGTGAATCTGATACCAGTCTGGACTTCACCTCTTTTGACTATCTCACTACATCAAATAATGTATTAACTGATCCTCATATTCATGAGAATAATGAAGATTTCATGTGGGTTATGAGGAAGACATTATTCCTCTGCCACTTGACGGAGACATGCTTGATGAAAGCATGTCCTCTGATGCTGTAGGCTCGCTTTCTCGCAACGAGTCAGACGAAGAGCTTGATAGAGACGATCCATTCTAGGAGTTTATCGTGAAACAAAAAACCTCAAAACAGGAAGATGATGAGAAAATAAGTGATGAACAGGAAGAGCAGAATGAAGACGACGAATCTGCTTATGATGGTGATAATGACGAGGATTAGGATTTCCTGATCTTCTGATATTCAACTTATTTTTGTCTTCTTTTCAAAGCTTTAATTCTGTTTTTTTGTAAGGTCTCTTTCTCACTATATTAACTTATAAGCTCTTTTAATTACATATCAAACTGCGACTGCTGTTCTTAACACTGCGACCATAGTCGCAGTGCTATTACGCATGCAATAAGTAAAATAATTCATACTTTATCAGCAAAACATTAAAAAACAACGTAAACTGCGACTATAGAATCAGTACTTATTAACCGTTTACATTAACTAAAAAAAAAATCCTTCAAGAAAAAGCAGTCGAGTGTACTGCGACCATAGTCGCAGTCCATGATCGCATACTATATGTAAAACCAATTTAATAGTTCATAGGAGGACCAGACAAGAGTCAGAATGAAGAACAAAAATATAAAATAATACGTAAACTGCGATTATAACTATCCTCTCGTTAAGTACTGCGCCATAGTCGCGGTAGTGCGACCATAGTCGCAGTCCATGATCGCATACTATATGTAAAAACAAATTTAATAGTTCATAGGAGGATCAGACAAGAGTCAGAAATGAAGAACAAAAAATATAGAATAATTTTTAGGGTTTGTGAATTTTTAATGGTTTTAAATATTTTCCAGATTTATTTCCGTTTAAGTCTTTTTTATTTTTTTAAAAATCTTTGGACCATGTTCGCAAATAAGAAAGAGATTTTGAAACTTTAGATTATTTCATCCCGAAATTAATTTTAAAATGAAGTTTGCGACTTTGGTCGCAGTTGCTGGCCGCAGTCTTAATCAACAACACTGCGACCTTGGTCGCTATGCGTGTTAATTTAAAGGAAACACCTACCTAACGTACTGCGACCTAAGTCGCAGTCAATATACTGCGACCCTAGATTGCAGTTGCTGGCCCTCTTTATCAATAACAACACTGCGACCTTGTCGCAATTACCATGTACACTGCGGCCAAAGTCTCTGTCTACATTATATACAAAAAAAATTAAACAATGTAGGAGAATTTTGTAGCAGTAAAACTTTAAAGTACACTACTTACAAAAAATAATACAGTAGAAATCAAAGAATGATAATAAATCTGATTATAATGACACGCCAGTGGCAGACTGCGACATGAATCTCTCTACACTGTGCGACCCTGGTCGCACTTCATGAAAAAATTGAATCTTTGTTCCTTCAAGATGGAGGCAACCCAAACCTACTTCTTCTGCGCATTAAAAAGGAAATAGTAAGAATTTTAAGATACATCATTATTAAAAAATGATTAACAGGTTTAATGTAATACCAGTAACGGACAACCAGTCCTGTAATGGCCCAGCTCTTGGCAGTTTACCACACTTCGATCTTAACTTCCTTCTGATATATAGAATCTTCAAAATCTAAGTCGCAGTCACAAAAAACAGATTTCACATATGAGATGAAATCTATATTTCTTCTTATTAATACTACGACCAAAGTCGCAGTTATCGTATGAGAAAAAATCTATATTACTTCTTACTAAAGACTGCGCCTAAGTCGCAGTTATCCGTATGAGAAGAAATCTATATTACTTCTTACTAAGACTGCGACCTAAGTCGCACTCACAAAAAAAAGATTTCACATATGAGATGAATCTATATTACTCCTTATTAAAGACTGCGACCTAAGTCGCAGTTATCCGTATGTGAAGAAATCTATATTACTCCTTACTAAAGATGCGACCTAAGTCGCAGTTATCCGTATGAGAAGAAATCTATATCACTTCTTAATAAGACTGCGACCTAAGTCGCAGTTATCCGTATGTGAAGAAATCTATATTACTCCTTACTAAAAAAAGACGCATACCAAAAAAAAAATATTTTACAGCCGGAGATTATTTTCAATAAGATTGCGACCGAATATTAAAACTGTCGCATTTCTGAACTTGACACGTTGTGTTATAGGTCGCAGTACCATATAGACTAAAGAGAAAATTCATATTTAAGAAATTGTTTTTAAAAAAATAAAACAATTAAAACCTGTCGATCGGCTGCAAAGATGTCAACCCTTCAGATTTTCAATATTCTGAGAGAAAATAGAACCAGATGCAAATCTTCCATATTTAGATCGCCAGTAGACTGCTCAGACCGTCGACATTAAATATTTTGGATAAAAAATTACTCGGAAAGAGTTTATATTTTCTGAAAAAAGTTGATCGCAGGCTGAAAAGAGAACCTAAATCTGACAAATAAGGGAAAAGTAATTTATAAACAATAAGCTAAATCCTATAAAGAGCGGCAAAAAAGGGGGGAAAATAATAAACAATAACCTAAGTCTGACAACGTTCGCTCCAAAAAATTGCCTTTTGGGCAAATAATAATAAACAATAAACGAAAAGTTACCGAAAGAGTAGCTTTTCATAAGGGGTATTTAGTAATTTAACTTCTTCCCATAAGCGTGCCGCAAGTTAGTGGGGTGACAAAATTGCGCCACGTCACCGCAGGCTGAGAGAGCTCTCTCAGCCGCAAGCTGATATACATTTTTCTCATATATATATTATATATATATATAATATATATATATATATATATATTATAGAGAGAGAGAGAGAGGAATCTGTACCTCAGCCTGCGGGCTGAGAGAGTTTCTCAGCCTGCGGGACGTGGTGAATATAGGCCACACATCGGTCGCAGAGTGTGGGCGCCACAAAAAATCAAAAAAATCCCGCCTAAACAATCGTGAATCAAAAGGACAAAATACCCCTTTTAAATGACGACTGAGACTTCTAGCATTCAAAAGTAAAAAAACATTCATGGTCGCAGACTTAATACAGAATAAAGAATACAACAAAAAAATGCTATCGCATAGCAATGCGACCTCCTTCGGTACTGCGACCAAATTCGCAATCTTCTTTCTCATGCCTTCTGTAAAAGAAGTAATTAATATTATATCTACGTGATACAACACCAGTCTAGAAAAAAAGATATGCACTAATGTTAATCTCGAGAAAGGAAGATGTGCACCATACGTAATCTAAAGATATAGCCAAACAATTCTATAAAAAGTTAATTTGTACTTCGGATTCTCCAGCAATAAGTCTTCAATTAAATAGTTAATTTTTTTTACCACTTCCTACCATACTCAACCCTCACCTGTAACAATTATTATTACTATTCATGTTCTTCCCACAATATTCACCTTTATATAAAGCTTGTAACTAATATATT
>JAVJIF010032534.1:0-96473 GCA_038442645.1 Agave tequilana | reverse complement strand
CTGTACCTCAGCCTGCGGGCTGAGAGAGTTTCTCAGCCTGCGGGACGTGGCTGAATATAGGCCACACATCGGTCGCAGAGTGTGGGCGCCACAAAAAATCAAAAAATCCCGCCTAAACAATCGTGAATCAAAAGGACAAAATACCCCTTTTAAATGACGACTGCGACTTCTAGCATTCAAAAGTAAAAAAACATTCCATGGTCGCAGACTTAATACAGAATAAAGAATACAAGACAAAAAATGCTATCGCATAGCAATGCGACCTCCTTCGGTACTGCGACCAAATTCGCAATCTTCTTTCTCATGCCTTCTGTAAAAGAAGTAATTAATATTATATCTACCGTGATACAACACCAGTCTAGAAAAAAAGATATGCACTAATGTTAATCTCGAGAAAGGAAAGATGTGCACCATACGTAATCTAAAGATATAGCCAAACAATTCTATAAAAAGTTAATTTGTACTTCGGATTCTCCAGCAATAAGTCTTCAATTAAATATTTAATTTTTTTACCACTTCCTACCATACTCAACCCTCACCTGTAACAATTATTATTACTATTCATGTTCTTCCACAATATTCACCTTTATATAAAGCTTGTAACTAATATATTACCTCATACCTAAAAAACTATAATTTTGCTCTTCCTTTTCAATTTGATTTCAAAAACTTCCAAAAAAAAATTCATTCTTGAATCATGTCTTCCCCATCTTCTTCCTCTGAACACTCAGAATTCAACTTCAATCAATCCCCCACCGGTCCTTTATCTTTAGGATATTCTAGTGAATCTGATACCAGTCTGGACTTCACTCCTTTTGACTATCTCACTACATCAAATAATGTATTAACTGATCCTCCTATTCATGATGATAATGAATTTTTCATGTGGGTTAGTGAAGAAGACATTATTCCTCTGCCACTTGACGGAGACATGCTTGATGAAAGCATGTCCTCTGATGCTGTACGCTCGCTTCCTAGCAACGGGTCAGACGAAGAGCTTGATAGAGACGATCCATTCTGGGAGTTCATCGGTGAAACAAAAAAACCTCAAAACCAGCAAGATGATGAGGAAATAAGTGATGAAGAGGAAGAGCAGAAGAATGAAGACGATGAATCTGCTTATGATGGTGATAATGACGAGGATTAGGATTTCCTGATCTTCTGATATTCAATTATATTTTGTCTTCTTTTAAAAGCTTTTAATTCTATTTTTTTGTAAGGTCTCTTTCTCAATATATTAACTTATAAGCTCTTTTAATTACATATCCAAACTGCGACTGCTGCTCTTAAACACTGCGACCATAGTCGCAATCCTACTACGGATGCAATTTATGGTCGCAGTTAATCATTTATCAGTTCCCAATGCGACTTTGGTCGCAATAATGTACTGTTTTGGAGTTCAAAGTAATTTAAAGTTATAGTGTATTAACTTTTAAACTGTTTTGGATAACTGAACAGTCACCTAGGAAGTATACAATTTTTGGGAAAAGATAGAAAATATATTTGAGAGATATTCACGTGGTCCGAGAGCTTAAACCTTTTGGAATTCCGGGATTAAAAATATATAAAGGGTCATGAGCAAAGGATTAAAAACATACCATCCTCTTCACCGGAAAGAAGCCAATACATTCAAACAATGTCTTCACCATCACCACCGTCTTCACCGGAAAGAAGCCAATCATCATCAAATGATGATTTTATGTTTAGTTCTGAACAATGTCTCGCTATGGGTCAGAATCTGAGCTTGATACAGACGACCCTTTCTGGGAGTTCATTGATGAACCAAAACACAAACATGAAGAGGAAGAAAGCGACGATGAGACTGTACCTGAAGAGGAGGAAGAGACAGAAGACGAAAGCGATACAGAAGACGAAAGCATGACTCTTGACGACGAATCTGATTACTATGGTGATGACGACGATTAGAAGTTAAAAAATTGTATTTTGTTTTTCTTTTTAAATATATATAAATCAAATTGAGTTATTTATGGGAGTTTTTCTTTTAAATATATATAAATCTGTTTTCTAAAGTTATTTGTGTGAATTACATTTTTTACTACTATGTATCGGTTGAAATACTGCGACCATGGAGGCAGACTTAATAAATACAATGCGACCAAGGTCGCAGTTGCTGGTCTTTAATCTTAATCAACAACAACACTGCTACCTTGGTCGCAGTTTCTGCTGACCGCATCAGACAACAGACAACTTTTCATTTTTCATTTAGATTCAAAAAAATGACTTAATCCAAAACAACACTTAAAACAAACAACGGCGACCTTGGTCGCTATGCATGTTAATCTAAAGGAAAACACTTACTTAACGTACTGCGACCAATGTCGCAGTCCATGTAAAGCGACCTAAGACTGCAGTTGTTGGCCATCTTTATCAACAACAACACTGCGACCTTGGTCACATTTAACCATGTACACTGCGACCATCTTTATCCTTAACAACACTGCGACCTTGGTCGCAGTTAATAATTATATTACTTCAACCTTAAAAATTTTTAAAATGAAAGGTTGCGACATTGGTCGCAGTTGCTGGACGCAGACTTAATAAATACACTGCGACCCTGGTCGCAGTTGCTGGACTTTAGTCTTACTCAACAACAACACTGCTACCTTGGTCGCAGTTTCTGACCTTAATATTAATAAAATAAACTGCGACCTTGATCGCAGTTGTTGGTGTTTAGTCTTAATAAAATACAAAGCGACCTTGGTCGCAGTTGCTGGTCTTTACGAATCAACAACATCACTGCGAGGTCGCAGTTGCTGGTCTTTACGAATCAACAACATCACTGCGACCTTGGTCGCAGTTGGTGGTCTTTATAAATAATCAACAACAACACTGCGACTTTGGTCGCAGTTGATGGCCGCAGTCTTAAAAAAATAATCTCCAATCTTGGTCGCTATTGCTGGTTTTCAGTCTTAATCAACAACAACACTGCGACGATGTGACACGTCACCGCAACAGTTGCTTAGTCGCAGTCTTTGGTCGCAGTGTCGACCCTGGTCACAGTAGTTACTGTTTGCAATGTATCTTATGCGACCTTGGTCGCAGTGTCATCTATGATCATAGTTGTTTTCTTTGCAATGCATGGCTGCGAAAAAGTTCGTAGTTTATTAAAAAAACAAATATGCTTTTTATTTATGTCCAGGCATTTATCTCCAGGAATGTGCAAATGATACAAAACGATCTCTTATACAATAAGATTGAAGTGTTACAAATACAGCAGTACAAAAGAAGACTAAAACATCAAAAAAATCCCTTGTTGACTAAGAGCAATCTTCTTCTTGAGCTCTGGTGGCAGCAGAATCAATAAGATTGAGTGTTACAAAGAAGACTAAACATCAAAGTAGCCAAGAAGATTAAACATCAAAAAATCCCTTGTTGACTAAGAGAAATCTTCTTCTTCAGGTCTGGTGGCAGCAGAATCAATAAGATTGAGTGTTACAAAGAAGACTAAACATCAAAGTAGCCAAGAAGATAAAACATCAGAAGAGCCAAGAAGAGCCCTTGTTGACTACTAAGAGCAATCTTCTCCTGGAGGTCTGGTGGCAGCAGAATATTTCGTTTATGAACATCTCTTCACCAGAAGATTATCCAGTGAGCATGGAGTTTCCTCGATGTCACTTCTGGGGTAAGAGAGGAGGTTTTGAGACCTCACAAGGAATGCTACCCACCACATCCCCCGCCGCCATACCCACTCTGACCATTCGTTACCAGCAAGCTTGACTGGTGCATCAAGTGAGAGCAGATCTCGGTGAGGATTAAGTCCTCGTCAGGGATCATGACTTCTTCCCTTGTGAACGACGAGGACCATGACTTCTTCCCTTGTGGACGATGAGGTCTATGACTTCTTCCCTTATGGACGAACATCGATAAAGTTCGTCAATAGGGTCATCTTCATCCATGGAGGCAGGCACCTGTTAGAGACTCTGAAGAAGACGAAAATTCTCAGAGCAATTGCTCTCGAAAGAAAACAGTCTAATTAAGGACTGTTAAAGGGAGAGGGTGAGCCCTATTTATAGGCAGCCCATAATAACCATAATTAATGGTTCATTAATCAGAATCGTCGGCATTAATCGTCTCCAACCGCCAGCGCCGGTTTGGCATTAAAAGACATTAACGCCTAAACCCAATGAAGAACCGACGCGTAGACAACCGCTTCGGGAAACAACGAATGGTGCGGGGTTCGTCAACATAGACTTGACGTTAAAAGATCTCATAAAATCTTTATGACAGGTCGCGTCTCACGGACTGACTCCAAGTCGCATCAGACAACAGACAACTTTTCATTTTTCATTTAGATTCAAAAAATGACTTAATCCAAAAACAACACTTAATAAAACAACACTTACTTAACGTACTGCGACCAAAGTCGCAGTCCATGTAATGCAACCCTAGATTGCAGTTGCTGGCTATCTTTATCAATAACAACACTGCGACCTTGGTCGCATTTAACCATGTACACTGCGACAAAAAGACTTTGGCTAAGGTCGCAGTTTAAATGTACATTGCGACCAAAGACTCTGAATACATTATATTCAAAAAAAATAATTACTTAACGTACTGCGACCAAAGTCGCAGTCCATGTAATGCAACCCTAGATTGCAGTTGCTGGCTATCTTTATCAATAAAAACACTGCGACCTTGGTCGCATTTCACCATGTACACTGCGACCAAAGACTTTGACTAAGGTCGCAGTTTAAATGTACAATGCGACCAAGACTCTGACTATTATATACAAAAAAAAAAAAATTATATAAGTAGAATTTTATCGCAGGCTGAAAACATTGATCTGAAAAGATTTTATATTTTCAAAAAAAAATTTATCCCAGGCTGAAAAGGAGAAACTACATCTTTCAAAAAAAGAGGTAAAGAAATAAGGCGAAAATTAATTTATATCCTATAAAGAGCGGCAAAATAAAAGGGGGAAAAAATAATAATAAACATAAGGAAAAGTTATCATAAGGGGTATTTGGTAATTTAACTTCTACCTAAAAGCGGGCCGCAAGTCAGTGAGGTGACAACTCGAGCCACGTCATCGCAGGCTGAGAGAGTACTCTCAGCCCGCGCGCTGATATACATTTTTCTCTATATATATATATATATATATGTGTGTATATATATATATATATATATGTGTGTATATATATATATATATATATATATATATATATGTATATATATATATATATATATGTATATGTATATATATATATATATGTATATGTATATATATATTAACATCATACAAGCATTGTTATAAAACAAATAAAAGAAAATGAAAAGAGAAAAGAAAACACGGCTCTGTCCTTGGGTGAAAGTGAAAAATATTGCAGATTGTTACAATGGGCCAAGCATGGATTACACAGAAAATACAGTAGGTTGTGGATATAGGTGCACACCAGAATACTTCAATTGTTAATGCCGGATGCCTCTATAAGTATTTACAATCAATTGAGCAATCTCACATCTATTATCTTCAATTGTTCGAGTTGGTATAATATCAATGTCAATTTCTTTTTGGTATGATATGTTGTTACTCTTAGTTATTTTTGCAATATATGGATGATATATTGATAATACTTGGGACAAATGACTTAGTTGTTGTTGTTGTATGGATGATATATTGATCAATCCAGTAGATGATTCAGATGTAGTTCACGTCACTTCGAAGATTGATCTGTTGCATATTTTCCAAAATCATGGATTATGTATTTATTTTTTTTAAGATCATCTTAATAAATTGTGTAAATTAATAAAATTCTAAGCTACATATTTTTTTTTAAATTTCTTTTAACGTGTTTCGTTTATTTTGTTGGGTATTTAGAAAATTTCTAAGATTTTTCTGGGTTATCTGGACTTTTTGAGGCTATTTCACAATACATAACATTTTAGTTTGCCATGTGAGAAAAAACATTATTTATTTGTAATTTAGTCATCTTCAAACTACAAATTACAAATGCGCCCTTCCATATTTATTATTATAGTTTAGTTATCTTTAACAAAATGTTGTCTCAATAATCATAAAAATATTTTTACTCAAACATTTTTCATTGCATTGAGAACATGATAACCACTTTAATCTTCTCGGTACATCCTAAAAAAATATAATTATTTTGAGAATTTTGATTCCGCCCATGGTCACTAATATAATACAACACAGTGATATTGATGGTTATATTTAAAAGGAAAAAAGTTACATTGATGGAAAAAAACGTTATATTGAAAAAGAAAAAAGTTACATTAATGAAGAAAACGTTATTTGATTACAGATGACAGGAATGTTATATTGATTATTGAAGACATATTTCCCTTTGTGGATCCACCTCGCTAAAGTAGTATTGAAAATTTTATCCATGAAAAGGGAAAATATTGGAAATATATTACAATTATAAATAAATCTTTTTTTTGAGAGAATTTAATCTTAAAAATATTAAATCATTTAAAATATATTTTATTAAATGATGATAAATATTGAATTGATAAATATTCGATAATTAAAGTCTATTGAAATTTAACTTGAAAAAAAGAGTTATCTATAATTGTAATATTTTTAAATTAAAAATTTCATGATTCTATTCCTAAATTAATAGTATATTACAATTTTTATTATTAACATTCTAATTACATTCGAAATGAATTCTCTTCACTCTGTAAATAGAGTTTAATCTACATTTGCAGTATTATAATCTTTAAGTTATTCTAAATAACAAATTCATCTTTGTTGTTAAATATTTTTATTTTTAAATATTATATTTTTTTCTAGTTACTTTTTTTCTATTTAGTTAGCTCTATATGTTAGAAAAGTAAGGAGAAAAATTAGAAAAGAAGAAGGAAAAAAAATGAGTGGACTACTAAGATGGTCATGGGCATGAGAAAACAACACATAGACCAGTTGCCCACCATCCTCTTGTTGTGTTCTTAATTAACACATTTATTTAATTTATATGAAAACAGAAACAAAAATTAAAAAAAAGGGCAACTTACTTTTTTTTGCATATTAATCGCAGGGTAGACCTTGGAACATCTGATTTCTTTGCTGTGGATGTCTTGCTCAATTGCTTGAGGGTCTTGAGCTGAGAGTAAGCGCATTTCAGAGAAAAGTTTTCCTTTTTTTTTTGATTTTTTTTCCTTTTGTATAGTTTTAAATCAGCCTTTGATATGTTTTCAGTTTATGATGGTTCATCCATGCAGTTCAACTCATCATAATGGTCAATATAAAAAAATGAATCAACTGTAGAACATACTTCTCCTTTAATAGTTGAAAAAATTTTTACAACTGGCTATATCAATTCAACATCAAGCCTCCATGAGCAGTGGTTCACCAACTTGAAGGTCTAGTTGCCAGATAAGAATCTGACCTTTAGATGTGCAGCCTTCCCTCGTGCAACCAAGGAGCCAACTTTGAAATTCTCCATGTTGCCAGAGGGAACTACATTCAACGGCAAGGCTGAGAAAGCCAAAGAGAAAAAAATAGAAACTCTTTCCCAACATCATTCTGTGCAACATATTAAAAAGATAATTTGAAGCTGTAGTAATTGATCAGACAGATTTTGCTGTTTGCTTTTATCTAAGAAAACTAAGAGACTGCCTGACAGAATGAAGAGGCACTAATATATTGTAAATCTTCGTTGAATAATACCATATTGCCAGCAATTTCTAGATATTTGGTTCTAAGACAAATAACCTGTGCTGTAACATTATGGAATTTTAGTTTGTATTTCTTCTCTTCTTCTTTCATTCATCCTTACCTTCTCTGTCTTGAGTATTCGTTTCTATTCTGTCTCGAGTATGTCTGCAGATCAACATACTCTGCAACATCATCATCTCAACTGATTCATTGGGCATACAACTTGGGCATACAACTGACTGTTCCTGCTGGCAGATATTTTGGCACTCAACAGTTGGTCTTCAGTGGTCGCCGCATGGGTGACTGGGAAGAAGGCATGACGAGCCCGGAACATGGTTACAAGCACGTCAAGATCTGACAAGTTACACCAACTGAGTTTCCAGCATGCTTCATATCAAACATAGCCTAGATGCCTACTCAACACGAGACTGACCTAAAACATGAGCATTGAAGATCCCAAGATAATTTTCTTCCTAAAGCAGCATGTTGGCAGGCAAGTAAGAGTACTCTCTGCCGTTTGGCACCACTGAAGAAGAGCTTATGATCAAAGCATTCATCCCAAAATGATGTCTTTTGTGTTGAGGAAATTGTTTGCTTCCAAGAGCAAGTTTTTCTGTTTTCCTCAAGATAACAGCAAGAGATGCATTTGGCAATGGAGAAATCGGAATCGTCAATGTTCTTATCTTGGTTTTACCTGTGATAGTATCCTTGTACTTCTGAAAGTGTCTTGTATGAGTGATTAAAGGATGAGCCTCTGTATGATCTGTTGAGAAAATAGCAAACAAATATCCATGTTACTGTATGAGAACTATGACCAACTGCTGCCTATAAAGTCTTTTTATGTCTGTTATAGAAATTTATAAAAGTGTTATGTATTTGTTTTGGGAAACCCAAAACCCTGACATCTGCATGAGAAAGCTGGCAAATATCCACCAATTCTTGCTGATTATAATTGCTGAAAAATACTTGTGCTCTGTATAAATTTGCACTGGACCGGCTTTGAATGCGATAGCAGTTCAGTGCCGAATCTATTGAGACAGAAAGGCATGAATCCTGGAACAATTGTTTACCATTCGAACCAGTTATGGCTTTCATCTTCTTATGCATTGAGATAAGATCTAATTCGACATCAGTTTGAGATTCATCAAAACAACTATTGATAACAATATGACAATGCACGTAGATGCTCATCCTTGTTATCCATTAATTCTCAAAAATAAAGATGGAATGAGAAGCAAACTCGGCGAGAAACTGGAGAGCAAAGTTTGACATTGTACATATACACGAGCAGTCTTTGAAACGCTGCTCATAGCTCAAAGCACACCGGCACACACTCAACTTTACATGCCACAACATGGTGAAAAAAGAATGCTGTACATTTTGCTGTCGATTTCATTTTTGATTCAGCTATACAAAAAATTCTCACATATATATATACCTGACCTGCATCCTGGGGACCACCCATCCACACTTTCACAAGGATCTGCTTAAAAACTTTACCAGTCCTTTTTGAGTTTTGATGGAAACTCACATTGCTTTTTTGCACATAAAACTGCTATATATAGATCCTGAAACATGTAGCGTTTCAATATATCATGTCCTTGCATTTTCTCGCATTTTCTCAACAACATGCCGACCCCTTTCCTCAATTAGCCTTCTCTTCTCTTCCAACTTCTCTTGCATTTTCTTCCCTAGATCCATCATCCTTGCTCTTCTACTACCCATCCTCTTTGGCTTTGCTTCCTCCTCAGAGGGTATGGATCGGATGGCTGGTTGATCTAACATTAAATTCTCACTTGAGGACGATGAAGTCTTCGGAGACTCATCTATACTCTGCCTGTGTCCCTCTTGATTTTCATCCGTCCTTAAAAGTGGTTCCCTCAGCTCCTCGCTTTTACTGGTCTCAAAATGCTGGTTGGTAGAAACCGACCTAATCGAGCCATTTTCAGAATCAGTAGTCTTTGTCTCTGACTTCTCGGGCAGTTGCTGAACTTCTACTATATTCTTCATTTTTTCACCTTTGTCATCAGCACACGTGACAACATCAGTTTTACTTCTGGTGCTACCATCAGGCACTGGTTTAGCTTCCCCAGACAACGAGCTAGTTGAATCAAACCCAGTCATATCCATGGCTTCTTGGTTGATCCATATAAATGGTGCAACATTCCGAGGAACCCAATCATCCTTATCTGCTAGCATCCATGGAATGCATATGCTTTCACAATTTGGAAGAACTAAGCTTTCACGAATCGAAGCCTGCAAAATAGAATAACTTAAAGACTTGTACTACCTCCTTAGGCACCAAAATGGATAATTACTCCACCAGAAAGTGATGTGGGATTACTAAGAAATTGAGATTTTGAAAGAAGAAAGACATTTTAGGTTTAACCTTATTGTTGTGGGACCCTACTCAAAAGAGATTTCAAGGAAACCTTTGATTATTTGCATAAGTGGTTTCGGGAAATATGGATTTCCGTTTACAGGGGTGAAGCAGACTGGAGCAAGTTTGCAAGATGGCCATGCAAACTGAATTATGGTGGCTGTTCCCTATTTTGACCAATACCATTTATCTTTGCCCTCAAGTCTCTGTTGGCTCCAGAATATAAACATGAAGACATCTAGAAGAGAAACGATGAGAAAAGAATAATCAACTTCCAATTTCAATTATCACGCAGCATGCACAGATTTCAATTAATATAATTTTTCTCGTTTTCTTTCCTAAGACTTTATTACTAACCAAACGAGGAAACAATTTGTATCAGTTTCTGTTGTTTCCTTACTTTGAACCATACACATCATTGCATGCTGGTACTTCCTAGTATTAATGCCCTATGCATAAACATCAGAGTAGACAACCTATTATTACCTTAAACCGATTGCCAATAAGCAAGGCGATGTGGCTACTGGTAATTTTTTGGTCCCCAACTGAAGAATCCAAGTTCCATTCAATTCTGGCATCAATGTAAATCCAAACCATATCTGATCGGAAGGTGGTGGCTTTATATGTAACCGCAGTGTGCCTCGCAGTGAAGCAATCCGTATCGCCAAGGAAAGTGGCACCTGCAACAAGAAACAGTTTAAATGTCCCACCCTCACTGCAAATTTGTGTGATATACATTCAAAAATCTGTTCAATTTTTAGCAGTGTTAAGAGAACAATACAATCCAATCCCCATTAAAATAGAAAGATTTGGCATCAGTCCTGTAGCTTTAACAACTCAAGTAAAGAATAAAGAATAAAGAATCCAAAAATAGTGCTAAAACTGATACCGTATAATTGTATATCATGCATATGTGGCAACACAGAGTAATTTTGATTCCTAAAGGACCAACGGGAAAGTAGGGTGTTAATCAGAAGAGACTCTTAAACAGCATGGTGTAATTTTGGTGATCGCAGAGTTTTTTTAGTATGAAAGAATTTTGAGCTGGGGTATATTTGATGTTAGTCTGAATGGATTTTGAAATACATTGTATTTGGCCAGATGCCCAACTTTCAACCCCCTTGAGAACCATGCTATATATAATACAAATTGTGAGATGTCCAAAATGCCCCTAAGCTAGAATGGACTTGGAAGCAATTCAGAAAACTTAAAATGGATGAGTTTGAAGATAATGACTGGATCTAAGTGATCCGAGGAAAAAAGTCAAAAAAAAGATTAGCAAAGATCATACGGTAACTTGACCCACAGAAATTGTAAAATGACCAAACTTCTCCATGCCATAGTGCACTTGGGAAAATTCTAGAAAAAATCAAGAAAATATATGAATTTGATTATTATGACCTAATCTAAGTGATTTTAGCAAAAGTTACGGAAAACGGAAACCTGACCCATAGAACTTATGAAATGGCGAAATGACCGTAGGTGGGAGTGGTTTTATGAAATTTTAAGAAAAATTAAGAAAAATCTAGAAAAATTTAAAAGGATGAATTTGATTAAATGACTTAATGTAAGTGAATTTAGAAAATAAATTATAGAAAAAGGTCTGAAACTGCCCAAAGAAATAGCAAAATACCAAAATGCTCCTAGGGTGAAATGAACTTGGAAAAAAATCTAGAAAAACCAATAAAACTCTAGAAAATTTTAAAATGTATGAATCTGATGCTCATGACTGATTTTTACATGATGTTTACAAACATTGAGAAAAAATGGTCTGAACCACCACCTGACCTACAAAAATTATGAAATGACCACCTGCCCTGAGCTAGAATCATAAGAAAAGTAAAACAGACATAAGCATAATCTTATCCTTGTACATCAACAAGACACTTCAAGAACCCTTTAAATATGGTAGGGTGTCAAGCTCCCAGCTAATAATGGTAACCACTACCCTATGAGCAGGCAACCTTTAAGTCAATATTGCGGTTCAACCATATTGTCCCCTCATGTGCATGGAATTAGTGGTCGGAAGTTGTCAATGGAATTATTACAAGGAAAGAGGGATGAAATGCAAGCAAAATTGGGGAGAAAAGCATGAGCCGGGGGACACAGTACCCAATTTAGTTTTTTTTTTTTTTTTTAAAGCATGGAATGGGATTTAGTAGAATCTAGGTAGCACATAAACTTCAAATGTTGAGCCATGCAATGTTGGATACACGTGTTAGACATGATACTTCTAGTTTCCATGTAGTTTTTGGAATTTGTTGTGTTTTCATGTGTAGTGTCGTGTTGTGTCCGTGCATGTCCGTGCAACTATGGTGCGACTTGTGAGTTCGTTCTCAGCTTCATAACATAGCAACAATTATAATTTGGTATTTCATTACGAGTGGAAAAAAGAATTGAGAATCTAGGATATCCAGATTCCTTTAGAGGTTTATTTAGCAAATAAACGGAAATACAAAAAAAAACAATGTCTTATTGAGGATTTTCTCAAAGAAAATTAGGGAAAATTATTAGAGAAAAGATGTAGCCATAGAGGCTAAAACTAATGTCGAGAAAAGGTTGATTTGTGGCCTAAAAAAGCTAACTTTGTAGCGAAACCCTCCTTATATGCTATGTAGTACTCTAAAATAGCTAATTTGTCTGTTGTTTTATAATAGCATACACTATGTATGGGTTTTTGAAGCACCTGGAGCTACACGATGATACTATAATATTTTTTTTTCTTATCAATTGGTTTAAATGGGTGGGTAGGGGAGCTTCCTTAAGATACCTAAATCAACAAAATAGAGCTTTCTTCTCGTCTTCAATGGTGAGAGATTGCAATGAAATCTCAACGACCCATTAGTGAGTCCAAATGTGACGATAAGCAAGCCCTTTTGACATTTATCGACATGAGCCTCAATCCGTCGATTGTGAAGCCCAACGACCAGTCCTTTCACGTTTCTTGATTCGCAACAATGAACATTGGTGAACCGTACATGAGTATATTGTTATATTATTTCTTTTGGATTTAGTTGCTTTGTTAGGTATTCTGTATTCATCATTGTGGGTTAGTATTAGTTTTATACACTGTTTCCCCCTCTATTTTTATATATATGGTGTGATTTTAGTGTTGTTTTTATATATTAAAAATATATGTGATGGTGGTTTTATATTTTTTTAATATTTTAATATTTTTTCTAATTATTATCTACATTTAGGACTGTTTTTATGTTATTTATATATAAGAAATAAAAAACAATGTAGCTTATGCTTCACGCAACAGTATCTATGCTTTTAGCTATTAGGTGGTAGGGCGCTACACTTTACGCTATTGCTAGTTTCAACATTGACTGAAATATTCCGAACAAAATCTAAAAGCACAGAGAAACTATAGTTTTGGTAAGGGATAAACTGGTGATTAATAGACTTGTGATGATCAAATTGAGTTCAAAGTTAAAAAGAAAGGATCTCTCTCGCAAAAGTAAAAAGTTCTCCATATCATATATGGTTGTGTATTTCACATTGCAAGAAGTGCATGTGTACAAGAACTCTTTTTCTGTAAAGGCACAGAATCTAAAGGCACACAGAAACTACAGTTTGGCAAGGGATAAACTGGTGATTAATAAACTCGTGATGATCAAATTGGTCACAGTTAAAAAGAAAGGATTTCTCTCGCACAAGTAAAAAGTTCTGTATATCATACATGGTTGTGTATTTAAAATTGCAAGAAGTGCATGTACAAGTATTCTTTTCTCTAAAACTTTGAGCTTATGCTCTTTACACAAACACACACAACAAGAAGAAGAAATACATCTATATCATCATAATAAACAAGGATTATCTGAATACAAATTGCAAGAATAAGTTGCTATGTGATCCACTAGCAAATCCCCATTTTTATCCAACTAGTACAAAACTTTTCTTCCTAAATCATGGGCTAATTCTATTGCCTAACTGTTGCTAACTAAAACCACGACAAGTAATGTGACACATGACATAGTCATTAAAAAGTTAGGTCACGTGATTATTGAGAGTAGCAAACACAAATGCACTCGTAGATCATGTCGCAGATGAGTTTACATAACTGAGATATATGATCCATTAAAAAGTTAATAGAGATGTCGTGTAAATGAAACTAAGTTTGGGCAATCTTCGTTTTTAAAAGTATAAGGAAATTTTCCATAGGGAACATCCCTCCATAATACTTTTCAGAAGAATTTATCGAAATATTGAAGAGTAAGCTATTTCTTGTCTACATCAGTTATGTTATTTCACAATTCATTCCTCCCATTGCCTATGTTATCCTTATACTATTCTTATAATTAACTTAATCCTTCTCCAAAATTTACCCTACAAATAATTTAGGCCTAACTAAGCACTCCTTTTTCTTAATATGAAGTTATCAATTCATATAAAACCAGACAAATAACTGATCATCAGTCAATAAATTACACACCTGTGCGACTTTGTTAGCTACAGAATGTACAGCAGCCTTCCACCTTGATGCATAGTTTGATGCCCAATTTGCGCTCTTTGATTGTTTCAAGCCATCTAAAATGCAAAAGGGCATTATATCCCAAGGTATAAGAGAATTTTCTTGTAAAACTTTATTTTAGTATGTGCGGATAAAAAATCATTTGCAAGCTGAAGCATAATATTTGTACATTCAACATGTGAAGTAATGCAAGACACAGATCTAACAATACAAAAGTTTGAAAAGGAAGCAGTTAATATTGATTTGGGAGATTTATAATCATGATATTTGTTAAAGTTCTAATAGTATTTGGAGTCCTAGGGTCCAAGTAATATTATGAGATGTAGTTTGAGTAGGATTTGATCTTGTATGAGTCAATCTAAGAGATAATTGCCTATAACTATGTAATTATATTTTGTAATTTTCTCAATACCAATAAAGATGCAGTAGTCTTCCGTGGTCTAATACGGTATCAGAGGCTTAGACAACAGATTCCTGATATGAAGCTAATGACAAAAAACATAGAACTGGATTATGTATCCTGTAGACATGTGACGTGCACAGGAACTCTAATTTAGTATCCCACTGAGTTCAAACATAAGACTTTATCGTCAAATGTAGACTGCTAACCAAATGACTCAAATACATATTGATCTAACAAGAATGGGTGTGTGATGAGGACATCACACCTGTTGTCAGTGGTTTTTCATGCCTTAGTTTATTTTGACTTATTGTATTTTATTTGTTTTGCTTTTAGTAGCACATCAGTTATATCCGAGAAATAGACTCTTGTAGAGCCTATAAAAAGCCCCCTAGACTTCTTTATGAGTAGACAATGAATAAGTATAACTTTTTCCAGTTAAATTCTCTTGAGAGTGCTCTTGAGTTTTGGGTGTGAAGCCCGTGGTGTAAGGGGTGTGAAGCCCGCGTAAGGGGTGTGAAGTTCAAATTTATCTGGTTCTTTTTTAACCCTAACCCTTCTTCTTTTCTAGTTCTTCAATTCAAAGCCCTAATTTTCATTTCTTTACTTTGAAGGTGATTCCTATCCCGTGTTACATCACTTTAGTATCAGAGCTTTGGTCTCAATCCCCTTCGAATTTCTTCTCTTCCCCAAACACTACATCTAGACCTAGATCTAGATCTATTTTGCAAAAAGAAAAAGAAAAAAAGAGAGAAAAACAAAATAAAAAACAGAAACAAAAAAGAGAGTTTTTATTCTCTAAGGTATGGGCATTTCTCCAAGGAATCTTAGAAGATTTTTGTGTTTAGGCGTGAACGACTCACCCCTCAGGTGATAACTTAACTTGAGTTGAATTAACTGTTAAATTACTTGCAACTGCTATTTTGATTGCAATAATTTGTTGGTTGAAATATTATTTGCTTCTATCTAGTGGTTGCATCAGTGTATGTCACTTTTCATTATTTTAGGAGTGCATTTTCTTTACATTTAGAACTTGAACTCTATGATATTTATATTTAATACATGCATTTAGTTTGCTTAAGTTTAGGATCCTCCATTGCATCTGCTTGATTGTTGGATTTTGTATTTAAACCATCTGGACTAGCCAACATTGTAGGGACCACCTCGTATACCAGTTACACAACCTCCATCAGGGTCATATGTCTGTTCAGGATTACATTGTCATATTTAAGAACTTAACTCATCGTAGTGAAGTGAGAGAGCACCATTCTGAGACTATACTAGGTTTATTGGGGGTTTAAGGCCCAAATTACGGCGTGCTTTGATCACTGATTCTTATGATTTAGACACTGTTGAAGAGGCCTTTGATATTTTATTAAAGTTAGACTTGACTTTTAAAACGATAGTCAATGCCTAGGCCCGGTGTTCTAAGTGTGAAGGATATGAACATTATGATTATCAGTGCCCCTCAGAGAGTCAACATATTAGAATTATGCCTATTGATGATGTTGACGACTCGAAGGTTGTAGAGGATGTCCAAATTTCTCCTAAGACTGTTAGTATAATTGAGGACATAGCAGTTGATTTTGACACAACGATTATTAATGAAACCCACATGTTTTCTGATAGTGTCAGTAATGACGTGAATGTGAAAGTTGAGCCTAACACACCACTGTACCTAGAAAGCCAGTCGAGTCCCCTCGTGTTAAATATAGTTTTATGATTGTTCCCACTGATTCATCTTTTAAGGAGTTATCTGAATTTCTTGTCAAGATCCAGCAAATGGTTTCTAGTGCTTCATCTTTTTTTGGTTGTTTAGAGTTTGTGTCTGAATCCAATGTACCCCCCATCTGCGAGGTTAGATGTGTGTCCTCCTAGGCATGTCATATCTCTCATTCTCCTATCGTTAGGAGTTATGCCTAGAATACCTATTACATTGCATTTCTCTGTTGCACATATTGATAATATCACTAGGTCGATAGTAATTTACAATGACGCCTACAAGTTTGCTCAAACACATATAATATTTTGCAGGAATTTACAGTTGATAATAACGCAATGGTTACGAGTCACCCTGAAGCCGTGAGGAAGTTACACGCTTGGCGTAAAGATTTCGATAGGGCTCTGAAGAGGATTACTTCCATTACTTACGAGTCGAATAGCCCATGTGATCCTGATATCAGCTCCGTCTTCGACGAGGATGATGTGTCTCGCTCTACTCTCTGTGCCTTGATCGAGTTGCCAACTTTCACAGTTGACCCGTCACGGAGAACAGCTCCACCTCCACCACCATGGTCTCAACGCGATGTATCACTGTTGCTGCCATGACCACCACCTTGGCCTGATTGAGATACTTCGTAAGGAGAGTCTTCACTTACAGGGTCAAGTTTCTCTCAACACGGGAGAAATGATGAGGACATAACGCCAGTAGCAAGTGATTTTTTCATGCCTTAGTTTATTTTGAGTTATTGTATTTTATTTGTTTTGCTTTTAATACCACATCGGTTATATCCAAGAAATAGACTCTTGTAAAACGTATAAAAGGCCCCCTAGACTTCTTTATGAGTAGACAATGAATAAGTAAAACTTTTTCCACTTAAATTCTCTTTAAAGTGCTCTTGAGTTTTGAGTGCGAAGTCTATGATACAAGGGGTGTGAAGCCCGTGTAAGGGGTGCGAAGACCAAATCTATTTGGTTCTTTTCTAAACCCTAACCCCTCTTTTCTAGTTCTTTAATTCAAAACCCTAGTTTTCATTTCTTTAGTTTGAAAGTGAATGCGATCCTATCCCATGTTACATCAGTGTGTCTGCTGCCTTTATGGCAATTTAAACCTCAATGTAATTAACACATATAAGGTTTATATGGGCAGAGATTGCCACTTCGTCTGCAGAAATGAGTTGGAAACTCAGTGTTAAAGATCACAACCTAGAAGGAAGTTTCTGTGTTTCAGTGCAGAAATAATCTTCATAGGAAATAAAATAAAAATGAAGCATGTAGTCGATATAAAGTATATAAGTACAAGGATTCACCATCTCTATTTCCTTCATCTTTATTCTCCATCTGATCTACTGAATTACTTGACAAGCCAATGCCCTCGAGAAGATCTGACGTTTCTTCTGCAGAAGAACACAGCCCTAAACTGTGATCTAAACCGTCCTTTTGCAATTCTTGATCATAAACTTCAATTCTTGTTTCAACGTCTAATACTATACCCCCGGAGTACTCAATATCAACTTCCATTGCCCATATTTCATTCAAGTCCACAGGAATCACTCTCATTTTATGAATAAAAGGAGGAAGGTTACCCAGGTCTAATCCAGTGCATGTCACACCAGCAATAAAACCAGGGGTTCTCATATTTGACAATGTTCTCTGCTCAAAAAGAACAAAAGCAGATAAGTCATCTATGCAAGGGTTAAGGAAGCAACAACGGTCATATCATGATATTTACCTGAATACGTGCTTTTATGGCATTGTTCAATCCAATACTTCTTTTAGCATCAAAAAAGAGACGTGAAAACAACAAATTCCAGCAAAGTGTCCCTTCATCATCATTAAGAATCTTCTCACTGCAAACTGAATCAGGGGTGATCTGAAGTAGGCTCCTGCTAGAGGCAAGAGGAGTAGGGTGCACAAGGTCTTGGAGGGAGTTGTTTGATCCATTTTCTAAAGAACTTTTTACAGATTCATCAATTGATGAAACATCATGCAGGAAACGTGTTTTGTCACCAATTCTTCTTTCACCTCTGGTAGATGAAGAGACTGAAGCTGACTTGCTTTCAACACTATTCTTTGAAGCCTTCTTAGCAAGTTTTTTCAGAAAACCCCGAACCTTTGAAGAAGATACATCAATCCTATTTGTTTTATCTGGAGCTTCTCCAAACAGTGCGGGAGGTTTAAGAAATGAAGGGTATTCAGCAGTTAAGGACATTAGATAATTATGGAACTCTCCACTTAGCTGTGCAAACCAATTTAGTTTTGCCCTGTCAGGACAGGAGGCAAGACGAAGAGCTTTGCACCATGATTCCTTCTCCCAAGATGTCTCAGCATATATATAACATGTTTTGCTTCCATTATATAATACTGAGTTCTTGCTTTCCAATCTAATGGGATACCTTTTAGCCCTACATACAAAACAAAAACAGTATCAGATCCTGAATGAAATATTTATTTGCTCTGAACTAGTCCTTAAACATTGGAGGTGCTTTTGGGGAACACATAATGGTTAAAACATCCTATATCATGATAAAATAAAACAACTGACACTGACACATCAAATGCAACTAAATGTGAAATTAAAATGCAGGAAGTAATCTAGATCTCACATCAGAGTTTCTAGTTCATGTACATCCAAAAAGGTATCCTCCAACAGAAGAGACAATTTTTTCATCAAATGGGGGATTTGAAACATTATATATCTACATAAAACTAAAAAAATATGCATGCAGAAATCCATATAGCCAAGTGTTTAAAATCTTTCTGCTTGAACAAGAAAGAAAGAGGTTGAATTATGTAACCTTATTATATTTTGTCAATACAGCATATTTTTGAAGGTGTCATTTTTCACATAGCTTACCACTTCCTTGAAGATAAATCTGAAGCAGAAACAGCCACTATTGTACAGTCTAAGAGTTCAACTGTTCTTTGAGAACCATCTGGATCTGATAATATTAGTGAACGGTCTTTGATTTTGGCATATTTCTTAATTGGGCACACCTCTATTATATTCTTCTTGTTCTTCGTCTCCTTGGACCCTTTTGTTGGTGATTCATCAATATTAAGCTTTGGAATCTTTTCAGGTTCTAGTACCCAGACTATTCCCTGATTGTCACAAATAACAAAAACTCAAGCAATGTGAGAAATATAAAAGGTGGGGAAAAGTGCATAAAAACAGTGTCAAGAGTAACCTAGGTTAGCAATGTGATTACAAAAGCATCAAAGAGGTAACAAGGAAAGAGTTAAAATATAAAAGATAGAGCCCAAGAGGAAAAATCCCTCGATCACAAACTTCTGAACATACATAATAAATGAACAAATACACAAAAAGTCCTGCAGCTCTGCAGATTATAGTTAAAATACAAACAGTAGGTCTAAACCTTTAATACTGCTAGGAATGTTGTTGCACTTGTGGCATACATTAGATGGTGTGCTACAGACAGGCATATGGTATTTCAGTCATTATCGTTCGAATAGTATATTTGAGGACCAATGGCCTATGGTATACTGTATACATATGTATATTAATGTGTTTGGGTGCCCGCCCTCTTACAGGCAGGTGATCCAACACATGAGTGAGCCCTCATGTATGTATATTATTGCGCTTGTGTGCCCTCCCTCCCTCCTGATCCAACCCATGACTGGGCCCATCAATAACTAAAAAGCCATGTCCAACTCTCTCCCTCTCCCCAAACCAAGAGTGGACCCATTTAAAATTAATTAAAAGCCATGTCTGACTCTCTCTTGCGTTCTGATAAGCAAATAGAGATTGCATTCCTCTTTAACAAGAAAGGGAGAAGTCAGATTAATACTTGCTCTATTTCCAAGTTGGATGGCAGTCCAAACTTGAGCCGATTTTTGTCAACAAGAATATATGAAAAGGAGATAAAGAGGACTTTGTCTTGTCCAAGGAGACTATCTTGGAAACTTTCGAGGAGATTTCACAATGCTTGTGGTCATAGTAGCCACTTGCTGTCTACTGCAGTGGACAATTTTCTCCAAAAAATTGGAAGGTGGTTCTAGGGTTGTTCAAACTTTCTTTGGAGGCAAAACCTTGTATTTTCTTCTTTTTGTTGGTTCCTCAAATATTCAAATAAGAAATTTGACAAAAAACATTGTAGTTTGTGGTTGATGTATACTTCACAATGGGATTTCTAGAAGGATTCTCCATGCAAATTAAGTATATGTGTTTGCTCTGTCTATAATTTATTTGATTTGGCTATACCTTATTCATGAGATCACTATTGTCAAGAAAAAAGGGCTTCAACTATAAAAACCATAATATTTCAAGCCTTGAAAGTTTTAAAGACATAAAGATTTGAAAGTTACTTTCCTAGAATCTCAAGCCTTGTTAACAAATAAGCTTTATACTATTAATGAACATTATCTTGTGTGTCATTCTCATTATGAGGGGGACAACACTCAGCATTATACCTCTTATATATTATCAAGCCTTTTCCGTAATGAAAGCAGAGCATAATCCCTCCATTCTTACGAACCATAAACTACTAGTCCACCCCTTAGAATCACTTGGAAGAAATTTAAGCACCTATTGCCATGTTTTGAAAATTCTAAGTAGTGACGAAGCACTTCTAGAAAAGAAATGAACTGATAAAGTACCCACATTACGATTAGGAACAACTTATCAACAATGACCCAAAAATGCATATGAAACACATTACATAAGATGTTTGATGTCAATTTTTCTCACCATATATGCAGTCAATTATCCTAAAGAGTTCTGTAAACTTCTTGCCCCATAATAAAGTTGAATGAACACGTGCAGGTCATAGTTGGAAATAGTTTTTAGTTCTCCAGGAGGAAGCATAGCCAGGAGGAGTTGAGCTCTCTATTGAAAATTCAGGTAACTCTTGGCAGCGAATAAGAGAAAGCAGACTACCAGAGTACTCCAAACTAGTTGGGATAAGGCGCCGCTTGTTAAGCTTCACAACACATCCTGGTATTTGTCAAGACTTCCTACATCCATGGATACGTTCAACAGCCTGAATTTAATTACCCTAGTCAATCAATATCTATTGGATGGTTGAATCGAGACGTCTGAACTAACCAATATAATAGCATTTGACAGAAAGAACACTACAATTCTTAGAGTAACAGCAAATGCAAACTAATTTCATCTATTCTCTTTCCAACAAACAAGTCTACTAGGAATTCTATGTAAGATAACAACTAAGAATTCAAAAGAAACCTAAACACTACAAGAAAAAAAATCTAAGCACCATCTATCAACAATAACAACAAACTAAAATCACAAATAATTTCTTCAAGGCCTTCATCTTTTTCCAATTTTCATTCAAATGATGCATTCTTGCATGTAGTTTACAACAAATTTCACAGGGAGAACTTCAAGACTTAAGATCTAAACGAAGAGTTAGCACAAAGTCAAGAGCGCTAAAACAAGTAACCCTAAAAGCATGAAATCAAAGTAAAGAACTGGTTCCCAAGTTTGGAATCACCCTTACACATGGTAAACCTGCAGTCCATTTTTTTTCTTCCTTGAGGGCCTTCTTTTATATCAACAGTCTTATGCTTCCCAAGTTTGGAATCTTGTGATCATGGTTAAAATCTCGGTATAAGTACCAACCAATTGTTTTTAGTATCAATATCAGCCATGTTGGAATTATCGGCCACGATATTGGCCGATATTATAGGGTCAATATAGTACCACGTACCTCAAAATCCAATATTATATTACTGATGTCTCAGAATCGGGCAATATTTCAAACCATGCTTGTGATGCTTACTACCCTGATCCTCTTTGTGAAGAAGGGGTAAAAGTGTATGGAAACTCTTGTTATCACAATATGGAAACGGGTAAATCACTTAATTGTGTAGGACAAATAGAAAAGGCTGGTTGAAATTTTGCATTTAAGGGTGTAGAACAATTGTGTTCCAATTTCTTGGGAAAGAAGTAACTTCAGGACTTCATGTTTGAGATTCCTATCTAAAGCAGAATGTTAGTTTTGAAGCAGAGAGAATAAAAAAGAAAAGTATATATACTGCAGTTTCCACAAGGAGGTCAAGAAAATACAAAAGGAGAGAGCCCAAGACCTCATTGTTAACACAAATAGCTCCAATTATCCTAGTAAATCCCTACAACAATGAAACAGAGGAAGGGTGAAGGAAATCATGTGTTCACCCCCAATTAGTCAAAATAAGCATTTCATGTTAGGGTTCGTAACATGTACAACTGTTAATTTTTGGTATCCGATAATAGGCTCATTGCATGGTACATTCTTGAAATCAAGAATCATTGACCAATATCTTAGTTTTCTCAGGCATGATATGGTAATTAGGCACATTCTTACAAAGTAATTACAAATGCAAAAGCTATCTCTGTCTAAACCTTCGAACTCTCCATTTTTTGTGCATAATGTATTTTTGCATGCAACATTTTAAAAATTATGAATTCTAAAAATCAGGAGCACAAACAACATCTGAGTAAAATCTCAAGTATAAATTCAAAAGAAATCAACCAAACTAGTTGAGATATAAAGTGCTGTTTGTTAAGCTTCACAGCATATCCTGGTACTTTTCGAGACTTTCTAAGGTCATGGATACTGTCAATAGCCTGAATTTAACTACTCTGGTCAATCAATATCGATTGGATGGTTGAATAAAACTCTATATTATGAATTTATAAATCTGAACTAACCAGTATAATAGCATTCGACAGCAAGAATACTACCATCAGGCACGCATACTTATCAAGTAACAGCAAATGCACACGAATTTCATTTTATTCTTTTTTCAACGATCAATTTTACTAAGAATTCAGAGTATGCTCTCTCCTAAGAATAAAAAGAAACCTAAAGAGTACAAGAAAACATCTAAGCACCATCTACCGACAGTAACACCAACTAAATCACAAATGATTTCTTCAAAGCCTTCATTTTTTTCCAATTTTCATTCAAATGATGCATCTTGCGTGGAGTTTCCAAAAATTTTACAGGGAGAACTTCGAGACTTAGGATCTAAACTAAGAGTTAGCACTATACCAACAAGTAAAAAGCATTAAGAACTCGAAGTAAAGACCTGGTTCAAGAACGGCCTACCTGCTTGTTGAGCGTCGACACGAGCGACTGCTCGGCGTCGAGATCTCGAACGGTCTGAGAATCGGTCGGCTTCGATTCCGTCGATCGCCGGTGGAGGCGGTCGATCGCCGCCAGAAGAATCCAGGCCTCAAGCCCTAGGATCACGAGAACTCCGAGGAAGAAACCGAACCAGAACGCCAAGAACATGATGATGATGATGATTGCTTATAGGGCGAAGAGAACGATGAGAGAAAGAGAGAGGAGTATAAATGAGAGGGAATAGAATTCGGCGAATTTTATTAACGGATGGATTCGATTCGAATTCTTTAACGGACAGAAGGAAGAAGAAGAGATTGAGTTCCGTTTTACTTCTTTATACGACACAATGAAATTAATAATAATTCTTGAAGGGGGTCTCATTGCAATTAGCGTGGGCTGTAGAAGTTAATCTCTTTTTACGAGACTGTGATGTGACCATAGAAGTCTTTATGAAACAAATAAAAAAGTGAAAATATATTTAACATGAGTTTGAAAAGGATTTTGCCTAAAACTGTGTATTTCTACGCTTTTGTTTTAGCATAGTTTTTTACATAAATGTGTCTAATTTGTGTTTATTTCTAGAAAATACAATTTTAAACAATTTTTGTTAATTATAAGCGCACTCTCTTTCACATGCAAAAGATCATAGTCCGTTCTTGAACCCGATTAAGTCAATCTCACTCACAAAAGTCATAGTCTGATCTTGAACCCGATTAAGTCAATTTCACTCATATAAGTCATAGTCCGATTTTGAATTTTGCATATAATTCAACTCCACACCCATTGAGTCTCCATTCTGATAATTTTAGAGAAAGAGAAAAAATTTGTATATTATTCATAAAGCAATTACATCAATATATAGATACAATAGAAGAGAGAGCGAGAGAGTAGTTAGATAAGGAAGCGAGTAGTAAAATAAGAATATCTAAGCGAGTAGTAAGATAAGGGTTTGTAACACTCCTCAAAGTCATAGTGAATCAAACATCGAGAGTTTAGACAAGACAGTATGAAACTGATGAGAGGTTTGTGCCTTGATGATTGAGATCGGGACGAGATGGCGTGGCGGCTGCATAGGACAGAGGAGGCGACGAGTGACACGTGCATGCTGAAAATACACCTAGAGGCGGTGAATAAGTGTAATACTAATTAAATGCGAAATAACAACAGTTTATGATATATGATGCAAACTGGTCACTCAAAACAAGAAATGAAGCCGAATTCCCCGTGAAGGGCTCTAGAACTTCTCCTCTAAAATTTCTCTACACTATGAGTTGAGGTGCTCAATTGCCTTCTTGTTGAGATGAGTAAAGACTGATAAATAAGAATGATGAAGATAACGTACTGATGAATGTAATGCAATTAATAAATAGAGTGTGCAAGTAAAGCAACAATACAAGTGTAAGCAAAGTAAAGAGATAGAGATCAAGAGACAAGCAATCACAAACACAAAGAGTTTATTTCGAGATCCACCGCTCTACGTCCCTGCCTTCACTAACGTGAAGGATTTCACTATCCATAATAGAATCTTCCACAAAGGAACCTTATAATAAGGAATTACAATGGTGTACACAAGACTGAAGCGTACAACTCCAACACTCAATCCTCTACACAAGAGGTAGCACAAAACCAATGAGGTTCATAAAGCACTTGGTGACCACTAGATCACAAACACTCTCTTCTTTACAATTCCTATATAGAAGATATAAATTGAAGCTTATGGAGTTTGCGAGAGTAAAAATTCAGTTGAAAAATTTAAGAGCTGAAAAACTAATTTAATATTTTTGAAAATGATTGCACTTGAACATTAGTAACTTGAAAACTTTTCTCTTTAGAGCAAACTTGATTTTCAATATATTTCTTAAAAACTTGTCTAAATCCAATCCCCATGACCCATATATATATATATATATATATATATATATATATATATATATATATATATATATATATATATATATATATATATATAGACTTGTATCCTTTCAAAAGGATTTGATCCCGGATCCTTCCCACTCAAATTCAACCCTCCAACATTCGAATACAAGATCCACTCCGTTGAAGTTGATCTATACTATTTCAAGTATTTATAAACCAAAAATCAAGTGTTTTAATTACTTTTTGCCCATCCATCAAGCGACGCAAAATGGACGGCCGAAAGTAGTGAGTTGGTTAGATCTATGTTTTAGACATACAAATTCTCGATCCGGCCATTTCATTATGATCTAAAAATTTAAAAACCCCTATAAACTAATTTTTGTTAGATTTCAAATGTTCTACACCGTTAAACTAACCAACTCACTATTTAGGCCGTCCGTTTTTTCCCTACTTGATGGATGGGCAAAAAGTATTTAAAACACTTGATTTTTGGTTTATAGATACTTGAAATAGTGTAGATCAACTTCAACGGAGTGGATCTTGTATTCGAATGTTGGAGGGTTGAATTTGAGTGGGAAGGATCCGGGATCAAATCCTTTTGAAAGGATACAAGTCTATATATATATATATATATATATATATATATATATATATATATATATATATATATAGACAACTTATAAACCCTGTTAGAATGGCTCACCAGGTCATTAGGGAAGATATTTGACTCATAAAAAGTAAAAATGCCCGTTGAAAAAGTCAAAAGAAAAGACAGATTTGAAAACTAGCCGTTACAGGCTTTTAACAGAACTTCGGTCGATCGGCGGTCAACCGACAATTCATTTCTGAACTAGTCGTTAGGCTCGGTCGACCGTCTGATCGATTGCACTCTAACAAAAAAACTTTGCACATGGTGGTCGGTCGATCGGGCCCCAACAGAAATGTGGGTTGAGCCAGTCAGTAGATCTGTCGGTCGACCATTGGGTTTAGCGATCCACCGATCGGTTGACCGAAACACGTGCACAACCCCAGCCAGAGGATCGATCCACCGCTCGGCCGACTGTCTTGGCCTATAATAGGCTACGGTCGCCCGGTTGGCGACCGACCTAGGCCAAAAGACAGTTTTCTAATTGTTTTTAAATAACAAACTATTTTTGAAATATTTGTATTGGTTTTAAAGAGAAATAGCAAAGGTAATGAAATATATGTTCTAAACAGGATATAAAATTTTAGAAAAATTGGAAACATGTATCAAGTACCTATCATGCAAAACACCAATATGGGAAAACTTGTATTTTGAAAACGTGTATTTTTGTGTGTGTGACTTCTTGAGAATGAAATCTATATTCTACACTTTAAACATATTATTTTCTTATAAGGCTCGATACGACTACAAGAGTTTTCAAGTGGGCTTCTCCAATCGCGACATCAAACACGTTTGAGTTTCAATCCCTTCTTGAATAGTCGTGAGTTTTCATATACCTTCCTTTTGAGGAAGAAAACTTCTTGAATCCTCTTGAACCCTGAAACACACTTAAACACTTGAACTTGATTAGTATTAAATAATCAAATATGGTTTGTTATCGTCAAAATAAGAAACCGGTGATTGTAACCCTGAGCCAGCACATACAGGACGAGGATGTCAGCGAACGAGAACTGGATGATGATGAACGAGACGAGATGCGGGCAGAATCGACCACACAAGATAGAGGTGATGACCGATGACTCATGCAAAATGAATAAGGACAGAGGTAGAAGAGCTCACGGGAACTCGCTTATGTGTATCGTGCAGCAATTTGAGAGGACGACGAGATCTGAGGAAAGCAGCGACGGCAAGATTTGAGATCCAAGAGGGCGAGATCTGAGACGACAGCAAGATTCGAGGCACGTGACAATGGCGAAGACGACGAGGAAAGTATTGGTGTAGCATAAGGCGAAAGTGGCAGGCGCTGGGCACACGCTATGCGAGCGCGACCCAGCACAGGCTCGAGAACACCGAGAGAACTTTGATCCATAAAGAATTTTGAGAGGCTCTGATTAATAATTTTAGAAAAGAGAAATTTTTTGTATATTATTCGTAGTTAGATAAGAAAGCGAGTAGTAAAATAAGAATATCTAAACGAGTAATAAAATATGGGTATCTAACACGAGAATATGCTAAATATTGATGCATTTTCACATGTCCTTCTCTCAACCGAGACACCAAAGTAAATAATTTCTAGTGGTGGACTTGCACCTAACTTTTCTTCTCATTTTGGTAGCTTTTAAGTTGACCAAACATTACCTAACTTACCTATGATTACAATTAATTTATGCGAGAAGCAATATCTTATCCATTATTTCTCCCTGGTGGTCAACTTGATTTTTAATCTTTGTTCTCCTTCTTTTGAGCTCAAACTTTATTTGTGACGTTTGTATGTCACACATCTAATAAGAATTACATTCGAGAACTTCATAAAGATGATTCTTCAATGTCCAGAGCTAGAAATTATTTAATTTAATGTGAAGCAAGGCACCTTATCTTCTTTCTTCTTGTTCACCACACGCAAAGAATTTTGAAGGAACTTTACCATCCCATTTAATGTGATGAAGTTAGTTTCCTTTGTGAGGTTTGAAGGGGATTTTGCAAGAAATAACAACTTGGGCTCCCAGATAGGTCCAAATGAAGGTGGGTCACTTAAACTTGACTTTGCGTTTTGGCAATCAGGACTTGTTTGTTAGGAAAACAAAACAAGAAAATTGACGGTGAAACTCACTCGATTATTTTTCTTGAAAAAATTAGTTGGTAGGCCTCACGCTATCAGTTTTTCATACATTTTTCAGCATTTTTGTAAAGAAAGAGAAATGGGGATTTTGCTGATGTTTTGCCGATGTCAGCGCCATTTTTCAAGTTTTCTGAAAATTACAAACAAGCAGGATTTTGAATCCCAGGGGAAAACTGATAGTGCGACCCACTATATCCACCATTTTCAGCCCGTTTTTTGGGTTTCAAACAGGCTCTTACAGTAAGATGTTGTGAAAAATTGTGTTTTTTTGACTCATTTGTCAATTTTCAGCCTCTTTCTCTCTTGGCCATTTGTTTTAAAAAATCAGAATTGGGAGAAATTTGCGCTGAAGCCATCAAAATATCAGCATTTTTCCCACTTCACTTTTCATTGCAAAAATGGAGGAAAAAATGGGCTTGAAAACTGACATCGCACGCAGAACCCACCACCAAGCTTTTGTTTGAAAAGCTCGAGAACACCGACGGCTGCTGTCAGTTTTCTCTCCTCTCTTTCATTTGCCTAAACGGGCTCTAAGCAAAAGCGGCCACACAAAAATTAAGACGACATTTTAGTGGCCCGACCCGGCCACTGGGCCACTACATCACAATTCTCACATGTTTGTTTGAACGTACCAATTTGGGCTGAATCAAACCTAATATTGACTGAACCAAATCCACTGAAATGGGCCGAGATAGTTTCAGCCAAGGCCCAGTAATACACAACTAGTGGCCTGGTAAACACAATAGAAGGAGGTCCCAGTTCCAAAACAATCGTTTATAATTTAATTTGCACTTTGTACAAGGGGTTATGAGAAATGATTGTCATTACTTCCTTAAGCAACAACGTGGTATCGCAAATTACGTATACTTTAAGTATTTCTACAAAACTACAAATCATATGCATATCAAAACGAGAGCCTCCCTCGCACTTAAAAATTCGTAACGTAAATTTGATTGCAGTTCCACTTACACTTTTAACTACACTTGCAACACCACTTACAGATTGTCAATCAGTAAGTGGGGAAGTGGGGAAAATGAGAAGTAGAAAAACTTATTTCCCACTTCCGGTGTTTGTTTGGAACCAGAAAAGGAAAATGGTAAAACCTTTTCTCTTTTTTCTTTTCCCTTTTACGCTATCATTTTCTCACTTGCGGGGTGCTATAGTTAATTTTGCGGTCATGTAAATCTCACTTGTAATAAGTTATAGTTTAAAACAATTAATTTTATAGTCATGTAGATCTCACTTGCAGTCTAATTACAGTCAAAAATTTTTTCATATTTAATATTTATTTTAATATTATTTTGTGATAAACTTTATGGTCAACTTTTCGACTCTCACTTCAACATTACTAACAAAACATCAAAAAATACAATATACTTTTTCACTTATACTTTTTTCTCTCACTTACAGTAAATCAAATACCCATTGGCCCCATGCAAGAAGCATGAAGGCAACACGTGACAGTGGATGCTAGCCAAGCACATCACCACCAATTCCCTCCCTTTTTCATCTCCCCTGCATATTCTAATTCTGAACAAAGACTAAAAATCATAACAAGAAAAGCCACTTCCTCAGCACACTACAAGAATCTAGAGACTTCCTTTGCCATCATCCTCCTCATAAAGCTTATTTGGCTCTGGGAAAACTGCCAACACAGCTGTTCCCTTCATTTTCCCATTATTTCACCAAAAAAGCTTCTCCATGAATCAAACAAAACAGTGAAAAGTGCTGCAGTGCACATAATTTTTTTTAGTGAGGTGACATGTTGTGTGGAGAGAGAGAGAGAGAGAGAAGAAGCTCAAGCATCACACATGCAAAGGGAATCTCCTTTCTCTTCATGGTGTGAGTCATTAAAGGAATTTGCAAAGAGGGGAGAGATTCTAGCATCATTCATGTGAAATGTTGTGATGAGCATCTCCCTTTAGCCAAACAATGTTGAGAGGTGGTGAGTAGCTTAGAGATATTCTTGAGGTGAGAAATAAGGAGCATCTTTTTGATGATGTGATGAGTTGGGCCTCCTCCTCTGAGACCAGCATCCATCACAAGTGAACTTTGGGTCTGTTTGGTTATCGTAATTGATCGTAATTCGTAAGTCATAATTGGTAAAGCCTTTTACATTTGTAAATGAATTACATGCATGTAAGTTTTACGGTGTTTGGTTGGTAATATAAAGTTATAAGTGAGAAAGTATATTGTATTTTACGGTGTTTGGTTGTCATAATGTGTAAGTCGTAAGTGAAAAAATTGACCACAAAATTAATTATTTGGTGATTTAAAAAATTTTAATATTGCAAATAAATATTAAAAATGTTAAATATTAAAAAAAATTAATATTAATATAAAAAAATAATACAAATTTGCATGACCACAAAATTAACTATAACTGGGCTGTAAGTGAGTGGTAATTGGATTGCAAGTGAGTAGCAGTTGAGTTGCGTAAGTTTTTTATGAATTACGGTCCAAACAAACGTCGTATCTGTAACTGAATTGTAAGTTATTTACGAATTACGGCCATTTACGCGAAACAAACAGCCCCAAAGTGAAGCTAACATAATAAATCACAGACAACCAACTCTTGGCCAATAAATATCTGCACTCAACCAAGAGGACAATGCTCAAATACATTAAACTAATCCAAGAGAGTATATATAAACTAGGGATCAGCAGAAAACTTCTGTTTTTTCAGTCAAAAAACTCTACAAGAAAGCAAAAGCGACCAGAATGTTAAAAGACCATAACCAGAGACAGTTAATGAGACTTAGAATCCAGCTCCCTAGTTCTTCTCACCATCAGTTGCAACTGATGGGATTCACCAAGACCTTACTGCCCAAAAAGCTCTCTCACACACAAGGGAAATGACATGGTCACAAGAGTGCTGAACAAGATGGCTAGGGTTTATATTCACATGGAGGAATGAGTGGTGAAGAAGTTGAAGTCATGGTGGCTGACTCTCAGTTGCTTCAGCCAAGAGTCCGCAGCGCTGTAGAGGGTGACGAGCCTCCCGTGATCTTCCATTTTGGGATTTAACCAAAAGCTCCCGTGCATTTTGTAAGTGGCTAGGCCGAAGGGAGGAAGAGAGACGCGTTGGATTGCTTCCTTGCGTCTGTTTCTGCTCTCTCCCGTTGTAGGACACGGCACATCTTTCTTCCCATCCTCAGGCATTTGGTCTGCATGAGTGTCATGACAAATGAATGAATATTAGGAGATCAGGCATTGCAAAAGTTACCAAATGCATGTCAATACAAGCAGAGGGTATTGAGACTTTCGAAATTATTCTCAACGTTAAGTGATACTCATCCCAGATTACAAAAATTGTTTAAACATCTAGAACAAAGCAATTTGCCAAGCCGAATAAGTTTGTATCGACTACAAAAAATATAATATTACCAACTGTAGATGCCCTGTTGGTTAAGGGTAGAATAGAAAGGGAGTGAAAACTAAATGTAAAAGAGGAGTGTTATAAAGCTCAAATTCTGCAAGGGTCACCGACTTCTTGAAAACTTGAAAACTAGTACTAGCACAAAATTCAAATTGATACAGATCGGCATTGGCTGAATCTATATCACTAGAGACATGGAAATTGGAATAGGCACGTGGCTTAAAATGATACAGCTATTGCTTGCACCATGGGTGCATCAAAAACCAAAATATATTAAATTGTGTTTTTATTAAATTTATTGAAAGGGACTAATCCTAAAATCAAATAAAAAAAGTATACCTCCAAAAACATCAGTCTCGTCAGTTCACTCAGTAGCATCTGCTTTGGAAAGTATGTGCTCTATCTCAACAGAAAAATCCCATTCCAACAGCAATCAAGCATCCAAAATTCCCATTATTGCTTTAGTGAAAAGTGAGCCAGATATATGCTCTTGATAACAAGGAATAAGACCATAAAGTGTTCAGAAAACAGTTGCATGGGTACACATATAATGGAAGTCTTTTCCTGGATAAAGCCAATAATGCTTTCATCCTTGCTACTTCACAGAATCATTGACATAGTCCCATGATTTCAAATTCAACTTGGGCTTAAAGAAGATTGCATCAGAAGGCTAAAGAAGTAGCTAACCTAAAGTATCCGACTTCCATTAAGAAATGAATGGTAACTAGAACGATGAAATGAGTCCAATACAAAGAACCACCAAGATTATCTTATACAAGATTCTGCACCCTAATTTATGAATTGGTTGACAGCTCTTTCACTTTGCATCAGTCGACATTTCAAAATTGTACTCAAACAGCTACTTTAACCTCTTTGTGAGTTTGGACATATCACCAAGTCAATCTGATGGGTTGAGAGGAACAGAAAGCCATCTTCTTGGAGCATTTCTCACAAGAAACTAATAAATGTATGTTGCAATGCCGTTTCTATTTCAGGCTAAGGGTATGAAGAGCATATATTTTGTGTTGGATAACTGATCAAAACATTTTAATGTGAGCCCTTTCTATCACCTATTTTTAGTTTGAACTACTTTTAATATAAAATGATTAGATTAGGCATCGTGGATATGCACCACTGACTTTGTTTGGGCCAGTTCTTGGTCCAAAAACTATACAATCAATAAATCTTGTTATAATACTCATTACATAAAAATATAAATGATCATTTTCCTAAAAGCAAACTCCTATATGCTACATTTTGTTGTTGTATAAAAATTAGCTTTTTCAACAAAAAGCAGATTATTTCATATAGATGCAGACAAACTAACAACTAATGTATCTTTTCCTAAAAAAATAATAACTATGGAAGAGCTCCACATGGGCACATGTTGTATAAATCAATTATCCTTCATAACGCAATCACAAAACAAAAATATCTGTGAACTCTTTAGTTGTTTCATTACTATATCTTTCACGAAGGGGGTGGCTTTCCCCCAACTTCTAGTAAAAAAATCATAAAACAAAAATATGTAATATGGGGCCAAGCTATACCCTGAAACAAACAGATCTATCTGCCTCTACAGGCAAGGCAGAGATTTTCAGCTGGCTTCACGAAAAAGAAAATTTAAAGAGGAAGTATGATTGAAGCACCACAACACTCAGATCATAATCTCATGCATGTAAAACTTTGGAAATGAATGTTTTACATGTCCAATTGTCTAATGACTGCTTATAAGATAACAAACAATCAATCGGAGAAAATGTTTATCCAACTCAGATCTCATTTACAAGTTCTCGGGCCAAAAGAGGAGAAATTAGAAGGTGAAGAATCAAAACAAATGATCACAAATCAAAGGAATCTCAAACAGACCTCCCAATTCTCTACTTGATAACATAGTAGTATCTGTTCCCTCTAGAAGTTCATCCAACAATGATTGACCTTATCTAATACCTAGACTGTCAACCCCACGAGGGAAGAGATCATGATGAAATCATATAACCGGTTCGGAAAAAAAATGATGAAATCATATAATGATGGCATGCCTACAGTTGCACATGCTTAATAGCTCCATTGGTTCTGCTATATTAATGAGCAACCAATTTTGCATTGTGGATTGTGCTATGAACCCTAAATATATTTGGCATTTGAGCATAAACCATATAAACAACTATTAGCTGTAGCAAAGAAGATATTTATATTTTAAGCATGCGAAATTAACAACCAGCGAAAATGCAGGAACACAGATTCTCATTTCCTCATATGTTATCTAACACATACCTTGGAAGGATGATGAAATAGTATGGTAAGTCAGAAAAGAAGCAGCCAAGTCCTTCACATTTCTCCGAGCTGGAATATGATAAATAGGGTACCTGACACGAGGGGGAAAAAAATGTTCATTACCCTCCAAAATAGAACAACAATAATCTAACATACAGAAATTCTCTCTTCCAACAGCAAAAGCAAATGCGCAACATGAATTGTACAAAATCATTGGCATTGCTTCAATGTTGAGCATTAATAATACCGATATCCTCAATATAAAAACCCTGATATTTCTAGATGAGAAGTTTCAGAGAGTTCAAAAGGACTGGCATACCACGAAATTGACATCCAACTTGCAGGGGAAAGTTCCACGCTCTTGAAAGATGTCAAACCCGGATATGTTCTTGCCAACTCAGTTACCTAAGAAGCACAAAATAAAAAAATGAAAATGAAAAAACAAACATAATGTAGACCAAAAACATGTTTATATCTACAATTGTCGACAAACCCAACCCAAATGAAAAGAAACAAGCATCACAACTTGTACCTTTTCCACGAGCGGTATCCTTCCATAAGGAGGGCAGTACTCGACATATTGTAAATATAGTTGCCCAATGCGGTCCTTTGCCGGCCACAAACCATCTGGTTCAAACGCAGAGTCCTCCGATGCAGCATCCCACGACTTAGACAGCTTCTCGCTTTCGCTATCGTCACTCCAAGAATCGCTTTCACTGTCTTCCCCCACACTCCTAAACCAAAATTATGGAAACTAACTCGGTAATGAACTGCCCAAAATGTGACCAAGGAAAAGATTGCAAATTTAAATGCCAAGGATTCACAATAATACCTTGAGCTCGTCAGAGATTTGCTCGTGTAAATTTGGATCGCAGAGAGGTGAGGCACATAGTATTGGACTACTGTCTCGCCGCTAGTGAGTTGAATTGGCACACCAAGGCCATAAGCACTCCATTCGTAGTATTGATCCCAAAGGTCTCCAAGGGTGAAGCATTCAACTGTGTCTTTGTTGCCAATTGGCTGCCACAGGCTGTTCAAATCTCGGATAGATGTCTGTATTGACACAATCTAACTTAAAAACTACTGAAGTTTTAAGCAATTACTACCAAAAGGAAACTTAAGAAAACATCTATATCAGTTATAAGAAATTTAACAAAAAAGTCTAGGAAAAAGATTGCAGAGCAAAGACCATTCACATAGGCAATCCTTAATACAGCAAAGATTGAGCTTTGAATTAAAGCAAAGAGCATTGACCTTCTATCCCAAAGAAAGAAAGAATAAAAAAGTACATTGACTAAAATAAGTAAAAGATATTGATCTATTTCTCCTTCCCCAAATCTAATTCTATCCACATCTAAAACCAAAAGTCTCAAAAAAACAACCATAAAAGAAATATAATCTTCCATAATAGAAAATTAGAAAATTTCAGGCCTTCAAAAAAAAAAAATCCCACAAAAAGGAGAGCTCTAAAAAGTAATTAAGATTTCTTCCTTACCCCAAAAAAGGGATTTGCAAGGGAACAAAAATGCCAACTAATTCACAACCAAAAAACAAAAAAAAACAATTCCGACCCATCTAGCTACCATTAATAGACATAAAGAGATAAGCATAACACACATAGGCATCAAAATAATAGCAAAATCAGTCCAAAAATACACCAAATACATGATTCTTGATTCCAAAACTTTTTTTTTTTTTTTTAACAGAAAGGACAAAACATTCATTGATCTCAATAGAACTCAACTATTATAATAAAAAAAAAGGTTGAAAAATCTAAAAAACCATCATTGACAAAATTTGATCTTTTTGACAAAAAACTAAGAACTGGGTATTTGAGATTACCTTCGGAAGAGACTGGGATGCCACAAATGGGGTGGTTCTATCAAGAAAACACTGGAGATTGGAGGGTTTGCTCCAATCTTTAGAACCCATCTCTCTAAAATAAAATTAAAAAAAACCAAACTTTTTCCTCTCTTCTCACAATCCCACAATAAAAAAACCCACAAGCCAAGTAGAGAAGATGAAAAGGCGGCTAATGGTCTCTCTATATTTCTCTCTCAATATCCATCCATATATAACAACTCAGAGTGAGGGGAGATGAATGGGGAAGGGAGGCAAAAAAAAAAAATAATAAGGAGTAAAGCCCGCAATATCTTCAATGAAGACTCATCCCATGCTTACTCATGGCATTAATTAGGATTGGATTCTCTATCCAAGTTTGGAAATCCCCCCAACTCATGCAGCAGCCCTCACACAAATTCCTATTTGCACAAAATCAACTCTTTCCCCTTTTCTGCAGAAAATAGCAGAAACTCTGAAATGGGCAAAGAGAGAGGAGGAGGAAGATGAAGAGACTACTGTTGTTAGAGATTGATGGTTTTGTTTTTTTGTTTTGTAGAATGAATTCGCGGCCCGTTCGCTTCGCCGCGTGTTGCTTCTGTTTTCTTGTCTTCGCTTGGGTTTGTTTTGCCTTTTAAGCCCCCTCTCTCTTTCTCTCTCTCTCTAGCCTTTCTGTTTTTTTCTCTTCTTCTTCTTTTATTTATTGATTTGTTTTATTGTTGCTGTTATTGCCATTGTGAGTGGGTGAGAAGACAAGAGTTTGATAAATTCGCCACCGTCGCCATCCCTTTATTGACTGTAAATTCCAAAAACAGTAGGTAAAAAAAATATTGGCTTGTTTTGGGTTTTTCTCAATGCCTTCTGTTTCTCTATTTATTTTTAAATTGTTATTAAAGGAATGGAAAATTGATTAATTCCAACATTACCACCAAGGTTTGACCGTTTGAATGGGTCTAGTTGGGTCTACGATTTGGACCCAATTTTAATTTGAGTTCAAGTTTAAGCTGGATTGTCTGAAATTGTGATAATTTGAAAATAGAATGTGTATAATTAAATGCGAAAATTGGTATTGTGTTTCTGTTTTTTCGAACATTTTCTGTTTCTTTTGTATTGTTCTTTGTGGATGTTTTCATTAAAAAAATTTTAATGAAGCGCATCGAACCGTTCTGGTTCACCGTTTTTCTTTAAAAAAAATAAATAAATTTTAAAACAAGTAATGGCAAGCTAAAATATAGCGTATGAGAGTAATTTTTCTAGAAAATCAACTGAATATTCAGCCACTATGTGTTTACGAAGTAAAAAACTTTAGTTTAATTAGTCAATAGCCTTTCATATTAGGTTACCTCAATCTAATTTTAAATAGAGTTTATTGCATATAGCAAGTTATCAGCATTAATACATGTTATTTGAATGAGTGAAATATGTGTTTATTTGTTATTATAATAAGCTTGTTAATACTTGACCACACCTAACCTAGTCTTTAATTGAGAGATGGATCAAGTCTTTATGGTAAGTAAGTTTAGCTACAAAATTTATGGTTTATTATTTGCCTTCCTTAAATTTTATTCAATATTTATCTGAATATAAGATAATTAAGAGTTCCAATTATAATATACATCATGAAAAAGAAAATGAATAAATGTCATATATCATAGATTTGGAATTTAATGGTAATTTCAATATGCATAAAGCATCTTAATTACAAAAATAAGGATAAATTCTTTCTAAAAGAATTAAATAAGAGTAATATACACTTTGCCTTTTCTTTCTCTTTTTATTTATCACTTAATTTCACCATGCATCCATACTTGTAATTATACATAATTAATACTTGAACATATCCATGGAATATTCTGGAAGAAATTGACATTCTAGCCTAAACGTAAAGAAAAGCAAAGCAAGAAGACAAGCTTCAAGAAAACAACAGGGAACATGAGATTCATGGCTGACAATGACAGGTTAAAATGAGTGAGTGAAGGTATGTTAAAATATAACATTAAAAGTAATAATTTTATTTATATAGTTTGAGGAACATGTTCTTTTTAGCATCTAGCTTGTGATTCTAATCATGGTCTTTAATCAAGTCAGACTGCCCCTTTAGCACTGTAATCAGTCCTGCATGATTATTATTACATTTTTTTTAAACCTAATTGCTACCACTATCTATTTTTTTGTAAGAATTTCTATGAATGTCAATAAACATTTTGCTTACATACAGAATCAGTTCGGGTGTCCGAGGCCGCTTAGCGCACCCAAACTAATGTTTTGGAGTTTGTGTACTCTGTCTTGAGAAGTTTTTCTACACAGTCTTGAGTAAATCACGGGAAAAAAGTTCTCGAGGATATTTGCCTCTCAAGAAATTCGAACTAATGACCTGCTTGAGAGCAAACTCACGATCTAATTACATGTATTGATGTGTGTGAAATGAGTATAACGTGATTCAGTAAATATTTCTTCTAAAAGCAAATTAAGATTCTGTCTTGATATTGAACTTGAACCCAATGCTCTTTTTTTTTTGACACCGAGTCAGGTGTCGTTGACAGATTCAGTAAATACTTGATCGCTCCTTGAAAAAGAAAATGAATTTTTGAAGAACAAAATTATGTTCTCTAAACTTTGTATTCAAGCAAAAAAAAAAAAAAAAAATCAAACTGAAAAGTCAAGTAAAAAGAGAAGGCTCATATTTTATTGGCTTATTAAAGAAATACCTTAGTACTTATAGAGTTTGGCAGATGTCGTTATATCACAGTGGTAAAATCTTCTGTGCATTCTTTCTTCTCTGATAAAAAAACAATCACATTGCAACCAACAAAAATTGGAAAAAGATTGTGAGTGTAGTCATATTGATGTGAGGCAATCCTTACCCATTTAATATGATGACTAATATAACATTAGTGGAGCACAATTAATCATTATTAAATGATGATAAAAATTAGTGATAGAGTGCACTTAAAAAGGAGATAATGTTTTGACTTGGTGTGTGAAATGAATATGTGATCTAAGAAAACAAATACGTGTTCTTTAAAGATACCCAAGTGCACACGTGGAATGTCAGATGGGGAAGCAAACAGAAGAAAACGAGCAACATAACATAATTACACCGAACTTTTTACTAGCTATCCTTTTTTAGATATCTTTTTCTAAACAGTTTTCGTAATTAATTTTCACTGTATAATGTTGTGATAAACACCATCAAATAATAAGAGTAACAGTGAAAATAACGAGCGATATATTGTAGCAAATAATGTAACTTAATCGCTACAAGAGTGAGAACACAAATCAAGAACACGAGATTTTGTGGGAGGAGGGAGGATTCTTATTAACTTGAGAAGAAAAAATAGAGTTTACAAGGATCTCACACAAAGATCTCTCAAACTCTCAATACAAAGTAGATGAAACCAATGAAACAATCTCGTCTTAACTTTTTAACTTAAAATTCACAAGTAGGGATTCTATATACTTCAAGAATAAATATACACCTTTCAATATTCAGCAAAGCTGTTCTAACCATCCAATCAACCGCTCTTAGAAATGGAGATTCAGAAACCCTTTTAGAATCCCAATTAGAAAACAACTCGAATTCAAAATCATCACTGAGTTTTCGAAAGCTTCGAATCAGCTTTCAAAAACTACCCCCAAACTGTCTTTGACGTGTTCTCTAAATTTCACGGGTTACGAAACTTATAGACTAGACCGCTTCTCCGCTGTGTATTTCCATGGTGCTATTATGCATTGTCTCTTCGGAACGATCCTCTGCTTAGATGCTTCGAAGTGCTCTCTGAATTGATACCTAGCTGCTACTCCAGAGCGGACTCTAACTTTGCCCTTAACCTGAAACTTTGAACTCGCCTAATCTCTTTATCAGGAGTGCTTCGTCCTCGTTCCGGGATCTGCAAAAGGGACTTCTCAAAATAATTTTGTTCCTGGCTCTGACCCCTGAGTCCCAGGAGGGGGGCTCCCCGCCTCCTTCCAACCCCCACAGCGACCTGATCGCGCAGGTCGATCCGCGTAATGACTCTGCATTGGGCAACAAATCGTCAAGGTGTGTATGTCTGTGCACGTTCTGACTGTTGAATCTGTTGGAATCTCCTCCACTTTATCGCGTAATCTTCTCTAAAGAATGTGAGGCACCCAAAATACCAATTGTGATATTATTAATGAATGACACTTAGACCAGTTCCCTTTTCTAGATACAAATTAGTCTAACAATCTACAGTTCAACAAGTATTGTTGTAGACAATGAAGAAAACGTTTTTTCTTTATAAATTGTAAAATACTATTTCAACTAAACTGTCCAAAAAAAGAAACAAGGGAAAAAAAAAACTATCCATTGTGTTACACATGATGTCTCATATTCTATAAGTTTAGCATATTGCTCTTTTACATATATTTTTTTCCCCCCTGTTTGCTGATAGTTAGATAGGGGTGTTAGCTATGTGAGATTGCAATTGATCCAAGATAATTGGGTTTCTTCTAGAAGAAAATAAGCCAATTCAAGAGGTTGATGCAGATTTATCTTAGGAACATGCAATAACGTACTCTTGTTTCGTTAAGTACTTATTAATAAAACACGGATTTTTTTCGCCCACCAATTTACTCAAAAACATGCAATATATGCTTTTCTAAAAGACATCAAAAATAGAAGCAAATCTATTACTAGACGAAAAGGGAGGTCCATAAATTATCACAACATGATTTAGAGTTGACATAATTTTAATATAAAATGATGTTTCTACATAATTTAAGATAAAACAGGAGTTTCTCCCAAACTTTTATTGTGCAAGGGATTACATGTCAAATTACTAGAAGACTAGGAGTATCAAAGCCAATGGAGCCAGAAAATTGGTTATCACATTGTTAAAGTCTAAATATAATACTATTAATGTTCACTTTAATTTTAAAATTTTGATGCAGTGACAGAGCTCTTAATATGGAGTTAGAGGACTCAAGTTCAATTTTTACTGGACGCGCAATTAAAAAATGAATTTAAAACAAAATACTCCTATGTAAAAGCTCAAGTTTCGGTCTCATAAAAAGGACGCTAGACATGCGGGTAGGGGCGGACCCACATATACTTCAGTGTGAGCGGACGCTCACACTGAAATTTATAAAATAATATAATAATACGTACAATTTGTAACTTTTTTTTTTGTATATTTACTAACATACTTTTGAGATTTAACTCAAGTGGTAATTTATAAATTAAATTAGTAGATGTCACAGGTTTAAGTTTTGATGAGCGCAACAATATTTTTTATTTCTCTCTCCTGTGTCATATTATATATTCACTCACACTAAAAATTTTATTACATTTCTGTCTGTCACTGTCTGTATTTCAGGTTAAAATATAAATATAATATTCTCAAATCTCACTTTAATGATTTTAATATAGTTATAGAGATTTTAATACAAACTTTAATTAAAAAAGGAGGGACCTTATATTTTCTACTTTGTCCCTTTTACTTTCATGCACGTATGCTATGCCATGGACTACGTTTGTTTGGTTGTCGTAATTAACCGTAATTCTTAAATCGTAACTAGTAAAGTATTTTACAGTCGTAAATGAGTTACATGCATGTAAATGCATATAAGTTTTACGTTGTTTGGTTGGTAATATAAAGTTATAAGTGAGAAAATGTATTGTGTTTTACGGTGTTTGGTTGTCGTAATATGTAAGTCGTAAGTGAAAAAGTTGACCACAAAATTAACTAGTTAGTGATTTAAAATTTTTTAATATTACAAATAAACACTAAAAAGCTAAATATTAAAAAAAATTAATATTAGCATAAAAATATACAAATTTGCATGACCACAAAATTAACTGTGAGTGAGCTGTAAGTGAGTGGGAGTTGAGTTACATAAGTCTTTTACAAATTACAATCTAAACAAATACCGTAATTATAACTGAATTGTAAGTCATTTATGAATTACGTTCTATTACGACTTTTACATCCAAACAAACAACCCCAAGATTGGCTCAATTTGTGTGAGTTTGCTGGAGAGAGGAAATAAGAAACAAATCCTCCTCCTCCCTCAAGTCTTTGGTATCGTACAGAAGTGTATAAAAATAATACACATAAAATGAATGACAAAATAACAATTGGCTCATGTGACCCGATAAAGCCGCGAGAGTGTTGTGGGTGTGAGTGTGTGTTTGTTTATTTGTTTTGTATTAATCCCTTTGGCACTCGTGCTACACAAAAATTTAATATCATCTTTTGACCTTGTTTAATCTTTCTCTCTCTCCATTTCCTGTCGCACGAGAAACAATTGAAAATACCCGAATTCTATGTCTCTTTACCAAAAAATTTATTGAAAATACCCGAATTCTATGTCTCTTTACCAAAAAAATTTCGCGAATCACTTCATTAGTTAATCAAAATTATATTGTCTGCATAAATGATTCTTATTCACTTGAGAACGAGTGTAAAGTGTTACGCATAGGACAACAACCTCTCTGAGGAATCCACCAATCAGGCGGAGACTGATGCAGCCGGAGACATACCCAACACGATCAGAACAGAGAACAATAGAGAAAAACAATCAACACAGTATTTAACGAGGTTCGGCGACGTGCCTACGTCCTCGGGGTAAGGGGGAGAGAGATTTTATTGATTCAACAATCAATTACAATTTATTCCTTCTTCAAGGAATTTCAAAAGGAGATTTTCAGAGAGATTTTTAGGGATACAATACATGAGGGCTCTAGCCCTTATTCATAGCCACAGAGTCCCTGGGTTTTAGGAAACCCGATTGGATTTGATCCCAAACAGAAAAGGAATCCGAATCGCAAAAGGAAAGCAGAAAACGCGTTTGTCGGTCGACCGGTCGGTCGACCGACCCATGTCCACGGTCGACCGGACCCAAACTGAGAGCAGCCTGCTTTTAGTCGGTCGACCGGGCGATCGCCACGGTCGACTGGGCGGTCGACCAAGCTAATCCTGTGCACGTTGTGCACACCGGTCGACCGGGCGGTCGACCGGCCTTCTCCCCGGCCGACCGTGCGGTCGACCGGAAGCTAGCCTGGCCTGCTTCAATGCGTCGTCTTGCTCCTTTGTCTTCCGATCTCTGTGCTACCTTCTTCCATCTCCTCTATCTCCTCTCTCCCTACAATTCTCCACCTCGGTGAAGATTTTTCAAATCTGAGCCGATCTCTAACGAACTCCAGTCTATCACCTCGCGAAATCGACACATGATCTTGGCTTAAGCGCTCCAGACGAAATCGACACACGATCTCTGCGAAATCGACACACAATCTCGGCTTGGAACGTCTCGCTCAGCCACCCAACTGGAATGCACCATACATGCGTTCCCATTACTTCACCTTAGGAGAACTATCATACGAGCCGACCAACAAACGTTTCTCTCACTCAGCAACTTCATGACCTTACGAAGACTCATCATGAGCCAACACTGACTCTCCAATTGAGTGACTCTCTCCAGTCTACTTGTCTTCAGCTGACGGTCCAACAACTCTGAGTAGAGCACACCGAACACCATCATCGGCTTCAACAAACTGGATGCACACCCCTCCTATGCAAGCTCAAATATCTTCTCACCAGAAGATCAACTGTTCATCGATATCACAATGCTTCACCTCTACGTGAAGTCCAACTCTTTACCTCTACGTGAAGTCTCAATCAGCTTCTTGAGAACCCAAACAGCTTCATATGGGTTGCATCACCAAATGTGGCTGTGCCTTTATGGCTGCCTACGTACCTTGCCCAAAGGATCAAGCCAACCGTAGTTCATTGTAATGAGCTCCATCAAGCTCAAGCACCTGTACCTGAATCTTCAGCAGCAAACCTATCTGGCTGAGTCATATGAATCTCTTCACTGACAACATGGAGAACAACGGCCTTCAACTTGAGCTTGTCGCGGTCACAAGCTTGAAATTCATGCTTCTTCATCCACGTGCGTGGTTTTACCTTGGTTCCAATGGCTGCAAACAATTCGACATTCTCATCAATGTCTTCAACCTGTTCAGTTTCAACCCTGGCTACATGATCTCCACCCGGTGTCACATCCGGTGAAGTCTTCATTGATACCGAACCAACTGGAGATGGTAGAGTAGCATCAACCTCCACCGCTGTGATACTTCCTTGGTCTTCATCCTCTCCACCTGCTGAGAGATGGTAGACTTCATCACTGAAGTCTCATCAAACGTGACATGCCTACTCAACACGATTTTCTTATTTCGGGGTCCCATAATCTGTAACCTTTCATATTTCTCTTGACACCCAAAACACAAACTTTTTTGCTCGCGGATTCACCATGCCATCTTTGACACTGAAGTAGGTCGAACTTTCAAATTCTCGCAGCAAACCATGATCTTGAGAAGCTTTCCCAGACTAAATTTCTAATAGAGTTTTACCTCCTATCGCAGTCGATTCATTTATGAGATGGCTAGCATACACAATCACCTCAGCCCAAAACGATTTGTCTAATCTTGCATTAGACAACAAGCACTGAACCTTCTCCAGCAAGGAACGGTTTATTTCCTTAACCAATCCATATATACCTTCTGTGAAGTGAGTACCAATACCAGTGTTCTGGCCAAGTCATAGGAATTGGTTCATGTCTCTTTCAACATTACCAATCTGTAGCTCTTTAATCTTCCTACCTGTCTGCTTCTCCATTCTTCCTTTCCACTTTACCAACATATTCAGGGCTTCACACCTTTGTCTCATGGGATATATCCAACAATGCCTAGATAAATTATCAATAAAAGAGACAGTACTTGTGACCTCCAAGCGATGCAGTCTTAGCAGGTCCCAAACGCTTACGTGAACACAATCAAGAAGACCTTCTGAGCGGTGAGTACTGGTACTGAATTTCACCTTCTTCTTATCCAGAACGCTGTGTTCACCCTCTAAGTTGCAGGTAGCATCACCTTCCAATGATCCCTTCTTTGCAGGAGCTTGCAAAGACCTTTCACCTCCTTGTCTGACTTTCACCTGCCTGACATTTGTGCAACCATCATCTGAAGAACTAGAAGTCTCCACCTGACCTGTAACCGTACTACCCTTCAAGTGGTAGAGATTTTCCCGACGGACGCCCTTCATAACCAACATTGAGCCTTTGGTCATCTTGAGAACACCATCTCGTATAGAGACCACAAGACCCAACGCTTCCAATGTGCCAACAAAGATAAGATTCCTTTTGAGTTGAGATACATACCTCATCTCCTTCAGTTCTCGTACTATCCCATCAACCATCTTGACACAGACTGTACCTATCCCTTCTATATTACACGGATGATCATCACCCATGACCGTGTAACATCATCTAGCTTCTCAAAGTTAGAAAATCAGGCCCTATTCGGGCACACATGATAGGTGGCTCAGGTATCCAAGATCCACTCAGTATTATCTGAGTAATCAATAGTAGGAGTAATAACTGAGAGAGAATACCGATGAGTCTGAATCCGATCCATCCGCCTGTACGAGATTCGCCTCGGTCTTTGACTCCATCTTCTTACCTTTGGCCTTCGGCAATCAACTTTCTAGTGCCTAGCTCCTCGCACAAGGCGCACTGATTCCTCTTCAGATCTCTGAAGCCTGATCTGGACTTCGATCTTCCCTGATCATCTCTTTCCTTCCTATTGTAACTCCTGCCTCTTACGACCAATGCCTCTGTTGTTGTGCTCTCCGAAGAAGACAGTCTATCATGTCTCCCTGCTTCATAACTCACAAGAGCAGCAAACACCTCACTGTAGTTAAGGGACTTTCTTTCATTGATCAATATAAGAGTAAAGGTCTCATACTCTTCCCTAGGAAGAGAATTCAATAGGATTACCGCCTTATCCTCTTCATCGATCTCTACATCCACATTAACTAGATTTGTAAGAAGCTTTGTGTAGCGATTCAAGTGTTCATTAATGGAGCATCCTATTTGCATCTGAAAACTATAAAACTTACTCTTCAACTGTAACGCCCCAATCCCGTAGGTACGAGGACGCTATGGCGACGTACATACGCGAGGTGAAAACACGCTCACGCGTACGTTAAGCCTCAGTACAGTACATAACCTTCATAAAGACATGGGTCCCAGCATGAAATAAGTACAAGAATACCTGCAGGAAGATGTTAGTGATCATAACAGATAGGAAAAATAGGGACAAATAAGATAACAGAAATAAGTCACCAAGATACCTATGAATAGGCTCGATGAGGGATCTCCTATGTAACTCCAATGCACTCTCTGATACTATGGTACCTTGGATCTCCAATCTGGGCACGCAAACCCAGGGTCGTCAGAAAGCGACCTAGTGAGTGGTAAAATGAAGGAGGCAGTAATATATACTATAGATACAAGCACGATAATAATATATAATACAAGATGTGATAATAGTGATACCATATAATACGCATATACGAAACAGTACAAATATATATAAACATGTTTATTGTAATACCATCTCTACCTAGCCGGTTATCATCAGGTCATAGCTATAGTCGTGTCCAGTTTATATAATAACTAATGTTGTCTAGTGGTGACGTAATAGACATGAACATGATAGTGGTGACGTGATAGAGGTGAACATGCAGATGAGCATATGTCTGCAACAATAAAATATATGCAATGCAGAATATGCATAGTATGCCACTACATACAGTGTAACATATACCAGGTAATGTAACAAAGTATACATGTGCATGAGTAGTAGGGCACTAAAGAAAGTGTAACAGGAAACAGGAACAATAGCAATGTATACATGTCACATGATAGCAGATAAATGATCAGGAACGGTAACAAGTACAACTAAACATGTAGCAGGCAGGTCATGTCAAAGTCATGTCATTTATACAATAGTAGCAATCAGTACCACCTGGTATTACAACCACTCTCTTCCAGTGTCCCATACCACTGGCAGTTCATACTGGAGCCCACACTCCAGTCGAACCCATCCGGACATGGCCTACGGGTACCATTATCCAAACGAGAGAGTGACCAAATAACAAGTGTTCCCGACGTCACTACTGTGTATACTATTTTATTATGTAAATTGGAAACCCATGGTCGAGGAGTTCTTATCGGGTGGATGTATCCCGTGCATACCCGGGATCACGGCCTTAAACAGACCCCTGGCTGCTGAGGCCAGGGCCAGCCCGCTAAGGCTGTAACATGTAACAGGAACTCAATGAGCTAAAACAATAAACAGGAGCTCATGAGCTATAACAGACGGTAGCCAGCACTACCCCGTCCCTTGCAGTGGGACAAACAATGGATCCAGACATCCACCCGACAAGATCTAGTCAACCGTCAAGTCTCCCCATACCCAAGGTTATCTTTCTGATCTGATATGTCAAGTATACAAGGTAACAAGAATAAATACAGTCCATGATACGGGTAACATGATAACTGGACCTGAGTTCTGTTGATAGCGTAGCACCATGTAACGGGAAACGGAAACAATATCACATGAACAATATAACATAACCAAGATACCATGAATAATATATCGGGAAACGGGAACAAGAGATGTGGGATCCCCACATATCGCATATCAACAGCTCTCATGTCCAGTATCGGGAACATCCATATCAGTAACGGGAACATGTATCCAGTAACGGGATTAACAATATCAGTAACGGGAACCAAGCATATAACATGTATCTGAGAACATGGAACAATAATACAGGTAATCGGAATACATGTGTAACAGTAATATGTAAACATGACGTGCATGTGTAACAGTGCTATGTAGACATGACATGCATGTGTACCGCATGTGTACCAGTGATATGTAAACATGACGTAATTGTGTACCGAGCATCTATGTAACGATGCACATGAATACTAACTACTGATGCAACGTGTCATAGGATCTGTGCAACATGTACATGTAATAATAGTGGTCATTGTCTCATATCATACCGGGTCCTGTGAATTACAGTAACGGTGTCTAGCAGTCATGTCTAGTGACAGTTTGGTATCATGGCATATCTGTGGATCGGTATACAGGTGACGATAGTTAGCTAACTGTGAGTTACTACATGAAGTAATCATATCCAATAATATGATGACCTAGTGGTCCGTGGGTCAGTGGCAGTACAGGCCTGATATCTGTGTCCGAGTTGTCTACGACGTATGTCTTGTTACTATGCTTACCTCAATTCATTAACTAACCAATCAGTCCACATACTAAATCAGGTTTTATCATGATTTACCGATAATCATGTTTTATTCTTAATTAGACAACCAACCAAATATTAATCATGATAAAATATAATTTGTAAAAGAAAAACACTCACAAACTGGCTACAGGACTGTAGCTCTCGTTCCCATGATTGCAACGGATCCAGAATCGTCCAAATCGGAGTCCGGATGCTCCCGATATCGCCCGAATACCCAAAACTGAGAGAAAAGGTTAGTTACGTAATAACAGAAATTATTCAGGGGGCTATTTGCAAATTTACAGGGGCCTAAAAGTAATTAATATTTTTACAGGGACTAAAATGAAAGATTACCTTTAACGGGTCGGGTTAGGTGCAAATGGGTCGGGTCTGGACCCAACCCAAACCCAAAATCCGGTTTGGGCTTCCTTCCTCCTACGTGTGGCGGCGGCAGCAGCAGCAGCTGCCGCCGCCCGCGGCTGCTGCAGCTGGCGCGACCACTGCCGCCCGGCTGCGCGGTAGCGCGGCAGCTTCCCCGGCGCCGGCGCCGCTCCGGCGGTGCTCCGGCGCCGATCCGGTCCTCCAGCGAGCGGGAGAGCGGGAGAGGGAGAAAACAGTGGGAGTGGGAGCAGGGGACAGGGCCGGCGGTGGCCGGCGTCGCCGGCGTCTCCCAGGTCGGCGATGGCCCGCAGGCTCCCGGCGGCGGTCCGGGGGCCAAAAATAGAGAGAGAGAGCAAGAGAGAGAGTGAATGAGAGAGAGGGAGAGAGAGGAGGGGGCCACGGGCTGGCGGCGGCCAGCCCGGCCTTGCCGGCGGCGGCTCCGCCCGCCCCGGCCGCGCTGAGGTTCAGGAGGAACGGGAGCGAGAGAGAGAGAGAGTGGAGAAGAGAGAGAGATTTTGGGTTTTTAAAAGGGGGTGAATGGCGGTGCTACAGTAGGGCGGTGGAGGAAATCGCTGGAGAAATGGAGAAGGGGAAAGAAAGAAAAGGAATAAAAAAAATAGTTAAAGAATTAAAATAATATTATTTAAGTTGGTTCCAAATTTGACTAGTTCCGAATGGTACCCAAAAATTACAAAAAATAGAGAATATTATCCTGAGACGTAATATGAAGACGATTTGTCAAAACTCAATCCGGTTTGCCAATTAAAAATCTCGGAGTGTCTCGCCGATACGGGCGACACCGGTTTGGCCGGATTTTCAATAAATTCAGAAAAATTTCCAAAAATACCCAAACGTAGATACTCCGATTCTAAGATACATGGTGAAAGCGGATTCTCAAAATACAACTTTGTTTGTGAAATAAAAATCGAAAGGCCGGTTATCGGTATCAGTCGACACCGACTACGGAGATTTTCCAAAATAATCCAGAAAATTCCAGAAAAAATCCTGAAAAATCTCAAATATTAGAAAATAATTTTTGAAATTGAAGTCGGCTCAATCGCACTACCAAGGAGGTCAAATTAATTTTTTACGTAGTATCGCGTACTGATACTATGATACGTACACCGGGGAGCAGGGGGTTACATTTCTCCCCACCTTACAAAAATTGCGTCCTCGCAATTTCAATCAGGTGTGAGAACAATATTTTCAACCCCAAAGCTTAAATGTTACGGGTCCACGACACTTCCGCTGCGCACTCTGCTATCTATAAGGGACTCGAGATGGAGAAGTCTAATAGTGACGGAATACTAACAGATTAGAAGCAAGGAAATCTGGTAGTGAACGACTCCTAACGGATGAGAAGCAAGACGATGCAAGGAAAATGAAAAGGAAATCGGATATTTTGGTTGACAACTGGAAAAAAGGAAGGAATACAAACAAGTTAAGGAATGAATTGTCAAGGTCATGGTATTCTTGTACTCGTTGCTGGAATCCCTAAATTCAGATACAGATCAGTTAATCTGAACATGACTGTACTGTTGGTATGAGCCCGAGGATTGACCCAGGAGGTTACCCACACCAGGTGTGAAACCTAGGCTCTGATACCACTCTGTAACGCCCCAATCCCGTAGGTACGAGGACGCTATGGCGACGTACATACGCGAGGTGAAAACACGCTCACGCGTACGTTAAGCCTCAATACAGTACATAACCTTCATAAAGACATGGGTCCCAGCATGAAATAAGTACAAGAATACCTGCAGGAAGATGTTAGTGATCATAACAGATAGGAAAAATAGGGACAAATAAGATAACAGAAATAAGTCACCAAGATACCTATGAATAGGCTCGATGAGGATCTCCTATGTAACTCCAATGCACTCTCTGATACTATGGTACCTCGGATCTCCAATCTGGGCACGCAAACCCAGGGTCGTCAGAAAGCGACCTAGTGAGTGGTAAAATGAAGGAGGCAGTAATATATACTATAGATACAAGCACGATAATAATATATAATACAAGATGTGATAATAGTGATACCATATAATACGCATATACGAAACAGTACAAATATATATAAACATGTTTTATTGTAATACCATCTCTACCTAGCCGGTTATCATCAGGTCATAGCTATAGTCGTGTCCAGTTTATATAATAACTAATGTTGTCTAGTGGTGACGTAATAGACATGAACATGATAGTGGTGACGTGATAGAGGTGAACATGCAGATGAGCATATGTCTGCAACAATAAAATATATGCAATGCAGAATATGCAAAGTATGCCACTACATATAGTGTAACATATACCAGGTAATGTAACAAAGTATACATGTGCATGAGTAGTAGGGCACTAAAGAAAGTGTAACAGGAAACAGGAACAATAGCAATGTATACATGTCACATGATAGCAGATAAATGATCAGGAACAGTAACAAGTACAACTAAACATGTAGCAGGCAGGTCATGTCAAAGTCATGTCATTTATACAATAGTAGCAATCAGTACCACCTGGTATTACAACCACTCTCTTCCAGTGTCCCATACCACTGGCAGTTCATACTGGAGCCCGCACTCCAGTCGAACCCATCCGGACATGGCCTACGGGTACCATTATCCAAACGAGAGAGTGACCAAATAACAAGTGTTCCCGACGTCACTATTGTGTATACTGTTTTATTATGTAAATTGGAAACCCATGGTCGAGGAGTTCTTATCGGGTGGATGTATCCCGTGCATACCCGGGATCACGGCCTTAAACAGACCCCTGGCTGCTGAGGCCAGGACCAGCCCGCTAAGGCTGTAACATGTAACAGGAACTCAATGAGCTAAAACAATAAACAGGTGCTCATGAGCTATAACAGACGGTAGCCAGCACTACCCCGTCCCCTGCAGTGGGACAAACAATGGATCCAGACATCCACCCGACAAGATCTAGTCAACCGTCAAGTCTCCCCCATACCCAAGGTTATCTTTCTGATCTGATATGTCAAGTATACAAGGTAACAAGAATAAATACAGTCCATGATACGGGTAACATGATAACTGGACCTGAGTTCTGTTGATAGCGTAGCACCATGTAACGGGAAACGGGAACAATATCACTGTAAGATCACCTAGAGGGGGGGTGAATAGGTGATGGCTAATCTAATGGTCACTTATGAACAAATAATGCGGAATTAAAACTAAGTTGACCAAATTAAACTTCTTTTAATTAAACACTTATGTATAACACAAGAGTGTTGCCGAATTCCCCTTGCGAGGCTCTGGACAAACTCCTCTAGATTCCCTTGAATGGGTTGAGGTGCCGCGTTGGCTCTCTTGGTTGAATACTAGTGTTAACAACAATCCCAAGCAAGTATGTATATCAATTATGAGCACAAGGGAATATATCTTGCATATATAAGATGAACACAATAAATTGAATGCAAGATATAAAATAGAGACAAAAAGAGAAAGAGAGCAAGAGTGAGCAATCGCAAACACAAAGGGTTTGTTTCGAGGTTCGAGCACACTTGCTCTACATCCCCGCCTTCGACACACGAAGGATTTCCACTATGCAAGATCCCACCGGATCTCTCCTCGGTGCCGCAACACCTACAAGCCCTCGGACTCTCTAGTCCCTTACACACCACAAGCCCACCGGCTCGTCGAGGCCGCACCTCAAGCTACAAGTCCTCACTAGGACCCAACAACACCAAGTCCTCACTAGGACCCGAAACAAACCGCGAACACAACCGTCCGCCTTCTCAAAGAAATGATCTCTTGGTGATCTAAACACTTGATCACCAATTACAAACTCTCACTACAACTCTCCTATAGGATAGATATGACAATGGATGCTCAAGTGTAGTGTGAGAAATCAAGGAAAGAACTTTTGATGGAAAACTCAAGAAAAATCTCTTTTACACTCTTTGATAAAACTCTCCTTTTAATTGGAAGTATTGACTCTAATTTTGTGGAGAAAAAAAAACCCTTCAGAAAGACTGGGAAAAACTAGCTCTAAGGTCTCCAAAAATCTTGGCTTAAAACAATGACAAAACCCCCTTTTATAGAGGCCAGAAAAATCTGACCGTTGGGCTCTGTCAGAGCTACCGGTCGACCGGTCCGGTCGACCGGCAACGGTCAAAAATCCGACTGTTGCAGCCTCCGGTCGACCGGCCCGGTCGACCGAGCAACTGGAGAAGAGAGTAAACTCTCTGTCGGTCGACCGGCCCGGTCGACCGATAATTCCCGAGAGCAAAGCTCTCTGAAGCGGTCGACCGGCTCGGTCGACCGATCTCCAGTGCACACTGGCGTGCACGTCGTGCACGTCCGGTCGACCGACCCGGTCGACCGGCCTCTGTCAGTTCTGAAAAATCAGAACTGGCAGAACCAGAAAATAGGGATTAAGGATTGGTCTTTTGGCTTAATAAAATCCCAGAAATTCACAGTAAATCCAGAAAAATAGTTTCAATCAAAATAAAAACTGTTTTTCTAAAAATATGTTTTTCTAAACTTGTTTTTCCATAACTTCACAAAATACAAAAACAAGATATTTTGAACTTATAAAGCAAAGTGTGTATGGATATGATCCACCACACAATCAAGATGAAATATCTAGTTTTTGACATAAAGCACTAAACTTGTTTTGGTTAAAGGATATGTATATAAGAAATTACCAAAACCCAAAGTAGATATTTTGTCATAAGGAAAATCTCATCAAATACAAAAACAAGATATACTTTTAAAGCATAGTGTGTATGGATATGATCCACTACACAAATAAGATGAATATCTAGTTTTTGACATAAGGCTCTAAACATGGTTTTGGATATAAGATATGTATACATGAATACCAAAAACCAAACTGTATTTTATCACAAATGAAAATCTTTTATGAAAATCATTCTATCAAGAGTTCTATCAAGAGTGTGTGTGTGATATAGACTTGAGCAATCCACTAACTATTCTATCATTTACATTTTTTTTTCTAAAACAAAAACAAAATCTTATACCTAGACACAAGTCTTCATCTTCTTGAAGTCTTCACTTGAAGGCTTCTCATCTTCTTGACTTGGTCCAAGCTTGATCCAAAGCTCCTTGGATCACCCCGTGCTAGCTCCAAATCTTGACATTTAATCCTTTGTTGAGCTTTGCACCTACTAAGATCTTGATAAAGAATCTGTCACTAATTAAACAAGATCATTAGCAATCATGACTTCATGAGTTGATCATCATCAAAACTAGGGTGATAGGCCTTTGGGCCAACAATCTCCCCCTTTTTGATGATGACAAAACTCATGAAGTTATATATGCATGGATTAAAGTAAAGCTTCAAAGAAGCTCCCCCTTAACTCATGCATACAAAATAAATAATAAATATGATCATGAAGCACATGAATATGGATGCAAATATGGAGATGCAACAAGCATAAATCAAAATCTTTTTACTCCTATTTGCATAAATCAAAACACATATGCATAAATACAAATCTTAATTCCCCTTAAGTAAGAAAGACAAATACTTCTCCCCTTAAGCAAGGAAATCATGCATATATATCAAAACAAAAACACCAACACTTCTCCCCCTTTTTGTCAATCATCAACAAAGGGTTCAAAGGAAAATCAAATCAACAAATTTTCTCCCCCGTTATGTCAAAAATAAAGAAGTCAAGGAGGGGCGATACAAATCAAAAATTTGAATTTTTCTCATCAAAACAAAATTTTGAACCAATCATAATTTGTAATTTTGATACCAATAGAAAATAGCAATTGAAGATGTGTGATATCAAGTTATCATTTCAAAATCTTTTAATGTTTCAAACATATTGATATCAATTGTAATCATATAACAAATTTGAAGTTGAGACATATTGATACCAAATGAAAGATCTAAAATAAAATCTTTTTATTTTTCATAAGCTTATGCATAGTAAAAAAAGGTGTTAACTTAACTTAGCATAAACTTTTTGTGCTTTTAAGAAAGTAAATCAATTGTAAAACAAGCACATGAAAATCGTATATATGTATGTGAATAGATAAGACCAATTTGAAAATTAGGGCATACATATATAGGAACCAAAATGTGAGTAATATACCAATTGTAAAATTAACATTGTAAGTCATGTATATACTCATAACCAAAAATTGGTAGGTTTTTAAAAATAGTTATGTCTAAGCACTACCAAATTTGAAGAATAAATAACTAGTTATAAATAATTTTTGAAAAACTAGTTAAAGATCCTTCATAAGCATGAAATCATATGTTATTCATGAATTATACTAAATACATACAAGTTTAAGCACTCATAGTCCATAAAGCTCAAAAATTATCTTTTATCATAAAGATGAGTGTTCAAAGGTTATATAAATGGTATTTTCATGAAAATAGAAAGTGAAGCATGAATCTCATGAAAATCTTATTTTTCATCTTAAAACAAATCATATATTTTTCATAAAGCAATACTAAATACACAAAGATTTAATCACTCATGGTCTATAAAGCTCAAAATATTTTATATCATAAAGATGAGTGTTCAAAAGATCATGCAAATAGTATTTTTATGAAAGTAGTCATTCAAGCTCAAAAGATCATAAATCACATTTTGTTGTACAAATCAAAAACATGAAAAATCATTTATTATTATTATTATTTATTTAAAATACTAATCTTCATGGTATATGTATGATTTATCCAATTCTAACAATATGCATACATATCCCAAATATGAAAAGAGTCCAATATATATTGCATGAAGGCAAATGACTCAAGGGGTATACATGTATATTTATTAGATTTGAATTAAACACATATATACATGAAGTAAGATCAAAGATAGGCATAACAAGTATAAATGACCGAATCATCAAAACTAGCCTATACACATGCATATAGTGGATACAAATGAGCATGAAGTTCAAATATGTATGAGTCAATTGTAGTTCACTATACATATATGTATAAATGCAAGTTTTGACACATTCTACATTTAAGCATGTAAATGCCACATGAAGCACAAATCAAATAAAATCATGAACATGCTATATGACATATGAAATTAAAAGCATGTACATAAAATTAGGAGTTTAGAGGTTGTTACCAACTCCAAAGCTCCAAGCATGGTGGTTGACCCACCAAAATTTCTTGATAGCGGTGCTCCAAGTATGTGTCATTTTAGTTCAAATGCACCCACCATCAAGGCACCAAATCTCTCACGTTTTGATAGATTCCTCACCTACATCAAATACACAAGGTGGGGATTTTGGTACCCATATTTTCTTGGGTCCTATGGGGTTAGTCTTGTAAGGAACCCAAACATTTTATTTTTATCAAAAATAAGAACATTTAACCTTTCATAACAAAATTTTCTTAGATGGCCTTTGCGGCCACAATGTGTACATGTGTATACCTTAGCATACTTATGAGTGGGAGTGTGAGCATGATGTGCATCATAAGCATGAGAATGTGCATGAGTATGAGGAACTTATTTCTTTTGAAACAAGGATTCCAATCTAGTATGATTGAATGCACATGAGCTCAAATTAGAGCTCAAATTATCAATTTTATTTTTCAAATTTTTAATCTCATTTTGATCAATGTGAGCATGAGAAGCATGATGAGATATATGATCATTTTTCTTTTTCTTTTGTGAAACAAAATCTTTTTCTTTTTCACAAATTTTTCTTTTCAAAGATTTATTTTCTTGAAAAACAACTTCCTTTTGTTTTTCCACCAAATCAACCTTATTTTTCAAAATCATATTTCCTTCACATAAAACATTCAATTTAGACATTAAGGAAATATTCTCATTTTTCAAATCTTTATTCTCTTTTTCTAAGCATGCCATTTTATTTTCTAATGAATCTTTTTCATTAAGCATGGCATCAAAATCCTTTTTCAAAATGTTATTTTCTTTTTCTAAACATGCAATGTTAGATTTAAATGAATCTTGTTCTATATGCATGCAAGCAATGTCCTTTTTCAAAATTTTATTTTCCTTTTTAATCATGTCATATTTCTCAAGAATTGTTTGGCAAAATGAAGTGAGCTCATCATATGACATGTCCTCATCATCGGATTCGGAGTTTACCTCAAGGGGTTATCCCCTTGGACCATATAGCATACGTTGGAGATGTCGCTTCCAACGTCCGAATCGCTCCCCGCATAGTATAGATCTTTCTCGCCAAGGGAGATGAGGGTGTTCCATACTACAAAAGCCGATTCAATGTTAGAAACCCTAGATAAATAGTCATCATTTAGGGTACATTTAAGAGCATGAAGGGCTTTAGCATTAGCCTCAATATTCTTACCATCTATACAATATGCATTATTAGTAGTGGCAAGATAGACATGAATTCCTAAGGCCTTGAGGTACAATGACATCTTAACCTTCCAAGTTTGGATGTTAAGAATATCAAAGGTGGGTGGTGACATGAAGTCCATGGTGAGGTGTGTGTACAAAAATATTGCGATTAGCCTAAAGGAGGATCTTTAACTCTAGGTTGTTAGACCCAATATCAAGAGCACTTGGCTCTGATACCAATTGTAAGATCACCTAGAGGGGGGGTGAATAGGTGATGGCTAATCTAATGGTCACTTATGAACAAATAATGCGGAATTAAAACTAAGTTGACCAAATTAAACTTCTTTTAATTAAACACTTATGTATAACACAAGAGTGTTGCCGAATTCCCCTTGCGAGGCTCTGGACAAACTCCTCTAGATTCCCCTTGAATGGGTTGAGGTGCCGCGTTGGCTCTCTTGGTTGAATACTAGTGTTAACAACAATCCCAAGCAAGTATGTATATCAATTATGAGCACAAGGGAATATATCTTGCATATATAAGATGAACACAATAAATTGAATGCAAGATATAAAATAGAGACAAAAAGAGAAAGAGAGCAAGAGTGAGCAATCGCAAACACAAAGGGTTTGTTTCGAGGTTCGAGCACACTTGCTCTACATCCCCGCCTTCGACACACGAAGGATTTCCACTATGCAAGATCCCACCGGATCTCTCCTCGGTGCCGCAACACCTACAAGCCCTCGGACTCTCTAGTCCCTTACACACCACAAGCCCACCGGCTCGTCGAGGTCGCACCTGTAACGCCCCGATTCCACGGATACGGGGACGTCACTGCAACGTATATACGTAGGTCAGAAAGTGCCCCCACGTATATACGCTAAGCATAAAAGTACAAGTAAGGGATCAGAGTACAACACAAAGCGTGGTATACATACACATGCCAACATAAACGGTACATATACAAAGTCATCACAGTGTATGATAAACATTACATATTACATATGTCTTTTATCACAACCAAGTCCAAAAGTAAAATATACAATAAAGATACAAAATGCTCACGAGAAGGGTGAAGATCCCGTGAGTCAAAAGGAGTCTGGCACGAAGGAAGTAGAGCTAGTCTGCCTGCTCGCTAAAGAAAGCTCGATCTACTGTGGATAGCTCCACTTCGATCCAAGCTTCAACCTGAACATACAAATCCAAGGGAGTCAGGACCTCCCAACAATGAACAGGCTACAGCCAAATGGCTAAGTGACAAGAGTAGAAAGGTTAGAACACCAGTAAGGCAGATATGAACAAGTGAATCATAAAACAGGAAATCCAGGTTAAAACTGATTATAAGCAAGATTGATTGTATACGCTTAAGTCACGGTCCCATGAGACTAATACATCGAAGGAATAATCCAAATAAGGAAACCCTCATCTATATACCTTTATCTCATGCCACAGAAATCCAAGCGTATAGAATCAGAGTTGCAAATCATATGAAAGTCAAACAGGAATACATAACAAGAATACTAAGAATCATAACTAGAAACATAACTGGAATAACGGGAATCATGACTGGAATATCAAGAATCATAATAAGATCCATAACGGTCATCAATTATTATTATAACTCGTCTAACCCATATATCTAGGTATGTGTCTCGGTATCGATCCCAACCCACATACATCCATATATAAGAAAGTCGAGGGTTGTTATCGGAAGCTGATGGAGAACTGATATAGCTTCTTATAGTAGTTCCCATACACCTGGGACCAGTTTTGGAGGCCCAAAGTCCCCTAACAGTAATCTGTGGGCCCAAAGTCCCACTAACAGTACCGCCAAAATGTCATATTCCCATACTATAAGCAAGATATCATTCCGGCATCCATCACTTCCTCCCATACCCATACAAGTTGTAGCTTATTAAGATTATCAGGTTACGGGAATAAACAGTCATAACAGTAATAGCCCTACAGATTCAAGAGGTGGCCCCCACAGATTCAAGAGGTGGCCCCCACCGTGAGGTGTGGCACTTTGTTCCATGTGGCACTTTGTTCTGAGGGGGTGGATTCTAGAGGTGGCCCCCACCGAGTATGGTGTGGCACTTAGTTCCATAAAACAAGACAGGATTCCCGTAAACATAATAATTACAAAGTCAGGTGTATCATGCTCGGTTTTAAAAGATAGCATGACAAGGTGGTGATATATCACAAGCAATAAAACATAACAATAGATTGATAATAAGCCGGGTCAGTCATGACATAACAATAGGGTCTAGCAAAGTAGTGGCATGTCAGGTGATATACATGTGTTAAAAGGAAACGGGTAACTGACAGGTCTGAATTATGACAAGGCAAGAGGAAACATAGAAGCAACGAAGAGTTCAACGACCTCGAAGGGTCTGCCACGCATGGTATACGATAAGGAGTAAGAATATCACTGGCAAGATACAAGTATAAGAATGAAACAAACAGTTGCATGGCAATACATAAACATAGAAATATGAAGTAACTAGAGGTTATATACTTCAAGTAATAGGTCATGAAGTACAATATACGAACATATAACCGAAGCATAAGATCCAAATTTAAGATAGTAATTAACTGTAACAGACAGCCAAAGTTAGTCGACTAAGGTCAAGGGAGTAGTCGACTAATAGAAGGGTTAGTCGACTAACAGTAGGGTCTAGTCGACTAAAACTGTGTAACAGAGAGTTGGGTTTCTGATTCAGAAAATGTTAGTCGACTAGGTTAGAAGGGGTAGTCGACTAATAGAAGGGTCAAGTCGACTAACAGACACTCAAGTCGACTAAATCTGTGATACAGAGAGTTGGGTTTGGTTTCAGGAAAAGGTTAGTCGACTAGGGTCAAGGTGTAGTCGACTAATAGGGATCTATAGTCGACTAATAAATAAGATGAGTCGACTAAAACTGTGAATCAGAAAAGGTTACGTTTCAATCTAAGGGTTTCTAGTCGACTAGGTTCTAGGTCAAGTCGACTAGTCGTGGTCAAAAACAGAACGCAGAACAGAATTCGCTGGTTGTGTTTGATGGTCTAAAAATGTGATTTTTATGACATATGAACACAAGATATGGAGATACAAGTATACTAGGAATGGAACAAGTCTTGGTGAGTAAAAATACTCACTTTGAATGGTTTAATTGAGACTCGATGTACTCGAAAGGATCCCAAGGTGGAGATGATGGCCTCAATCCAAAAGTAGTTGTTGCTTGAGATGGAGAAGATGATCTTGGTGTTGCTTTGGGAGTTGGTGGTTGAAGATGAAGACCTTGATGATGCCCTAGATGAAGCTCTTGAAGTTGGTGGTTGAGTTGAGATGGAGGAGGGATTTTGGTGAGGGCTTTCTCTTTGATGAAATGAAGAAAAAGGAAAAGAAATGTAAAGGAGTGGTTTATATATGTTTTGGAATTTGTGAAGGAGTTGTAATTGAGATGGAAGAGAGGGGGTTTTGTGTAAAAGGGGAAGCATGAGGTGTCACTTGACCAATCATGGCCGGCCAAGTGGAGGGTGAGGTGTAGGGTTAGGTGGAGATATTTTGAGATGAAAGAGTGTGGAAGAAAATGGATTTTGGAAAAGATTAGGAATATGGGAAAATGGAAATCTCTTTGGCTTGTGATGGCTTGTGAAGGAAGGAAAGAATAAATGAAAAAGGAAAATGGTAATGAAATGATAAAGAGAAGATATTTTCTCTTGAACTCAAATGAAACTGTTGAATAGACAGATACCCGGGTTAAGGTCAAAGATGCGGAAATCATTTCGGAAAATACCGAAATCGTCCGAAATTCAAGTATCTCGGAACGACTCGAAATAATTAACAAAAATCAATAATAATATATAAAGACCAATAGTGAAATCCGTTTGAAGAAATACTTTATAGTTTTAAAACTAAAAATCCCGGAATCAGTTACCTACCGACTCCGATGGAATTTTCATAAAATCATAAAATCCTCAGAAAAAGAATGTAAGTAGAAAATAGGATTCTAAGGAATAATGCCTAAAGGACCATCATGAAATTCCAAACTGTTTGAGAATTAAAAATCTAGGAATCGGTCAGCGGCACTAGCCGACACCGGTTTTGAAGAAATTCAATTTAATCCAAGAAAAATCCAGAAAATCACAGAAAATCTAATATATTGGAAAATAATATTTGAAACCGAAATCGGTCAATTCTACACATCAGAAAGACTAAATCGAAGAATATACTATGATCGGGCCTTCGGTTCAGACTAGGGCTGACTCCGAGTCCACGAATCCACATCCAAGATAAAACAATCTTATAAGGAATTCATAATACAGAATAAATATAGGAAACAATTCAAAAAATACGATCGAAAATCTGAATACGCAACTAAGTACATATTCCAGGAACGGGGTATTACAATCCACCCACCTTACAAAAAATTGCGTCCTCGAATTTCATTAAGGGGCAAATTGAACACAAAGGAGGACGAAGGCACGAATAAAGGCTTCATAAAACCAAAACAGGGGATAAGATGAATACAGGAAGGACCAGAATGAACAATGAAAGAATGACAAGAGAAAATATTTAGAATGATAATCAACTCAAATACAAGATATGGGATAGGGGTTACCATGATATCCCTAAGGCTCCTGATCTGGATACCGGTCTTCACGTTCTGCTGCATCGCCTGATGCCTCTGCTGCCATGTTGTAACCTTGGCCTCTACCCTGATCTGTTCTAGCTCTCATTCCCCTCTGCTGATGATCATTCCGTTGGGGTGGAAATGGAACTCTTCGATCAACAGGTTCAGGGTTCCTCCTCAGTGGCGGCGCTGGAAGTGCTGGAGCTGGACGTGCTGGGGCTGGAAGAGCTGGTCTGATCGGTGCCACATGTCCAAACTTTTTGTACTGGCAATCCCTGAGCGTATGACTCCCTTTCCCACATGCCAAACATAATCCATTGGCCACCCAACAATCTCTCTTATAATGTCCGGGCCTGTGGCAGAAGTTGCATACAATCTGAGACAGAGGAGGTTGGAATGGTCTCTCCATCATCGGGCCATGAGCTGCCCTATCTGCATCTTCCTCATCCATTAACTCAAAAGGCTCTTCTTGACCTGGTTCCTCATCTGGATCAATCTCTTCTTCTCCAGTCCACGCTCTACTTCTCGAGCTATGGTGAGAACCTCTGAATAGGTCTTCAGCTGCTGGGGCATTAGAAAAACTTGGATGTCCATCTGCAGGCCCTGCTGAAATCTACTTGCCCGCTTCTCCTCATCAGTCACCATGTACGGAGCAAAGCGGCTAAGTCGGAGAAATTCCGCGGCATACTCATCCACGGACTTATTCCCTTGCTGAAGCCGGATGAACTGCTCTTCCATGTCTTTCTGAGCTGTGACAGGGAAGAATCTGCTGTAGAAACTCTTGGAGAATGTGTCCCATGTGACAGGCTTCTCCAACCTTGCCTCCTCAGCTAGCCACCAAGTTCTAGCTATATCCTTCAACTGAATCTTGGCGACCTCCACTTGGTTCTCCTGTGGAACTCTGGCTGCATTCAACAAGTCTGATGTGTCCGTCAGCCATTGCTCAGCATCCAGGGGTTTCTCTCCACCCGTGAATATGGCTGGCTGCAGTCGTCTGAAATCTGATATGTTCCCAGGCCTCTGCTCCTTTGGAGCTGCTAACTCTTACCGAAGAAGCTCGGTCTGCTGCTGCTGGTGCTCCATCATCGTCTGGATAATCCTCAGAAGATCGACATTCTCTCCCGCGGGTCCATTCGATGCTTGCCCGGAGTTGATACGACCCGATCTTCTATCCATTCGATACTAGGTATGGATAGACTGGAAGGAGCTGGAAAATGGAATGGAAGGAGTTTAGGACACAATGGGAAGGAATCAAGAAGGACTAGATAAATCAAGAAGGACTAGATAACTTTGTACATTGTAGTTGGCAATAGCAAATTACAGTAATTTGCTGCTTGATTGTACTATAGAGGTAAGAGCCTAAGCTCTGATACCAACCTGTAACGCCCCGATTCTACGGATACGGGGACGTCACTGCAACGTATATACGTAGGTCAGAAAGTGCCCCCACGTATATACGCTAAGCATAAAAGTACAAGCAAGGGATCAGAGTACAACACAAAGCGTGGTATACATACACATGCCAACATAAACGGTACATATACAAAGTCATCACAGTGTATGATAAACATTACATATTACATATGTCTTTTATCACAACCAAGTCCAAAAGTAAAATATACAATAAAGATACAAAATGCTCACGAGAAGGGTGAAGATCCCGTGAGTCAAAAGGAGTCTGGCACGAAGGAAGTAGAGCTAGTCTGCCTGCTCGCTAAAGAAAGCTCGATCTACTGTGGATAGCTCCACTTCGATCCAAGCTTCAACCTGAACATACAAATCCAAGGGAGTCAGGACCTCCCAACAATGAACAGGCTACAGCCAAATGGCTAAGTGACAAGAGTAGAAAGGTTAGAACACCAGTAAGGCAGATATGAACAAGTGAATCATAAAACAGGAAATCCAGGTTAAAACTGATTATAAGCAAGATTGATTGTATACGCTTAAGTCACGGTCCCATGAGACTAATACATCGAAGGAATAATCCAAACAAGGAAACCCTCATCTATATACCTTTATCTCATGCCACAGAAATCCAAGCGTATAGAATCAGAGTTGCAAATCATATGAAAGTCAAACAGGAATACATAACAAGAATACTAAGAATCATAACTAGAAACATAACTGGAATAACGGGAATCATGACTGGAATATCAAGAATCATAATAAGATCCATAACGGTCATCAATTATTATTATAACTCGTCTAACCCATATATCTAGGTATGTGTCTCGGTATCGATCCCAACCCACATACATCCATATATAAGAAAGTCGAGGGTTGTTATCGGAAGCTGATGGAGAACTGATATAGCTTCTTATAGTAGTTCCCATACACCTGGGACCAGTTTTGGAGGCCCAAAGTCCCCCTAACAGTAATCTGTGGGCCCAAAGTCCCACTAACAGTACCGCCAAAATGTCATATTCCCATACTATAAGCAAGATATCATTCCGGCATCCATCACTTCCTCCCATACCCATACAAGTTGTAGCTTATTAAGATTATCAGGTTACGGGAATAAACAGTCATAACAGTAATAGCCCTACAGATTCAAGAGGTGGCCCCCACAGATTCAAGAGGTGGCCCCCACCGTGAGGTGTGGCACTTTGTTCCATGTGGCACTTTGTTCTGAGGGGGTGGATTCTAGAGGTGGCCCCCACCGAGTATGGTGTGGCACTTAGTTCCATAAAACAAGACAGGATTCCCGTAAACATAATAATTACAAAGTCAGGTGTATCATGCTCGGTTTTAAAAGATAGCATGACAAGGTGGTGATATATCACAAGCAATAAAACATAACAATAGATTGATAATAAGCCGGGTCAGTCATGACATAACAATAGGGTCTAGCAAAGTAGTGGCATGTCAGGTGATATACATGTGTTAAAAGGAAACGGGTAACTGACAGGTCTGAATTATGACAAGGCAAGAGGAAACATAGAAGCAACGAAGAGTTCAACGACCTCGAAGGGTCTGCCACGCATGGTATACGATAAGGAGTAAGAATATCACTGGCAAGATACAAGTATAAGAATGAAACAAACAGTTGCATGGCAATACATAAACATAGAAATATGAAGTAACTAGAGGTTATATACTTCAAGTAATAGGTCATGAAGTACAATATACGAACATATAACCGAAGCATAAGATCCAAATTTAAGATAGTAATTAACTGTAACAGACAGCCAAAGTTAGTCGACTAAGGTCAAGGGAGTAGTCGACTAATAGAAGGGTTAGTCGACTAACAGTAGGGTCTAGTCGACTAAAACTGTGTAACAGAGAGTTGGGTTTCTGATTCAGGAAATGTTAGTCGACTAGGTTAGAAGGGGTAGTCGACTAATAGAAGGGTCAAGTCGACTAACAGACACTCAAGTCGACTAAATCTGTGATACAGAGAGTTGGGTTTGGTTTCAGGAAAAGGTTAGTCGACTAGGGTCAAGGTGTAGTCGACTAATAGGGATCTATAGTCGATTAATAAATAAGATGAGTCGACTAAAACTGTGAATCAGAAAAGGTTACGTTTCAATCTAAGGGTTTCTAGTCGACTAGGTTCTAGGTCAAGTCGACTAGTCGTGGTCAAAAACAGAACGCAGAACAGAATTCGCTGGTTGTGTTTGATGGTCTAAAAATGTGATTTTTATGACATATGAACACAAGATATGGAGATACAAGTATACTAGGAATGGAACAAGTCTTGGTGAGTAAAAATACTCACTTTGAATGGTTTAATTGAGACTCGATGTACTCGAAAGGATCCCAAGGTGGAGATGATGGCCTCAATCCAAAAGTAGTTGTTGCTTGAGATGGAGAAGATGATCTTGGTGTTGCTTTGGGAGTTGGTGGTTGAAGATGAAGACTTGATGATGCCCTAGATGAAGCTCTTGAAGTTGGTGGTTGAGTTGAGATGGAGGAGGGATTTTGGTGAGGGCTTTCTCTTTGATGAAATGAAGAAAAAGGAAAAGAAATGTAAAGGAGTGGTTTATATATGTTTTGGAATTTGTGAAGGAGTTGTAATTGAGATGGAAGAGAGGGGGTTTTGTGTAAAAGGGGAAGCATGAGGTGTCACTTGACCAATCATGGCCGGCCAAGTGGAGGGTGAGGTGTAGGGTTAGGTGGAGATATTTTGAGATGGAAGAGTGTGGAAGAAAATGGATTTTGGAAAAGATTAGGAATATGGGAAAATGGAAATCTCTTTGGCTTGTGATGGCTTGTGAAGGAAGGAAAGAATAAATGAAAAAGGAAAATGGTAATGAAATGATAAAGAGAAGATATTTTCTCTTGAACTCAAATGAAACTGTTGAATAGACAGATACCCGGGTTAAGGTCAAAGATGCGGAAATCATTTCGGAAAATACCGAAATCGTCCGAAATTCAAGTATCTCGGAACGACTCGAAATAATTAACAAAAATCAATAATAATATATAAAGACCAATAGTGAAATCCGTTTGAAGAAATACTTTATAGTTTTAAAACTAAAAATCCCGGAATCAGTTACCTACCGACTCCGATGGAATTTTCATAAAATCATAAAATCCTCAGAAAAAGAATGTAAGTAGAAAATAGGATTCTAAGGAATAATGCCTAAAGGACCATCGTGAAATTTCAAACTGTTTGAGAATTAAAAATCCAGGAATCGGTCAGCGGCACTAGCCGACACCGGTTTTGAAGAAATTCAATTTAATCCAAGAAAAATCCAGAAAATCACAGAAAATCTAATATATTGGAAAATAATATTTGAAACTGAAATCGGTCAATTCTACACATCAGAAAGACTAAATCGAAGAATATACTATGATCGGGCCTTCGGTTCAGACTAGGGCTGACTCCGAGTCCACGAATCCACATCCAAGATAAAACAATCATATAAGGAATTCATAATACAGAATAAATACAGGAAACAATTCAAAAAATACGATCGAAAATCTGAATACGCAACTAAGTACATATTCCGGGAACGGGGTATTACAGCACCTCAAGCTACAAGTCCTCACTAGGACCCAACAACACCAAGTCCTCACTAGGACCCGAAACAAACCGCGAACACAACCGTCCGCCTTCTCAAAGAAATGATCTCTTGGTGATCTAAACACTTGATCACCAATTACAAACTCTCACTACAACTCTCCTATAGGATAGATATGACAATGGATGCTCAAGTGTAGTGTGAGAAATCAAGGAAAGAACTTTTGATGGAAAACTCAAGAAAAATCTCTTTTACACTCTTTGATAAAACTCTCCTTTTAATTGGAAGTATTGACTCTAATTTTGTGGAGAAAAAAAACCCTTCAGAAAGACTGGGAAAAACTAGCTCTAAGGTCTCCAAAAATCTTGGCTTAAAACAATGACAAAACCCCCTTTTATAGAGGCCAGAAAAATCTGACCGTTGGGCTCTGTCAGAGCTACCGGTCGACCGGTCCGGTCGACCGGCAACGGTCAAAAATCCGACCGTTGCAGCCTCCGGTCGACCGGCCCGGTCGACCGAGCAACTGGAGAAGAGAGTAAACTCTCTGTCGGTCGACCGGCCCGGTCGACCGATAATTCCCGAGAGCAAAGCTCTCTGAAGCGGTCGACCGGCTCGGTCGACCGATCTCCAGTGCACACTGGCGTGCACGTCGTGCACGTCCGGTCGACCGACCCGGTCGACCGGCCTCTGTCAGTTCTGAAAAATCAGAACTGGCAGAACCAGAAAATAGGGATTAAGGATTGGTCTTTTGGCTTAATAAAATCCCAGAAATTCACAGTAAATCCAGAAAAATAGTTTCAATCAAAATAAAAACTGTTTTTCTAAAAATATGTTTTTCTAAACTTGTTTTTCCATAACTTCACAAAATACAAAAACAAGATATTTTGAACTTATAAAGCAAAGTGTGTATGGATATGATCCACCACACAATCAAGATGAAATATCTAGTTTTTGACATAAAGCACTAAACTTGTTTTGGTTAAAGGATATGTATATAAGAAATTACCAAAACCCAAAGTAGATATTTTGTCATAAGGAAAATCTCATCAAATACAAAAATAAGATATACTTTTAAAGCATAGTGTGTATGGATATGATCCACTACACAAATAAGATGAATATCTAGTTTTTGACATAAGGCTCTAAACATGGTTTTGGATATAAGATATGTATACATGAATACCAAAAACCAAACTGTATTTTATCACAAATGAAAATCTTTTATGAAAATCATTCTATCAAGAGTTCTATCAAGAGTGTGTGTGTGATATAGACTTGAGCAATCCACTAACTATTCTATCCTTTACATTTTTTTCTAAAACAAAAACAAAATCTTATACCTAGACACAAGTCTTCATCTTCTTGAAGTCTTCACTTGAAGGCTTCTCATCTTCTTGACTTGGTCCAAGCTTGATCCAAAGCTCCTTGGATCACCCCGTGCTAGCTCCAAATCTTGACATTTAATCCTTTATTGAGCTTTGCACCTACTAAGATCTTGATAAAGAATCTGTCACTAATTAAACAAGATCATTAGCAATCATGACTTCATGAGTTGATCATCATCAAAACTAGGGTGATAGGCCTTTGGGCCAACAATCACATGAACAATATAACATGACCAAGATACCATGAATAATATACCGGGAACGGGAACAAGAGATGTGGGATCCCCACATATTGCATATCAACAGCTCTCATGTCCAGTATCGGGAACATCCATATCAGTAACGGGAACATGTATCCAGTAACGGGATTAACAATATCAGTAACGGGAACCAAGCATATACATGTATCTGAGAACATGGAACAATAATACAGGTAATCGGAATACATGTGTAACAGTAATATGTAAACATGACGTGCATGTGTAACAGTGCTATGTAGACATGACATGCATGTGTACCGCATGTGTACCAATGATATGTAAACATGACGTAATTGTGTACCGAGCATCTATGTAACGATGCACATGAATACTAACTACTGATGCAACGTGTCATAGGATCTGTGCAACATGTACATGTAATAATAGTGGTCATTGTCTCATGTCATACCGGGTCCTGTGAATTACAGTAACGGTGTCTAGCAGTCATGTCTAGTGACAGTTTGGTATCATGGCATATCTGTGGATTGGTATACAGGTGACGATAGTTAGCTAACTGTGAGTTACTACATGAAGTAATCATATCCAATAATATGGTGACCTAGTGGTCCGTGGGTCAGTGGCAGTACAGGCCTGATATCTGTGTCCGAGTTGTCTACGACGTATGTCTTGTTACTATGCTTACCTCAATTCATTAACTAACCAATCAGTCCACATACTAAATCAGGTTTTATCATGATTTACCGATAATCATGTTTTATTCTTAATTAGACAACCAACCAAATATTAATCATGATAAAATATAATTTGTAAAAGAAAAATACTCACAAACTGGCTACAGGACTGTAGCTCTCGTTCCCACGATTGCAACGGATCCAGAATCGTCCAAATCGGAGTCCGGATGCTCCCGATATCGCCCGTATACCCAAAACTGAGAGAAAAGGTTAGTTACGTAATAACAGAAATTATTCAGGGGGCTATTTGCAAATTTACAGGGGCCTAAAAGTAATTAATATTTTTACAGGGACTAAAATGAAAGATTACCTTTAACGGGTCGGGTTAGGTGCAAATGGGTCGGGTCTGGACCCAACCCAAACCCAAAATCCGGTTTGGGCTTCCTTCCTCCTACGTGCGGCGGCGGCAGCTGCTGCGCGGCGGCAGCAGCAGCAGCTGCCGCCGCCCGCGGCTGCTGCAGCTGGCGCGACCACTGCCACCCGGCCGCGCGGTGGCGCGGCAGCTTCCCCGGCGCCGGCGCCGCTCCGGCAGTGCTCCGGCGCCGATCCGGTCCTCCAGCGAGCGGGAGAGCGGGAGAGGGAGAAAACAGTGGGAGTGGGAGCAGGGGACAGGGCCGGCGGTGGCCGGCGTCGCCTCGCCGGCGTCTCCCAGGTCGGCGATGGCCCGCAGGCTCCCGGCGGCGGTCCGGGGGCCAAAAACAGAGAGAGAGCAAGAGAGAGAGTGAATGAGAGAGAGGGAGAGAGACGAGGGGGCCACGGGCTGGCGGCGGCCAGCCCGGCCTTGCCGGCGGCGGCTCCGCCCGCCCCGGGCGCGCTGAGGTTCAGGAAACGGGAGCGAGAGAGAGAGAGTGGAGAAGAGAGAGAGATTTTGGGTTTTTAAAAGGGGGTGAATGGCAGTGCTACAGTAGGGCGGTGGAGGAAATTGCTGGAGAAATGGAGAAGGGGAAAGAAAGAAAAGGAATAAAAAAAATAGTTAAAGAATTAAAATAATATTATTTAAGTTGGTTCCAAATTTGACTAGTTCCGAATGGTACCCAAAAATTACAGAAAATAGAGAATATTATCCTGAGACGTAATATGAAGACGATTTGTCGAAACTCAATCCGGTTTGCCAATTAAAAATCTCGGAGTGTCTCGCCGATACGGGCGACACCGGTTTGGCCGGATTTTCAATAAATTCAGAAAAATTCTCAAAAATACCCAAACGTAGATACTCCGATTCTAAGATACACGGTGAAAGCAGATTCTCAAAATACAACTTCGTTTGTGAAATAAAAATCGAAAGGCCAGTTATCGGTATCGGTCGACACCGACTACGGAGATTTTCCAAAATAATCTAGAAAATTCCAAAAAAAAATCCTGAAAAATCTCAAATATTAGAAAATAATTTTTGAAATTGAAGTCGGCTCAATCGCACTACCAAGGAGGTCAAATCAATTTTTGTACGTAGTATCGCGTACCGATACTATGATACGTACACCGGGGAGCAGGGGGGTTACATCAACTGCAACTGCGATTCTATTCTTTTCGTCAGATACTTCTTCTCCAGGATCTCCCACAGCTGCCTCATAGATGTCTCATGCAACACATGATACTTGATGTCTTGTTTCAAACAAGACCTTATCAAGCCATACGCCGTTCTGTTCATCTTGTCCCAATCTTCTTCAGTTGTTGATGCGCGCTTCTTCTCTAACCGTAGAGTGTCCTCGAGATTTGATGCTGTCAGCGCATCCATCATCTCACACCTCCAAATACCGAAGTTGTTCTTATCGTTGAACTTCACCACATCAATTCTCAGTGGATGTGGATTCATGAATTTTTCAGATGATGTACCTTCTCCAGCCATCTTCTCAACTAATTCCTTAAAGCAATGCGGAAACAAACGGAGTTAGATAAAACAAACTGGATAAAGATAGTATCTTTACCTCCACGCGAAACCCTCGAAGAGTTTCCGAAGCAATCTACTCCTCCAAATTGATTTCTTGAGCAATCTACACGCTTTTGAGATCGACACACGATCCCACAAACAGTCCCAACGCCACTCCGAGAGCGATACACGATCTCCGCCAAACAGCAACTGATGCCCTTGGAATCAACACACGATCCCACGACTAACCTGAGATGCTCTAATACCAATTGTTGCGCGCAGGACAACAACCTCTCTGAGAAATCTACCAATCAGACGGAGACCGATGCAGCCGGAGACGTACCCAACACAACCAAAACAGAGAACAATAGAGAAAAGCAATCAACACAGTATTTAACGATGTTCGGCAACGTGCCTACGTCGTCGGGGCAAGGGAGAGAGATTTTATTGATTCAACAATCAATTACAACTTATTCCTTCTTCAAGGAATTTTCAAGGGAGATTTTCAGAGGGATTTTAAGGGATACAATACATGGGTCTCTAGCTTTTATTTACAGCCGCAGAGTCCCTGGATTTTAGGAAACCCGATTGGATTCGATCCCAAACAGAAAAGGAATCTGAATCACAAAAGAAAAGCAGAAAACGCGTTTGTCGGTCGACCGGGCGGTCGACCGGCCTTCTCCACCGGCCGACCGTGCAGTCGACGGGAGCTAGCCTGGCCTGCTTCAACGCGTTGTCTTGCTCCTTTGTCTTCCGATCTCTGTGCTAACTTCTTCCATCTCCTCTATCTCCTCTCTCCCTATATAAAGTACTGACTAGAGAGGGAAATTGATCCGTACTCGCGGGGACCTGTCCCGATCCTAACATGGTGGGTTTTTTGACTATTGATTGGGTAAAGATCAGGCAATAGAGAAAATCCAAAATAACAAAGACGAGGCTGGGCAGGCCCCACCAAAAAAAAAAAAAACACACACACACACTTATATATTCCGTAATTTTCGGGCACTATTATTGACTAGTGGATCTTTAGGCTTCATGTTTGCTCAGTACATGTTTTCGAAACTGGGTCATACAATTTTATTCCCCGCCGGAGCGGGGATGGTGGTGGTTGTGAAAATATCCGACAGAGACGGGACAGGTTTTGAGATTTCGGAGACGAGAACAGGGTGTTCAATACCCGGGCCCTTTCCGTACCGTTGCCATCCCTAGTACTGACATAGCCGAGTGGTAGTTTTGTTTGGAATAACTATAAATACTCATATAATAATAGACGATTGTGATTCAGCAGATCCATCGTATGCAGATTTGAAGATTTCTTCGCCGATGAATATTAAGAATGCATATTCGACTAGTATCGGTGAATCAAATACATTACATGCCTCGGATACTAGAGTTAGAATATACGAGTTACCAACTTTTAGCATTGCAAATGTTATCACTTTGGTTTTTTTAGCTCTGTAAGCAGTGACATTGAGTTGTAGAGTTAACGATTTAGTATAAAAGTTTAGATGTTTGTAAGCTCAACTAATTCGAGCCAAGAGTTGCAATTAGTAACACCCAAAAAAACTAGGGTTTTCTATGTGATTTCGAGGTGACGGGCTATTTCATTTTTTCTTCTGTCTTTTCTTTTTTCTTCTCATAATAAACATATGAAGGTATTTTAAAAAAAAGTCAATTTTTTTTTTTGTTTTTTGAACAAAGGAATAATCCCGTTTGAATCTGAGATCTCTGATTTTTCAATCTAATTTTTTTTATCTTTGAGTCAGGTCTTAGTGGTAGGGGGAAAAAAAATCAATCGAGCATAACTTGAGTGATAAGATTAATTATTTTTTATTGTGAGAGAACGATTTCAAATCTCTCCATTTACGGTGGAAGAGTCGGAAAACAAAATTTTCAAACTAAATTTACAAGGTGGGTTGTAAAAAAGAGCTATGGATGTTCAAACAATAATTAAAATTATAAAAATATATATTAAAAAAATTGCATAGCATTGACACGTAGATTCTTTTAAAACTTTATAGATTCCTCCGTGCTCGTAATTCAATCAAAATTGATTATTCTTCGTTCATAAAATTTGATATGAGTGAAATAAGTTGCGGAGATGATTTTAGTCCCAAAATTCACTAACAATAGACAATTTTCTATTCTATTTGTTTCAAATCCTCCCACATCGATCTTTTGCTCTACAAAATTAAATGATAGAATATTATTATTTATTTATATAAATAAATAAAAAATCACTTAGTTGTTCACAATGTCTACGGGGCCGATAGTATTTTTTTCCCCTCAAGTTTTACGTATTCGTGTATCCATATAGTATCATATTCATATTCGTGTTATTGTAAGTTGAATAATTGGCATTTATAGTATTTAATTTTATGTGTATCGTGTATCCATATAGTATTCGTGTTATTGTAAGTTGAACAATTGGCGTGTATCGTGTATCCGTATAGTGTATATTCCTATTCTTATTCGTGTTAATTTTACATATTCGTGTATTCGTATAGAATAATTGGCATTTATAGTATTTTTTTTAAAAAAATCTTTAAAGTGTATTTCAACATGCCAACAATCATGTCCACACCAATTGGAAAGAAACCCTACCTTTGTATCATTGTTTTCAAGGCATAAAATATTGTATTCTGCAAAAGTCTACCACACCATAGAATTTCTATTGCAATATATTATGTAATAAAAGGGACTTAAAAAACATTGTTGGCAGGATGTCCCCCTGTTTGTGTTTGGGGAACTCACTACTTCAAAGCGCAATTAACATAATTTCCCTTAGCTTTGGTTGGAACTTTGAATCATGATTATTTGAGGAGGAGGAGGACAATGACAATGACTCCAATATGATATTAGATCTAAATATTTTGGAGTGGCCCAACACTTGGTATGAGAGGCCTGGTTCTGATATCATATCAATTCTCTCTAAAAAGTACCTTGTTAGGAAGAGACCGCGACTCTAATATAAAGAATTGAATCTCTCTTCACACAACCGATGTGAGACTATCTCCTAAGACATAGAGGTTGACTCCCAATGTCAAAGGTAAGGGGAAGATGATAGAAAGATAATCTACTCTTCGATGGGAATTTCTTGGCTTTAAATGATTCTTTTTCTTTGAGATATGAATTAATATATTTTTTATTTTATTTTTGAGAAAAAAAATAGTAAACCCATTCGGTCTCCGGTATTTCATTAATAAGCTTTTAATGAAAATCAGAAGAAACATAAAAATGAAAAGCAAAAGTTCTTTCAAGCCAAAAGACGCAGATACATAAATGTCGTAAGGAAAAAAAGAACAACTAGAACCAATATATCATAACAATTAGAACAATCTGATACCAAAAAAAAAAAAAAAAAAGAGAACATCCTGTAGAGACCAGAAGAATGAAAATCATGGCACCGCAACAACATCGGTCATATGTGATCAGAGTCAGAGTCATGCCCCCTACCTAGAAAGTCCTCCGATAGAATATTGGAAGCATCGCCCACCGAAAACTGATCCAGCATCTGCCTTACCTTCTCCCTTGCCCCACTTGAAATGTGATTGCTCCAGTAAGAAATGAAATACTTTTTCCTAGAATAATATTGATTGATAAAGATTTGAATACTTTTTCATATGCTATAGAGAAAAAAGAATAGCGGGGGTTGTAGGGAGAGGAGATAGAGGAGACATCGGAAGATAGCACAGAGATCAGAAGACAAATGAGACATCAGAAGATAGCACAGAGATCGGAAGACAAAGGAAGCGAGAAACAACACGTATATCAGGCCTAGAATGACCTCGGTCGACCGCCCAGTCGACCGGAGGAGGGACCGGTCGACTGGGCAGTCGACCGGTGTGCACAACGTGCACAGGAGTATGTCGGTCGACCGCTCGGTCGACCATGGCAAGAAACGGTCGACCGTCCGGTCGATCTACTGAAAGCAGGCTGCTCTCTGTTTGGGTCTGGTCGACCGCCCGGTCGACCCTGGACATAGGCCGGTCGACCGACAGACGCATTTTGACTTTTCTTTTGGGATTCAGATTCTTTTTCTGTTTGGGATCAAATCAAATCGGGGTTTCCCTGGGACTTTGTGGCTATAAATAAGGGCTAGAGCCCTCATGTATTGTATCCCTGAAAGTTTCTTCAAGTATCCCTCTTGTATTAGTTTGTATTGATTGTTGAATTAATAAAATCTCTCTCTCCCTTGCCCCGAGGACGTAGGCACGTTGCCGAACCTCGTTAAATACTATGTTGATTGCTTTTCTCTATTGTTTCTCTGTTCTTATCATGTTGGGTACGTCTCCGGCTGCATCAATCTCCGCCTCGTTGGGGGATTCCTCAGAGAGGTTGTTGTCCTGCACACAACAAATGGTATCAAAGCATCCCAGGTTCCGTGTGGGATCGTGTGTTGATTCCAAGAGCATCAGTTACTGTTTGGCGGAGATCGTGTGTCGATTTTGGATCAACGTTGGGACTGTTTGTGGGATCGGGTATCGATCTCAAAACAGCGTGTAGCTTTCTCGAGGAATTAATTTGGAGGAGTAGATTGCTTCGGAAACTCTTCAAGAGTTTTCACGTGGAGGTAAAGATCATGTCTTTATCTAGTTTGTTTTATCTAACTCCGTTTGTTTTCGCATTACTTTGAGGAATCAGTTGAGAAGATGGCTGGAGAAGGTACATCATCGAAAAAAATTCATGAATCCACATCCGCTGAGGATTTATGTGGTGAAGTTCAACGGCATGAATAACTTCGATTTGTGGAGGTGTGAGGTGATGGATGCGCTGACAGCATCAAACCTCGAAGACACTATACTTTAGAGAAGAAGCGCACATCAATAACTGAAGAAGACTAGGACAAGATGAACCGTACGGCGTGTGGCTTAATCAGGTCTTGTCTGACACAAGACATCAAGTATCATATGTTGCATGAGACATCTGCGAGGCATCTGTGGGAGATCCTAGAGAAGAAGTATCTGACGAAAAGCATAGAATCGCGGTTGCAGTTGAAGAGTAAGTTTTATAGTTTTCAGATGCAAATAGGATGCTCTATCAATGAACACTTGAATCGCTACACGAAGTTTCTTACAAATCTAGTTAATGTGGATGTAGAGATCGATGAAGAGGATAAGGCGGTAATCCTATTGAATTCTCTTCCTAGGGAAGAGTATGAGACCTTCACTCTTACATTGATCAATGGAAGAAAATCCCTTAACTATAATGAGGTGTCTGCTGCTCTTGTGAGTTATAAAGTAAGGAGACAGGATAGACTGTCTTCTTCGGGGAACACAACAGCAGAGACATTGGTGGTAAGAGGCAGAAGTTCCAACAGGAAGGGAAGAGATTATCAGGGAAGATCAAAGTCCAGATCAGATTTCAGAGATCTGAAAAGGAATCAGTGCGCCTTGTGCAAGTAGTTAGGGTACTGGAAAGTTGATTGCCCGAAGGCCAAAGGTAAGAAGATGGAGTCAAACACCGAGGCGAATCTCGCACAGGCGGATGGATCGAATTCAGACTCATCGGTATTTTCTCTCTCTGTTACTACTCCTACTGTTAGTTACTCAGATAATACTGAGTGGATCTTAGATACCGGAGCTACCTATCATGTGTGCCTGATTGAGGTTTTACCTGCACACAAAATACAGAATTTCAAAACTTTAAAAGAGAGATGTGTAAGTTACTCAATTCTACTGCGATAGCAAGTGGCTATGTGGGTCGTGATCCACAAGGAGGGACTAGCGATGAAAGCTTTTTTAGTAAGTTTTCTTTTAGAATACAAAGTATGGTTAAAGTTCTTCTTTTAGTTCTTTAAAAGAAAGAAGGAAAATTTGAGTTAAAGTTAAATTAGGAAAAAGATGGTAGATTAAGAAGGTGGAGAAAAACAGAAAATAGACATATACAAAGAAATCGAAATGAGTGATGAAAGAGTTGGGTGTTGGTGATCTAAACTAAAGAAATAAAAGAAAAGAAAGACAACCTAAAAATTACTTACCTCTTCAGTGCTCATATACCTTGGATCCATTGCGACGACTTACCTTGTCTTTGAAGGCAATCAAGCATGGCGTATAGGATCTTCCCTATTATCGATCTACACTATGAATAAAAAGGCGAGCTAAACTAATAAAGAATGGTTATTCATCACCATAGGCCATCAAGGGCACTTGCAATGGCGAAGCAGTCTCGAGGCTATCGAATTCACTTGGAATACAAACACATCAGAGGAAAGTAAACGAAAATAAGAGTAAAGAAGAAAAAGAAACTTCGATTTGATTCTAATAACAATGAAAGAAAAGACTTATTTACATCGGTGTCACCCTCAGTACAAGCTTGATCTCCTTCCTCCATGAAACTCGTTTCTCCTCTCAGTTACATAAAGAAAAGCAAAAATTACATTAAAAAAAACCTAAGTTACAAACTACAAATTAGAGAGAAAATCTAAAGAAAAACCCTAAGCTCCTGTCTCTGGATGTGCCCTCTCTGTTGCTTTGTAGGGGTATTTATAGGAGATGGAAGAAGTAGAGTCCCGGTACAACTCTCCTGCGAAGACTGGTACCCAGTCTTATCCATATGGCCGCGGAAACGCGACTATGGCCGCGTTTCCGCGGCTGTAGCTTGTCCCCTGGCCACGCGCTTTCGTGCGTGGCCTCCTCTAGTCCGTCCATCTGGGTATATCCTTCTGGATTTTGCATACCGACTCTTTATTTAAAAATTCGGGATAACTTGGGAAGCAAGTTACCCTAAATCCAAATCTTTTAAAATGAATTTTTATCTTTGCACTCTTCTCTTTTTATCTTTAGCCTTGTCCTGCAAGCAACTAGGGTTGAGTAGAAGTCCATCATTTTCCTCTTCTTTTAGTAATTAGGAGTTCTATCTTATCCTTCCTTTTCCTCACTTAGATTTTAAATAAAGAGTTTAAAAATTTAAGTCTAGATTAGGTTAGATATTATAGAAACTTCTAAATTACTACAACTTTTGCACATGGGCTTGCACATGGGCTTTTTGGGCTTCTGGGCTTCATTCAGGCTTTTATTTCTTTATTTTTTAATTACCCAAGGCCTGCACACATTAAATAATAAAACTTTAGTAATAGTGCATAATTAAAAGAATAAATAGGGAAATATGATAGTAAATGTAGTGATAAATATACATTTTTTACTACCTATCACACCCCCACACTTATCTTTTTGCTCGTCCTCGAGTAAAAATCAAAAAAATAAGAAAAGAAAAAAAAACTAATCTATCCTAACTCACTTTCGTAGGCATCACGGTTGCACTTAGTATGTGCAACAAGCCGTTAAACCTCTAGGTTACCCTAGAGGACGAGTGTTGTCTCGTGAGGGTTTTCAGCGAATTACACCCACAAAATCCATAAAAAGGAAAATATTTGAAATATGTTTGAAGAGACTAAGTAGTTTATAAGTTTTAGGATTATCATTTTTATTCATTCTTAAACTTAGTCTTTATATAATAAATTGTTATCCATTTTAGGTAAGAATCAAAATTGAATTTTTGTATAGTCTCTTTCGTTACCCTAAGTCATATGCATCCTTGTGAATCTTTACTAGGAATTCTTTAACTTGGACTCTCATGCCCCTTTATTATTATTTCTCTTTTCCTTTTTTTTCTTTTTTTTTAAATATGTATAACTCATCTAATTTTCTTTCGTGTAAGTATCAAGGCTTCTTGAGGCCCTCATACCTAACTAATTGACTATTAGATGTGTTAGTACATATATAAATAATATTTCTTAATTTTCTTAGGCTTTCTAATCCACCATGAAGCGAACTTAAAGTCGGTGGCTCCCAAACTGGTTGGTTTTAGGGCACCGGGTGAGAAAAGACCCCATGGACTTATGGATTCGAGTGAACTAGGCCACAAAACCAAGGACTCTATTTATAAAATCACCTTTAGGCGTGAATACTTATGCTTCTTGAGGCACATGTATCCAGCTTAATTAGTGAATTTCTTTTTCTTTTTTATTATTTATTATTTTATTTATAAGGCACAAGAGTCTTTGTCTTAGAATCCTAGATATGTAAATGTATTAGGTATACATATTTCATTAAGGTAAAAATCAAGACTAATTACTTATTCAATTTTTCCTCCTATACCTAAAAATTCGACAATTTATTTATTTTGACCAAGTTTTTAGAAATCCTAATCATGTTTTTCCTAATTCTTAAGACTAACTTAGATTTCTTTCAAAAGATAAGTCAAAATATTGTTCTCTTTTCAAAAAGTTTTTTTTTTAAGTTAATATCTACCTATGTTAGTATGTTAGTAAATCCTCCCCCACACCTATCTTATGCATTGTCCTCAATGTATGAATTAATGCATAGATGCATGAAAAAGAAGAAAGGGAAGAAAAATATTACCTTAAGGTGGTGGTTCTGGTGGTGGTCTGATTGGTCCATGAAATGCGGCCCAATCGAATTTTCGTGGAGTTCGGAGGAACCCACCAAAAATCTCTCTTGTATAACCCACTAAAATGATGTATGTATGAACATTTTTATGAAAAATTCCACCCCATCTAATTTTCAAATTTTATAATAATTTTCGGAGTCAATTTTGTCAACCGCCTTGTCCCAAAATGGAGTGTAAAAAGATAGAATAATTAACTTGGACTGAGGAAGTATGGGAACTAATACCGACTCACGAAAGTGACTTAAGTCAAGTAAAGGTTCAGGAGTCTAGCTTGGTTCAAGAAGTGGGTCCAAATCAAGAAGTTGAAACTCTAGTCCACATTTATTTTCCCACAATGGAATGTGACTTAATATTGGTGATTCAAGTTCAAGAATGACTGGTGTGGGAATCAAAACTGACTCTAAAATATTACTTAAATCGCGTAACAAAATAGGAGTCAATATTGATTCGGGAATTTGAACTGGATCACAAATTTGAGAATCTAGGTCGCATATCTCATTGAGTTCAATATCATAAAAATGAGAACTAACCAATTTGTCAATGGGACTTTCAAAAGTATGAAATTGGTCAAGTTCAATATGATGATCATCAAAGATGGGTGATTCAATTTCATTATGAATTGGCACAGGATCCAATGTTGACTCGAGAAAATTGAAATCAGGTGAAGACACCGGAGTCATTATTGAATCAGGAAGTAGAATTGAATAACCAAGTTGAGGGTCAGGATCATAGTCATTCTCAAGTTCTATTTTAGGAAATGAATAACTTGCCAAACTGTCAATGTCATTTTCAAAATTGGAGTTTGGGCAAGTTCAAATGATTGTACTGAAATAGAATCTTGTTTTCCAAAGCAACGTGACTCTTCGGCTCTAACAGAATGGTTAGCGACATCAAAAATGGTCAAACGGTGAGAACGTAAAGTTTGAACCATCATATCTATGTCATGATCACGAGCGATTCTAGCCTGAGTCATGGCTTCAAGCATCTTTTCATAGTCGATTGGTTCATAGTTTTGTTGATATTGGACTTGAAAAGATGAAGTGTTGTTGTGACAATCGTGATGAAATTGTGAGTCCTTCAGATTCTGTGATTGTTGCTTGGACTCACGCATCATCATGTCTAAGATTGATGGTTTTCTATCTTGTGATTGTTGTTCGGACTCATGCATACTCATTTCCATCATTTTCAAGATTGATGATTTTCTATTTTGAACTGGTGGAACTGAGTATGAAGCTTGGAAAGATTGTGGACAAGGTGGATAAGGAGGACAAGTTGGTTGAAAATTGGACTCGGGGAGGCGAATCCCCATGGACTCTGTGAAGAGTTGAAATTGTTGTGAAAATTATGGTCATACGATGGGGGGCATGGGTTATATTCATTCGGATAAGACCACTCCGGCACACTAGGTTGGTTAAAGTTATGATATGCCGGGTTAGTAATATCCGAAAAAGAGGTTGGTGTGTAATATGGATTACCATAAAATTAAAAAAATTATTGTTATAAGCCATATCACACAGGAAAACATAAACAAAGAAACAAATAAGCAAACAAAGGAAAAAATTCTAAACTAAGTTAGGGTAGACCTATGACCTAGACGACTCCTAACTGGTTAGACTGTCCACGGGAGGTATAATGCAGACTTTGACCACAAGCTAATCAGCCAGGTGAGGGCAAGATTGGTGGGAGGTTTTCCGTCAAAGACGTTCCTTAATTAAATAACCACCAACCTTCGGACTTTCGGCCCTTAATCCCCTTCCTAGACACTGATTTGGCAGGAGTCAAATTCCAACACCGTTTCCCCTTAGGATAATCTCCTAATTGAGTCCGTGATGTCCCCAGGGCCAACGTCTAGTCAATTTTTATTTAGGGTTAGGGTTGTAAGTGCAACGGAGATGATTTGTGGGCCAAGGAAGGGTGATGAAATCCCCACCTTATGTTATTTATGGGTTATGCCCTTAAATTTTTTTTGTGTACGTGTAAAGCAGTAGATAAGTAATCACTCAAAAAGCAGTAAATCAGCCAAGAGTGTTTCCTAATCTATATGCAATGCAAACGTACCTTGTCGCCAGCACTCTTCAACAGAATTTAAAAAAAAATTAAATAGACACGTGCCTAAGATGCAAGAGTCTAATTTTTTTTATTTTTCAACAAATAGGTTATTGTTAATTAATTAGCAGTGTGCAGAGTGATTACAGAGAAACATTAACAGAACAGCAAGTATAGCTTTAAATTTCCAGCATCCTGCAAAAAAATCAGTTAGTAGTTCACTACTCAGGCCGCGGAAACGCGGCTATGGCCGCGTTTACGCGGCTCTGTAGTAGACTCTGCTGCTCTGCCTTCTAGGGCAGAGGCACAGAGTTGCTATATGTACTTTGCTGCAGTTATATTTCCTGTTCTCTGATCCTGCAAACAAAAATAATAAATAAATCAATAATTAGTTTTTTTTTAGAGAATAACTTACCGTCCCTCCCCGGCAACGGCGCCAAAATTTGATTGAGGTTTTACCTGCAAATACAGAATTTCAAAACTTTAAAAGAGAGATGTGCAAGTTACTCAATTCTACCGCGATAGCAAGTGACTATGTGGGTCGTGATCCACAAGGAGGGACTAGCGATGGAAGCTTTTTTAGTAAGTTTTCTTTTAGGATACAAAGTATGGTTAAAGTTCTTCTTTTAGTTCTTTAAAAGAAAGAAGGAAAATTTGAGTTAAAGTTAAATTAGGAAGAAGATGGTAGATTAAGAAGGTGGAGAAAAACAGAAAATAGACATATACAAAGAAATCGAAATGAGTGATGAAAGAGTTGGGTGTTGGTGATCTAAACTAAAGAAATAAAAGAAAAGAAAGACAACCTAAAAATTACTTACCTCTTCAGTGCTCATATACCTTGGATCCATTGCGAGGACTTACCTTGTCTTTGAAGGCAATCAAGTATGGCGTATATGATCTTTCCCATTGTCGATCTACACTATGAATAAAAGGGCAAGCTAAACTAACAAAGAATGATTATTCATCACCATAGGCCATCAAGGGCACTTGCAATGGCGAAGCAGTCTCGAGGCTATCGAATTCACTTGGAATACAAACACATCAGAGGAAAGTAAACGAAAAGAAGAGTAAAAAAGAAAAAGAAACTTCGATTTGATTCTAATAACAATGAAAGAAAAGACTTACTTACACCGGTGTCACCCTCAGTACAAGCTTGATCTCCTTCCTCCATGAAACTCGTTTCTCCTCTCAGTTACATAAAGAAAAGCAAAAATTACATAAAAAAACCTAAGTTATAAACTACAAATTAGAGAGAAAATCTAAAGAAAAACCCTAAGCTCCTGTCTCTGGATGTGCCCTCTCTGTTGCTCTGCAGGGGTATTTATAGGAGATGGAAGAACTAGAGTCCCGGTACAACTCTCCTGCGAAGACTGGTACCCAGTCTTATCCATATGGCCGCGGAAACGCGGCTATGGCCGCGTTTCCGCGGCTGTAACTTGTCCCCTGGCCACGCGCTTTCGCCCGTGGCCTCCTCTGGTCCGTCCATCTGGGTATATCCTTCTGAATTTTGCATACCGACTCTTTATTTTGAAAATTCGGGATAACTTGGGAAGCAAGTTACCCTAAATTTAAATCTTTTAAAACGAATTTTTATCTTTGCACTTTTCTCCTTTTATCTTTAGCCTTGTCCTGCAAGCAACTAGGGTTGAGTAGAAGTCCATCCTTTTCCTCTTCTTTTAGTAATTAGGAGTTCTATCTTATCCTTCCTTTTCCTCACTTAGATTTTAAATAAAGAGTTTAAAAATTCAAGTTTAGATTAGGTTAGATATTATAGAAACTTCTAAATTACTACAACTTTTGGACATGGGCTTGCATATGAGCTTTTTGGGCTTCTGGGCTTCATTCAGGCTTTTATTTCTTTATTTTTTAATTACCCAAGGCCTGCACACATTAAATAATAAAACTTTAGTAATAGTGCATAATTAAAAGAATAAATAGGGAAACATGATAGTAAATGTAGTGATAAATATGTATTTTTTACTACCTATCAGTGCCCGAACAGGGCATGGTTTTCTAGCGTTGAGAAGCTAGATGGATGCTTCACGGTCATGGATAATGATCATCCGTGTAATATGGAAGGGATGGGTACAGTCCGTATCAAGATGTTTGATGGGATAGTACGAGAATTGAAGGAGGTGAGGTATGTACCTCAACTCAAAAGGAATCTTATCTCTGTTGGCACTTTGGAAGTGTTGGGCCTTGTGATATCTATACGAGATGGTTTCTCAAGATGACCAAAGGTTCAATGGTGGTGATGAAAGGCGTCCACCGGAATAATCTCTACTACTTGAAGGGTAGTGCGGATACAGGTCAGGTGAAGACTTCTAAATTTTCAGATGATGGTTGCACAAAGCTCTGGCAGGTGAAGGTTGGACATGGAGGTGAAAGGTCTTTGCAAGCTCCTGCAAAGAAGGGATCATTAGAAGGTGCTGCTACTTGCAACTTGGTTGGTGAACACAGCGTTCTGGACAAGAAGAAGGTAAAATTCAGCACCAGTACTCACCGCTCAGAAGGTCTTCTTAATTGCGTTCACATAAGCGTTTGGGGACCTGCTAAGACTGCATCGCTTAGAGGTCACAGGTACTTTGTCTCTTTTATTGATAGTTTATCTAGGCATTGTTGGATATATCCCATGAGACAAAGGTGTGAAGCCCTAAATATGTTGGTGAAATGGACAGGAAGAATGGAGAAGCAGACAGGTAGGAAGATCAAGGAGCTACAGATTGCTAATATTGAAAGATACATGAATCAATTCCTATGATTTGGCCAGAACACTGTATTGGTACTCACTTCACAGAAGGTATACATGGGTTGACTAAGAAAGTAAATCGTTCCTTACTGGAGAAGGTTCGGGGTTGTTGTCTAATGCACGATTAGACAAATTATTTTGGGCTGAGGCGATTGTGTATGCTAGCCATCTCATAAATGGATCGACTGCGATAGGAGGTAAAATTCTATTGGAAATTTGCTGGGAAAGCTACTCAAGGTCATGCTTTGCTACGGGAATTTGAAAATCCGGCCTACTTTCGTGCCAAAGAAGGCATGGTGAATCCGCGAGCAAAGAGGTTGTATTTTTGGGTGTCAAGAGAAATATGAAAGGCTACAGGCTATGAGACCCCAAAAACAAGAAGATCGTGATGAGTCAGCATGTCACGTTTGATGAGACTTTAGTGTTGAAGTCTACCGTCTCTCAGCAGGTGGAGATGACGGAGACCAAGGAAGTATCACAGCGGGTGGAGGTTGATGCTACTCTACTATCTCCAGGTTGTTCGGTATCAGTGAAGACTTCACGGATATGACACCGGGTGGAGATCATATAGCCAGGGTTGATGCTGAACAGGTTGAAGATATTGATGAGAATGTCGAATTGTTTGCAACCATTGGAACCAAGATAAAACCACGCACGTGGGTAAAGAAGCATGAATCTCAAGCTTGTGACCGCGACAAGCTCAGGTTGAAGGCTGTTGTTATCCATGACAGTAGTGAGGAGGTTCATATGACTCAGCCAGATAGGTTCGCTGCTGAAGATTCAGGTACAAGTGCTTGAGCTTGATGGAGATCATTTAAATGAACTACGGTTGGCTTGATCCTTTGGGCAAGGTACGTAGGCAGCCGTAAAGGCGCAGCCATATTTGGTAATGCAACTCATATAAAGCTACTTTGATTCTCGAGAAGATGATTGAAACTTCACGTAGAGGTAAAGAGTTGGGACTTCACGTAGAGGTGGAGAGTTGGGACTTCACGTAGAGGTGAAGTATTGTGATCTCGATGAACAGTTGATCTTCTGGTGAGAAGATGTTAAGCTTACATAAGAGGGGTGTGCATCGAGTTTGTTGAAGCCGATGATGGTGTTTAGTGTGCTCTACTCAGACTTAGTTGGACCGTCAGCTGAAGACATGTAGACTGGAGAGAGCCAGTCAGTTGGAGAGTCAGTGTTGACTCATGATGAGTTCTTCGTGAGGTCATGTAGTTGCTGAGTAGGAGAAACGTTCGGTGATCTGCATGTATGGAAGTTCTCCTAAGGTAAAATGTAGGGAAGGCATGTATGGTGCATCCTAGTTGATAGCTGAGCTAAGGGTTCCAAGACGAGATCGTGTATCGATTTCACCGAGATCGTGTGTCAATTTCGCCGAGATCGTGTGTCGATTTCATCCGGAGCGTTCAAGCCGAGATCGTGTGTTGATTTTGCCGAGATCGTGTGTCGATTTCGCCAGATGGTATACTGGAGTTTGTTGGAGTTCTGCTCAGATTTAAAAAATCTTCACCGAGATGGAGAATTGTAGGGAGAGAGGAGATAGAGGAGACATCGGAAGATAGCACAGAGATCGGAAGACAAAGGGGACATCAGAAGATAGCACAAAGATCGGAAGATGTAACGCCCCGATCTGGCGGGTACGGAGACGTTACTGCGACGTATATACGCAGGTCAGAAATACCCTCACTTATACACGTTAAGCATCAGTACAGACAAGAATCAGAGTACGGAAGCACGTGGTGCATTATACATTCCAACACATGAGTACAGTTACAAAGTTATCACAGGAAGTGATAAATATTACAATAATATTACATCACCAACAGGCGCAAATGCGAGAATACAAGGTGATATACATGAATGAATAGTGTAGGCTGTCTAAAAATGACCAAGAGACCAGCCATAAGGAAGCAGAGTCTCAAGCTCTAGACGCGAGGAATCGATGCTCGCGTCTCAGCATTAAGACGCGTTGGCTCTACACCCGTGTCTCAACGTTCAGACGCGTCGGCCCGAAGCCCGCGTCTCAGCATCAAGGCGCGTTAGCCCGACGCCCCGCCTCAGCATCCAGACGTGAAGGCCCGAAGCCCGCGTCTCAGCATCAAGACGCGTCGGCCCGACGCCCGCGCCTCAGCATCCAGACGTGAAGGCCCGAAGCCCGCGTCTCAGCATTAAGGCGCGTTTGGCCCGACGCCCGCGTCTCAAACTTCAAGGCGCGTTTGGCTCAACGCCCACGTCTCAGTTGCAACTGCCCTGATTGCGGGGCCAGTCACCGCGCATGTAGCGGGTAGTGGCCCTCATTCGGGAGCGTTTTCAGGAGGCACCTTCACCCCCTGAGACCCCTATAAATAGCCTTGTTTGCTATGAAGGGACACACACGCAGAGAGGCTTTTTGAGAGATCGAAGTTTGGCAAGGATCGAAGCTTTGGAAAGGTCGAGAATTAAGAAGGTCAAGGCATCATCAAGATCGATCATCAAGAGGGAAGCACAACTTCAACAACAGACAGAGGGAGGAGACTCTTCAAGCGAGCTTACTGAGTACTAGCCGCTCTTCGCCTACCTCCTCTTTGAGAGTTTTGGTAGACGGAGCTGAGTTACTCTTTCTACCGACCGAAGAGAAGACCCCCGACGGTCCAGGACGGTCATCTGGTCAACGGAGAACAAGATTCACTCTCCATCGCCACACGAAGAACCCAGCCTTAAACAAAGGGAAGATTCAGACATCCTCCCTCCCTTGTAACTGGAAAAGAAGGAAGAGTAGTTCTTTGGTTGTAATCGTTTCGCTTGAATCAAGGAAATCTTTTACACCTAAAACCACTTTCTCCGACCACCAAATTTTCCGGGCCCCTACAAGAGATGGCGACTCCGCTGGGGACTACCTTCGTTACTGACGAGCGCACCGTGGTGCAAGATGACGTTCTCCGTAAGGGGAAAATGGTCGAATCCCTCGTCGTCGAGTTCGACCAGGCGAAGTATGAAGAGTTCCTCTCTTCTGGCTCCAAGAGCCCAAAGACCCGCGTCTGCCGCAGGGTCTCAAGTGGACAGCCCCTGAAGCCCAATCTGAGGCTCTGTCGGGTGCTCCTGCTGCCCACTGTGCCAAGTTTGGTTCACGCGCCGACACCTCCCAGAAGGCCCGCGTAACCTCAGACTCCTCTGCTGCGATCAACCGCGTCGCGCAGAACACACGCGCCAACGCCTCTCTGAAGGCCCGCGTGGTCCCCGGCACATCTACTGGTGCGATCGACCATGTCGCACAGAACGCCCGCGTCAGCGTCTCTCAGGAGACCCGCGTGGCAAACACCCCTGGTTCTACAAACCAGGAAGTTGTTGGCTTCTCTCTTCCTCCACGGCGCAATCGGAATGCCGAGCGTCGACAGAGAAGACGCGCGCGTCAACACTCGGTCGGAACCGTTGGTTTTCTGACTGGGGTTGAATGCAGCGTACGATCCGATGCCTTGCCCGCACCTCGTCCAGTGCGAGAGATCCGCGTTTGGCGACCCAAACGCGAGACTCCCCAAGTTGGGCCTTCTGGAGACCAACTTGCCACACGCCAAAGCGAAGCTTCTGCGTCTTGTCAAACGCAGGAAGCACGCGCCCATAGGCGTGGGGCCCAGCAGCCCACTCTCTCCCAAGTCTCTCTGCTCCAACGCAGCAGACAGCAACGCGAAAGTCGCGTCTCATATCAACAGAGACGCCAGACGCGCGTGACGCAGCCGCGACGCAACGGCCGCGTTTCTGAAACCGGTGTCCAGGCTGAACAGCACATGACTGTCTCTCGTCGTCCACGTTGCGAGACCAGTCTCTTTAATCCCCCTCCCACAGATTTGAGGGATTATTTGACAAGGAAAAGGAGTGCCAATCAGACCACTTCTCCATGCTGCTGTCAACAGCTCATCCAGATGCTCTCTGGATGCCATTGCGAGTCAGGCGTGCACCAGCCGTCTTTAATTAGACAGCTGACCCTGATTCCCCCGTCAGCCAAGAGAAGACGCTCCCACAGGAGGAGAACCTTCTCTGACATCGAGTACCCGGAGCTCACTGCAAATATGACAAGCAGGAGTAAGGGGAAACAAATTGCAGTCAGCCCAGATGACTCCGAGTCTGACTCTGTACCGGAAGGAGTGTATCAACACACTCGCACCCGGACGGGGGCCATTCCCCCAATTGACTATAATGCCTTAGCCCGCGGCATTAGAACGGGTGATTCTCACTCTGCCGTAGTGGGGTCGCAAGCTTCAAACTCTTCCGTCGAGAAGGAGGCTTCCGCCTACATGGCAGACACTCCTGAGGAGACGGCCAGGCGTTTAGAACAGACGCAGAAGCACCAGATGGATATAATCGCCTCTCAACAGAGATCCATTGACTCCCTCAAGCATATGCTCGAGAAATTGCTTGAAGAAAGAGCGAGATCTCCTCCTAGACGACCGAAGGGGAAAGGGAGAAAGGGAGGAAGCCCACCCTCCGAATCTTCTGACGAGACACGACGATCTACCTCGGATGTGTCCAAGCCCTCGTCGCAGGCAAGAAGCGACCAGACCCGGGAAAGGCTCATGCTAAAAGAATGAGCCAACTGGAGCAGCGCCTCGAGGCCCTTACCAACCGTAAAGGCCTCCAAGAAGCTGGAGTAGTCCGGCCCTATCCGGCCGAGTGGGACTTAGTCCCGTACCCTCCTAAGTTCAAGGCTCCAACTCTCCAAGCATTCGACGGGAAGGGGTCACCCAACCAGCACATCTACTACTTCAAATCCCAGACCGGGAACGTGGTAGATAATGACGGCATCTTGGCGCGACTGTTCATCGGCACCCTGAAAGGGTTGGCCTTTGAATGGTTCATGAAGCTCCCGGAAGGTTCCATCAAGAAACTGGGCGACTTGGAGAAGCTGTTTCTAACACGCTTCTTCGAAGATGATTCGGAGGTCACAATGCCTACCCTTTTAGCTACAAAACAGCGAAAGGGAGAGTCCGTCAAGTCTTTCGTAGAAAGATTTCGGAACATGGCACTCCGATGTCCAAGCGGCATGACCCAGGCCACCCTGGTGGAAACATGTCGCCATAATCTCCAAACCTCACTCTTGCTCAAATAGGAGTTGCTGAAAGCCGCACCTGGAAACAATTAGTCCAGCAAGGTGAACAGGCTGAGGAGATTGTCGCCCGCGTCAGAGCGGAAGAAGGTAAGCCCAGGCCAGAGAGGTCGACAAGGCGTGCACCAGACACCTCTCTCCAGACGAAGCGGAAGGATAATTTGGCGACGGAGACCAAATCTCCCACCAAACCTCAAACAGGCAGGGCAAGTGGCTCTTCAAGCCAGCCGCGCCCCAACAAGCAGTATTCCTTCAAGGAGGAACACGTCGATTCGCTCTTCAAGCTACTCAACAAGAGCAATCGACTGAAGCTCCCTGAAATTAGGCGCCCGGAGGAAGTCGGCAAGACCGACAATCCCACCTACTGCTTATACCACAGGATGCTCGGTCATCCTACCAAAAGCTGCTACGTCTTTAAGGACATCCTTCAAGCTCTGATTGACGCGGAGGTATTAAAACTCCGACCAGAGCAGAAGAAGATGACAGCCAACATGACGTCGATTCTCCAGTTTGGGACACGACCCCCGACACCCGTGGGGGTGATCTCTGTCCCGAAAGGTGAACTGAGGGTCATCAACACAGACCCTCATCAGCAGCAGGAGAAAGGCTTGGTACCCGTCCCTACACCTCGAGGGGAAATCATGTGGGTCCACCCTGACCTCGTCGACGAGCAACAATGGACGACTGTGACCAACAGGAAGTCCAAAGGCAAAGGAAGGCTTCATCTTGCCATGTGATATGCGCCTCCTCTCGAGAAGCGGACACTGATGTTCCCTCGCTGACTGACTCAGAAGAGGAAACAATAGTCCTGGCCGCAGAGCCCAGCCAACCTACGGCGGGGACCCGTTCAGGACAGGCATACTTGAAGCAGTACGGCGAGACAGCAGCGGCTTCTCCGCAACCAGCCGTGGAACCAGCCAAGCCCTCCTCTAAACAGCCTGGGGAGAAGCAGAAAGAAACTCGATTTTCTCGAGTTCTTGCGAAAGGTGTAACGGAAGGATCCTCGACACCTTACCGCTTCGATGTCTTGGCTCAACTAGCCAACATCCCGGCACGCATTACCTTGTATGAGCTCCTGAGCTATCAAAGTCAACCAGAGAGGCTCTACAAGAAGCTTTGGCCAATGCTGAGGTCTTCATGACTCGTGTGCCAAGGGAGAAGATGTAGAGGATTGCCTCCACGCCTCCCCAAATGCTCCCTGCAACCTTCACAACAGATGACATGCAGGTAAAGGGAAGCATGACCGACCCCTATACTTCACAGGGTATATTGGGTCATCCGAGGTGAACCGCATCCAGGTAGACCAGGGTCCGCGCTGAGCATCATACCTCGCCGGGTTATGCAGTTTCTAGGCATTCCTACCCATCGTGAGCCCTACCCAGACGACTATTACGGGTTCAATGCCAACAGCTCCCGCCCAATGGGGAAGATCAAGCTCAAATGCCAGATCGGGAGCCTCAAGTCAGAAGTGACGTGTTACGTCATTGACGCGGACACTTCCTACAACCTGTTGCTGGGACGACCATGGATTCACCGCAATTCCATCGTTCCCTCTACTCTCCACCAAGTCATGAAATACATTGACGAGAGTGGACAGGTCCGAACGTTGATTACCAAAAGGCATCCGTTTAAAGGGGATTTGAAATTATTTCACGGACTCCCTCTTATATCAGGATCCGGAGGAGACTAATGAAACCCCACAACCAGAGGAGCCAGACTCTGGTAATGAAGCTGACATTGAGCCTGAGAAAGAAGAGTGCCTGTGGGAGTTGGAGCCCATTGTAAAGAGCACTAATAAGCTCGATGTTGATACCACCAACGATGCGGGTGGTTGGTACATTAATGAAGATTTAGACTTTGCGTATTTTCCTGTGTATGTTTCGATTCAATACCGTCGGATACCACTACCGACGTGGACGATGACCTCTGGTCGGCAATAGATGCCTTGACATCTTTGCATGTACCGGTGAAATCATCCTTCGGGACATACCAAGATAATGGTGACGCGCAAGAGTCTGTATTCATGGTTCCAGCCAGACGAAAAGGCCAAAGACCAATACTTTTTGGGCGAATCGCATCTGAACCAATGCCCCACGAAGAATCGGAAGGTGAGGATGAATCCCCTCAGTTCGATCATTATGAACCGAGAACGCTCAAGATGATGAAGCGCATGGGGTATGATCTAACCAACAGGCCAGGATTGAACTTCGGAAAAGGAAGAAGAACACTGCTTCGATCCTTTGTACCGAAAGGGAAAACCCTGATTACTATCATCGGACGCGCCGGGGGTTAGGCTATATATCAACTCCAGTGCCATCAGCCTCTGATTCGGAGAGACTGTCAAGTCATGACTGCTCATCAGACACGTCGTCATGGGAATCAGATGTCAGTGTCGGCAACATCTTCAAAGGGCTTTCAGTAAACATGGTTTCGACAAGCCATATGGAGGATGAAGATGAAGAAATGATCCTATCTGATACAGACCCTTGGATCAGACATTTGAATGCTCTTTGGGACATCCGCTTTGAACAGCGTGAGCCACCCACAGAAGACAAGGTTGTTCAAGTCAACCTAGGAGATGAAGACAATCCTAAACCCATCTTCATAAGTGACGGCCTGTCGCCTCCAGAGAAGAAGGATTTAATATCTCTTGTACAAGAGTATATAGATGTCTTCGCCTGGAATTATGAGGACATGCCTGGACTTGATCCTCAAGTGGCTATGCATCGCCTCAACATCAATCCGGACATGAAGCCTGTTAAACAACAGCAGCGACGGTTCCGTCCAGAGATAATGGAGGCAATCCAATCAGAAGTCAGGAAGCTTATTGACTCGGCTTTATCAGGGAGGAACAGCATCCCGACTGGGTAGCCAACATCGTCCCCGTCGCCAAGAAGAACAGGAAGATCCGGATCTGCATCGACTTCTGTGATCTAAACGAGGCCTGCCCCAAAGACGAATTCCCATTGCCAATCACAGATGTCATGATTGACAACACTTGTGGATTCGAGCGAATGTCCTTTATGGACGGGTTCTCAGGATATAATCAAATCAAGATGTATCCCGATGACGAAAAGCACACCTCCTTCAGGACACCTCTAGGGGTATATTGCTACACCGTCATGCCCTTCGGTTTGAAAAATGCGGGGGCAACCTACCAAAGGGCCATGAATGCCATTTTCCATCGGCAGATACGCAAAACGGTGGAATGTTATGTCGACGACATCGCGGTGAAAAGCCGCACTAAAGGTGATCACATAGCAGACCTGGGGGTGGTCTTCGACATCATGCGGGCTCATCAATTGAAGATGAACCCCACCAAGTCCTTCCTGGGGGTAGCCAGTGGCAAATTCCTAGGGTTTGTTGTGACTTCCACAGGAATCCATTTGGATCCGGAGAAAGTTCGTGCTATCCAAGAGATGCAACCCCCAGAAGCCTCAAGGAGCTCAGAGGATTACAAGGACGATTGGCATACATCCGCAGATTCATTTCAAATCTCTCCGGGAAATGCCAACCCTTCGCTAAGCTGATGAAGAAGGGCGTTTCGTTCATTTGGGACGACGCTTGCCAGCAAGCATTTGAGGAGATCAAGCACTACCTCACCCAACCACCAGTCCTGGCAGCTCCGGTATCCGGAAAGCCTTTCCTGGTGTATGTCCGATCAATGGATCATTCTTTGGGAGCTCTACTAGCTCAGAATGATGACCAGGGGCGAGAAAAAGCAATCTACTACCTAAGTAGAACGATGATCGGAGCCGAACATCGGTATAACCCATCGAGAAGGAATGTTTGGCACTGGTGTTCGCCATTCAGAAAATGCGACACTATCTGGTGGCCAAACCATAAATGTCATATCCAAAGTCAACCCCCTGAGGTTACTTATGACAAAGCCTCTTCACTAAATGGCCGGCTGGCAAATGGGCCATATTGCTATCACAATATGAGATGCATTTTCTGCCACAAAAAGCCATTAAAGGACAAGCGGTGGCGGACTTCCTAGCTGAACACCCAGATCCCAGGGCAGCCAAACTCTACGAGGATCTCCCAGATGAGGTCGCCGAAGTCTGCCTAGCTCAGACGTCGTTCGAAAGTCAAGTATGGCAACTTTTCTTCGACGGGCATCAAGGGCAAGCTCGGAGGGACACACAGTAGCGGGGGTAGGAGTGGTACTCGTCTCCCCACAAAATTACGTGATTCCCCGAGCTATCTCGTTAACCGAGCCCTGTTCCAACAATGTGGCGGAATACAACGCTCTTTTGATTGGGATGCAATTCGCCGATGAGATTGGCGTTAAAAATCTCGAGGCATACGGTGATTCTAAACTCATCATCAGCCAAGTTCGCGGAGAGTATGAGGTCAGGCATGAAGATCTAGTACCCTATTACAACGCGACAATCCACATGGCCGAGAGGTTTTCAAACTTCTACATCGACCATGTACCGCGCAAGCAAAATGCGCATGCAGATGCACTTGCATCCCTTACTGCCTCCTTAGCTCTTCCAGCTGGAGCAATGGAGAAGGTATTCGTCTATAGCCACGACCTATACTGCCCAAAAAGTCCCCTCGGAGACTACCAGAGGTCAACGGGAGATCGTCGCGGTAAAGGAAACACTTGAAGTGTCGACGATCCAGAGCTTAAAGACTGGCGATTCCCCTACATTGATTTTGTCTTATACGGCATCTTGCCCGAAGACACCAGGGAGGCGGCTGCCATCGAAGGAAAGCCTCCAAATTCTACTACAATGCGATTTCGCGAACATTGTATCGTAGATCGCATGATGGGATCCTGCTCCGGTGCCTCTCATCAAAAGAAGCCCACGAAGTGTTGAAAGAAGCCCACGATGGTACGTGTGGAGCTCATCAACCTGGCCCGAAGCTGGCAAACCGACTCCAAAGATTGGGTTACTACTGGCCAAAGATGGTTGCCGATGCTGTTGCCTATGCCAAAAGATGTCACGCCTGTCAAATACATGGCGATTTCATCCATCAAGCACCAGGAGGATACCTCCACTCTACGACCTCTACCTGGCCGTTCGAAATGTGGGGGATGGACGTGGTTGGTCCTATCAGCCCACCATCATCAAAGGGACATCGGTTCATCCTAGTGATAACCGATTACTTCTCAAAGTGGGCCGAAGCTATCCCTTTGAAAGAGGTGAAATCTTCTAGCGTGATCAAGTTCGTGAAAACACACGTTATTTACCGCTTCGGTGTGCCTCGGCGGATTGTCCATGACAATGGACCCCAGTTCATCAGCCAGGCTTTTCAGAGATTCTGCGCCAAGTTCAGAATCCAGAGTGTGTCATCAACGGCATACTATCCGCCCGCTAACGGCCTCGCAGAAGCTTTCAATAAGACTATGGCAAGCTTCTCAAGAAATTCGTCTCGAAAAGTCAACGAGACTGGGACGATAAGTTGGGCGAATGCTTATGGGCCTATCGCACGACTGTGCGAACCCAAACTAAAGCCACGCCATTTTCCTTGGTGTACGGATGCGAAGCCGTCCTTCCACTGGAAATCCAAATTCCATCTCTTCGCGTCGCCTTGACAGCGGAAATGACAACAGAGGAGAAGCATCGACAGCGACTCCAAGAATTGGAAGCCTTGGACGACAAGCGTCTGCAGGCCCAACAACAAATCGAGCTTTACCAAGCTCGTATCACCAGAGCCTTCAACAAGAAAGTCAAATCGCGAACCTTCAGGAAAGGCGACCTCGTCTTAGCCGTCCGAAGACCCATGGTCATGACACACAAGACGAAAGGAAAATTCCAACCCAAATGGGAAGGACCATTTGTGGTAGAGTCAGTCTACTCAAATGGATCGTATCGCCTCATAACCTCAAATGGCAATACACTCATGATGCCAATCAATGGCAAATTCCTGAAGAAATACTATCCCTAGATGGATTCTTCCACCGATCAAGTTAAAAATACACCTCTGATCAAACATCCGACGCCCGTGACGGCTAAGGATAGAAGAAAATGTTGGCTTTTAAGTCCAACATAAGTCTTCGACAACTCATCATGCTGAGGGGAATAGCATGGCTAGCCCAACTCAAACGGTAGTTGGTAAAGGCATGATAAACCCGTTGACAGCTGAGGATTTGCTAAAAATCCTAAGGGACACGTTCCCATTTGATCCGACGCCTCCGACGGCTAAGGATAGAAGAAAAATGTGGCTTTAAGTCCAACACAAGTCTTCGACAACTCATCATGCTGAGGGGAATAGCATGGCTAGCCCAACTCAAACGGTAGTTGGTAAAGGCATGACAAACCCGTTGATAGCTGAGGGTTTGCTAAAAATCCTAAGTGGACTTGATTCCACTCTTCCCTCCAAAAATCCCTTACCAATTCTCATCCATAGAATGGTAGGACCACAAAATGCAATCATTACCATGTAACACTATACCTCTGGTAATGAATACTCTTTGTCGAGTACAAACCTGGCTTGTTAACTCTACATAGAGTAACAAAACTCTCAAATTTGCCAAGTTAACACTATACCTCTGGCACCTCAATTCCACTTGTCAATTCTCATCAATAGAATGACAGGTCCTCAAATTGCTCCTATCGCAAGCAAATTCTTGTTAGTTAATATCACACCTCTGACAAAACTACTGTTTAAAGTTAACATTACACCTCTAAGCGGTACTTCGAGTGCCTGTCAAGTTAATATCAACCTCTGACAGTCACCTTTCTTCAGACTTCCATATCGAAGCTGAAATGGACGATGCCAAGTTAACACTACACTTCCAGCATCCGAGTCATTGCTAAGTTCAACAATACACCTATGGCTATGACCTTTCCTCGACTTCCTTGTCCAAGCCGAGATGAACGATGCCAAGTTAACACCACACTTATAGCATCCGAGTCATGCTAAGTTCAACAATAACCTATGGCTATGACCTTTCCTCGACTTCTTTAAGCCGAGACGACTAATGCCAAGTTCAACATTTACCCTCTAGCATTACTATCACTGTTAAGTTAAACATCACACCTATGACAGTGACACCTCAGTTTCCCAAATAAAACTGAGATGCTGATGAGTTAGGTTAATATCACACCTCTAACTCACATCCTTGTCAAAGTTAACATTACACTTCTGACAAGACTACTTCTAAACCGTTAAGTTAATATCACACCTCTAACGGTAAAAATCCTACTAGATTCCCACGAGTCTAGTTTCATTTGATATTCTCCCCAACCGAGTATCAAATTCATTTTAGAGCAGTTGGTTTACATTACACCGATAAAACAATGCTTCTATCAAAATCCCCAGCTGATCTTAAATCAAGTTATCCAGATCCTTGATAAAAGTTCACTTTCTCTGGGGGTACGCACTCCACCTGTCACTTTCTTTTTATAAAGTGGCGGGTCCACCAAAATCATTCTTTTGCTTCTAAAACAAAACGTTCAAGACAACAGAAAGAGGCAAAAAGAAAAGTGTCACTTTTATTCATATCCAAACACATGAAAGTGATACAAAACGCTCTCTTATACAATAAGATTGAGCGTTACAATTAAGGAGTACAAAGAAGTCCCTCTCTCTCTCTGAGGCCGTACTCACTCCTTGAAACTGCATCTGATCCTAAGTGCATGATGTCCGAAGAAGTGGCGACTGTTGGAACCGGTTGCACTTTGATGCATGACGCCAACTTCGAAAGCGCCCTAGCTGACTAGGCTAAGAGCAATGGTGTTCTTGAGGTCCGAGGTGGCAACAGAAGGTCCTGCAACCCTTCGTTCAGGCGCGTCTCTTTCCCTAGCA